>JANAVB010004600.1:20503011-20925511 GCA_029216955.1 Iris pallida | reverse complement strand
CGTCGCAGGATAGAGGACCGGGTCATAATAGCCATTATAGAATAGCTCGTCATCCTCAGTGTTACCTAAAATGTTGTCTCCAGTCAGGAGGGAGCAAGAACGAAATATGCATCTCATATCTTAAATAGTAATTGGAAAGTGCAGGATAAACAGTTTAAAAATAAAAATTTTCAGCAGTTTAAAACAGTTCAGTGTGTTTTGAATATGCAAACGTCTATGACCGGCTTGGGTTGATCAGTAGTATCCTAGCGATACGATATGGCTTATCCCCGTGTGTGAGAGGGGTAAGCTAACACAGTCAGTTCAGTAGCGGCTTTGGTCATAAACGTCTGCACTATTCCCCCAGTCCCAGATTCAGTAACAGTATCAGTCGGTAGTTGAACCCTAAGATAGAGTTCCATGCCAGTAGTGTGGTTTAACATGCAGCTTAACTTTACTAAATAAAATACAGGAATACACAATTCGAAACTTGCCTTGTTTTAAATGACTGGAAAGACGAGTCGGTACCGAGGAAGAACATCAGTTGTAACTTCGAGTTCCTACAATTGAGAACTCGACTTAGATCCTTGAATAACCAGACTAAGTGTGCTAGTTGCAATCTCTAGTAGTAAGTCCTAGTCAGGTTTTAAGTTGTATTAATCTACAGCTAACGTTTACGTCGCAACTACGTGCGTTTGATTAAGCCGGTTAGTTGGATTATTTGGAAATAACACGAGAATCAATTAACTTTGGAAAACTTTGTGTTTTTGTAATATATTTATAAAAATATAGTTTTCTTTTAGTGATAAATCATGAACTAGTTATTTACTAATTTTTCATCCAATAATTAATTCTTAATTAATTAGAAAATTACGCTCTAACTACGATTATACGTCTAATCAAAACCACCCAAGATCACATCCACCCAGAAAAGAAAATAAAGATCTACGCTACACAATACAAGGGCACAGCTAAACATCCTAGAGTGGGCTTATGCCCTGTACAATTATTTTTACATCAAATAAGAGGAAAAGATCTAATTACTAAATAAAGTACAGTAAATAAATGACTATAATAAATAGCCTAAATATTAAATAAAATAATTTAAAATAAATGTTTAAGAGTCTCAGACTCGGTCCATCATCAAAATCCAGCTAATACCACAACGCCCGGTCGGACCGGTGCGTTTGCATTTCGCCAGGGCCCACAGACCGGTACGGTCGTCGTCCGAAAAATCAGTTTTAAAATTTATTTCCGAAAACCGATTTTGAAATCAAATTAAATAAGGTTTTGTAAAAATTTGGGCAGCATTTCCTCTATTTCGGGACAACCCAAAACTGGAAAATGCGCCACAGAAACCTGCAATTGTTCCAACCAAATAATAATTCCAAAACCATAACCACCGAATTAACTTTCCAAACCACCAGAAATAATTTCCCAACCAACAGAACTTCCCGAAATACCCGGGAATCCCGAAATCAAACCAACAACACACAAAACCCAGCAAACAAAATCACAGCATATGCTACGCAGCTAACCGAATTTTCCAAAGGGAAATCGGGGACCGATTCTCATCATAGACTCTACGGGAGGGACGAACTACTATGATTAACAGGGATTACCAAATTCCGTTGGCGGGGAGCCGCGAAAAAAAACTTGGGGAGAGCCGAAACGACGTTCGGACAATGCTGCACGGGGTCGTGGATCTGGACAGCGGGAACTTCGCGGATCCGGACAGCAGGAGTGGCGACAACGGGGTCGGCCATGCGCAGAAAGGGGCACGGGAGAGGGTCTGCGGGAGAGGATCTCACGCGCTGGACAGCGCGGAGATGAGCCGCGGGCGGATCTGGCCGGAGAGGTCGGCGCGGGGCGCGGCCTCGACGAGCTCGGGGAGCTGCGCGCACTGGACGGGGAAGGCGCCGGTGGAGAGCTCGGCCGCGGGGGAAGAGTCCGGCGGGGTGCGCTGTCGGAGCGGTCGCCGGCAAGATGAACTCGGGGTGGCCGGACGGAAAGGAACGCTGCTAGGGCCGGCCGGTTCACGGGCGCCGGAGGGCGCGCTCGCCAGAGGGGTCGGCCGGTTGGCCGAGGACAGCGTCGACAGGCGACGCTGGCGGATCTGGCCCGCTGCAAGCGGCGCTCAGGGGCGCGCGACCGCGGGTGAACGCGGACGGATGGGGAGACTTCGCCGGGGAAGGGTAGGGTTAGGGCTTGGGTTTTCTCCAGAGAGGAGAAGACTCAGAGAGTGAGAGAGAGATTTGTGAGAGCTTCTCCTTTGAGAGTGTGAGTTGAGAGAGTTCTGTGGTTGAGAAAAATGAAGAGATGAGAGTACTGTTCTCTGAGAGGGAGTGGTAAGTGGGAACGTGTGGAGAAATAGGTGGTGTGCTGGAGTAAAGATAGGGGAGTAACGTAAGGAAAAGAAGGAACAACGTGTGGGAGGGAAAGTGGAAAAGTTGTACATGGGTTGAGAGGGGTGCTGGTCCTACGGGACCAGCTATAAAATTTATCTATTATATTTTTTTATATATATATATATTTTTAAAAAAAACCAAGTCAGAAATTAGAAAGAAAGGAAAATGAGATTTGGGTTTGGCTCAGGCCTGGGTCTGGGTTCGGACTCGGGTCTGGGTTCAACTCAAAAAGCCATGTTGTTAAGTTTGAAATAACTTTATCATTCTAAATAATATAATAATAATAATAATAATTTTAGAAATACTAATAATAATAATACTAAAACATTAATAATAATTTAGCACAAAAATATGGGTTTCACAAATTTATTGTACCATGTCGATTCATGAGATGAAGAACATAATAAAAATTGCGAAAGCGTACCTGAATCCATTGTTAGGCTTGATGGATCTTGAAGCGGTCGTCCTTTTATGGGGTTTGATCTTCCAACTTGCTACGACCCTTAATGACAAAGAGAACCCGAATCCTTTGTCCCTATCTTTCTGTTGATGGGGATGCATAAGAAAAAAAGAGAAAACCTCTCTTTTGGTGGCCGTATGAGTTGGGGACCATAACCCTAATGAATACACATATATATAGATATGTGTGTTGTGATATTTCTAATTTGGCCCCTCATCAAATTAGAATTATCTCCGGTATCTACACATTAATTCCATGACAATTATACCCTTAAGCCAATTTTCCAAATAGACCACTTTAATTTGGCTTAATTATTTAAATAGCCCAAACACAATTAATTTTACATGTGTGGCCCCATAATTATTCAATAATTCCAATAATCTCCTACTGGGCCACATATGTAATTTTATAATTGTGTTAACCTTAGTGAGCTCATAAATTGCTATCTTAATCCTTAGGGTATATCCGGACAATCTCGTCCATTAACCATATCAACACAGGATCAAAGCGGCCTTCGTCATATATAGCGTAACTAAACCATCAGTGATCACATATACAAATATAGCTAAACGACATAGATCAATCATGGATGCGTAGCATAAAAATTACACGCAATGTGATCAATACATGTCTATTTTCAACTGGTCCTCCTTAACTTTAATGAGATCAATACTTTAACATAATGAAAACAGAATGAACTGAATTTCCATATATCTGATCAGATAAATATCCAAAATACTTTAATACATAAATGTGTCCAAAACTAAATAGCACCAAAATACATAAAATATAAACTCCCACTATATTGCCATATTCTTAATTAACACCCATATGAGCAGTATGCTCATGAAAGATCCTGGGTGATAATACTTTTGTGAGCGGATCCGCTAACATGGAGTTTGTCCTAATGTGTTATATGAACACTATAACCATTCTGAATTCTTTCATTCACAACTAGAAACTTTATGTCAATATCCTTTGACTTATACAAGTTTCTGTTGTTATTGAAATACAGTACTGTTGATTTATTGTCACACCATAATTTCATGTGGTCTTTCAACACCGTACTGTAGGCGCAGCCTTGTGACAATTTCGCAATCATATTCCCTGAATAGATACCCCACAGCATGTTATAAACCTTGCTTTCATGATGGAAGAAATTATGAGTGCATGTTTGACACTCATCCAAAATATATCTCCACTAGTCAGCATAGCCTGATGTGGATCTCCTGCTGTGTTAGCATCCAACAAAATCGGAGTCGGAATACCTTATGATCTCCAGAATTATTCCATCTCCTACAAAGAGCATATAATTTCTTGTTCTCTATTAATTACTTAAGTAGTTTGGCTGCTACCCAATGATCCATCCATATATACTTAAATATCTGCATAACATCCAAATTATGTACGCAATATCCTGACGCGTACATACTTGTGCATACATTAGACTCCCTACAACTGATCATAAAGGAAAAATCAATTGTATTTTCTTAATTTTAAGGCTAACCTTAGGGCACTTATTTGAGACCGAATTTGTCTCCTTTAACGAGAGGTGTCACCTGGTTTGCATTAAATACTTCAATCAATGTACAAAACCAGAAAATTATTTTTACTCCCACTGAATTTATGATACACACAATCTTCAATAACGTTAACCTCAAAACCAAACGAGGTAACAACTTGGTGAAATTTATAGTACCACTGACGAGAAGCTTGCTTGAGTCCATAAATGAATTTTGTCAATTTGCAAACCATATTATTTGGATCTTTCGACACAAAGTTTTCTGGCTGCACCATATAAATAGTTTCGTCAATGTTACCATTGAGAAACGCCATTTTGACATCCATTTGATGTAACTCAAGATCAAAATGTGCAACATGTGCTTTGATTGTTTTAAAGCAGTTTTTCAAAGATACCGAAGAAAAAAAACTCTTTAAAATCAATCCCAAAATTTTGAGTAAAGTCACTAGTTACAAGACATACTTTATACTTCTCCACATGACCCTTAGAATCCTTCTTGGTTCTAAATGTCCATTTGCAACCAATGGACTTCATAACTTTTGGTAATGGAACAAGTTCTTAAACTTTATTGTATTGCATGGACTTATACTCCTTATTTATTGTATCAATCCACTTTGAGAACTGAAACTTTCCATGGCCTGACGGAAGTTGATTAGATCATCTTCCAGTATCCAAAGTCTTCCTCACGTTCCTAGAGAAATATGACAATATTATTCGAAATTATATTTCTCCTTTCTCTGGTGGACCATCTTAATATTACCGGTTCTTGAGGTTGTTGAGTTTGTTCCTTAGGAATAATTACCTTATCTTGAATGGGGTGTCACTACGTTGTCGTTGTTAAGGTATCTCAACAACGACTTATAGAGGTAATTCGACATTGTCTTATTGAAGCTCCGAATTCACTTCTTGATCATGACATGTATAGAATCCTGCACATCGTCAAAAGTGATAGTAGGTATCGTAATTGATTCCTTCTCAAAAATAATGATCCTGACTTTATTTCTCCTCCAATCTCAACATCCTCAAAAATTGTTACACTTCTCGTCTCAAAATTTTCTTTTGTGTGGGATCGTATAATTATTAACCCCTTGATTTGTCAGCATAGCCAATAAAGTAGCTGCTTACAATTGAACTTTGGTCTGTATTTCCTTTATACATTAATATAGACATTAAAGTCTATAGAGTCAATAAAATCCAAATCTCATCAGACACAAGTCGTTCAACTCTATTTCTAGAGATGTGACCTAATCGCTTATGTCATAATGAGGCTGAAAATATTTATTGTTAATTTTGTGTTTAGTACCACATGACTCCACTTGCAAGGTTTCATTTAAGCTGCAACAGTTTCAACTGAATATAGGTGATCATAAATCTTAAAGGAACCGTTACCAATAATATTTGGATTTAAAGATAGACTAAACTTATTATTTCCAAATGAACAATGATAACCGGATTTGTCCATTAAGGAAACTGAAACTGAATTTCGTCTAAAAGACGGTACAATAAAAGTGTCTATCAAATCCAAATAATAATCGGTTCCTAAAAATAACCTAAAATGTCCTATTGCATCCACTTCTACCGATTTGCCGTCACCCACATAGATGTATCTTTCACCATCAATTGGCTTCGGTAGCTCAGACAACCTTGTCTATAAACACTAATGTGGGTAGTAGCACCAGAATCTAACCACCACGTGTTTTTAGGTACTAAATCTAAATTAACTTCAGAACAGACTAAATTTAGAAATATACTTTTCTTTATACGCCATGCGTGGTACTTTGTACATTTCTTCTTTATTTGTCCCGTCTTATCACAAAAGAACAACCCTTAGTTTTATATTTTTTTTGACCTGGACCCTTAGCAGCTACTGTATTCATTTCTTTTTGCCCTTCAAGTTTATCCCATTAAACATGAAAATTAAAATCTTATTGGTATATATTTTAACAACATTAACTGTAAAGAGAACAAAGCAACAAAAGCAAACATGCTCTAATAAATAACCAAAGCGTAAAATATAGTCAAACAAATTTAAATAATGGTGAACCCCATCTCAAGATACCTAGTACATCATTAATATCAAGTCTTTGGACAGAGATATTAACTGCAAATGGTATTCTTGGTGTAATGATCAAACGTTGACAATAAGTCATGTCAAATAATAAGCCTATCTTTGGATCGGGTTATTATTCACATGTAAACCTTATAATTGTCACACATTTATCACCACAAATATGTGTGCAATTCGGCCAAGAATTATCCTTCCTTTGGGCAGGCTAACACTCGCATGAATTTACACACACAAACATCCAACATCCCTCATAGACTATCTATGCAAGAGAGGTCACTTTGGCGACATCTCGTTTGAATGAGTCTATTTAGAATATTAGACAACTATTGCTAGTCATAAAAGGTACCAAAAATTTGAATGTTGACTAAATTTTACAAAACTTAATCATTTCCAAATCCTTATGCTTATTTAAATTAAATAATCATCAATCCTTATGTTCATGCATATTTTTTTAAATTAATAAATAATCAACTGATTAGTTTCTAACAAATATATGCATCAACAGATAATATCAAATAATTCATAAGGATTATAAAAAATTGATATGCCATATCAAAAGTATGTGAATCTTGTGCATGATTTAAATCACAAATTAAATCAGCCAACCAACGAACCCTTCATACAGAAAACTCTTCTTTAGTTCTGTTGGTTCATTTACATCAAAGCACCATGTGGCTAAGTTTATCTAAAGGCGGCAGAATAAGGTTCTGGTCCGAAAGCGTGGTGATCAAATACCATTCCCAACAAAAAGTCATATGCCATTGAGATTTAGAGAAAGTCTAAGTATCATAATGGACCTCTTTCCTTGAAAAACTAGCCCTTTAATAACTTGTGGTATGCATACACAACTATTTATAATAAAGAAAGTTTTGATACTAAACAAGTTCTGAGTCCTAAAGTTGCTCTGTAATTTAGCAAAATATGACATTATGCATTAAGTCTTGATACAATACTAACATCATGCCGAAATAAGTAGTGTCCTCAACGACCAAAGGACTTCTCATACTTATAATAATATTCCATCAGCCAATAATTTAAGAATCTACAAATTAGCCACTTGAAGACACCATCATAATGATGCCAACTCAATCAGTTAGCCTATATATATATATATATATATATATATATATATATATATATATATATATATATATGTGGAGACATTTGTAAAAAGAAACAATGAACAGGTTCATAAATCATTGAATGTTCAGTAAACACTATAGCCCAACTATTGTAGTACTTAAGAGGTACTATTTCAGTGGTTAATATCCATGTTGCTAGGATCTCAACAACTACCAAAACCATTGGTTAGACATTTGACATAAATTCGTCTTTGCGAACACGGACAATGGCTATCTAATCCATTGGTTAAAGGTACTTTCTTGGAAGTCCAAATATGGTTCAGACCCATCAATGAAATCCGAATATTTGTACTTGAAGCAACACATGGGTTTGTAAAAACTCATGGCCTAAAAACTTCGATCAAATAATTTCTTATTCCAAAACTAAAATAAAATTAGATTAAATGATCTAGGGTTTCTGAACACCAACAAAAATTGAATCTAAAAACTTCAAGCTCATAAATTACAAGGGAGGCTCTGATACCACTTGTTAGAAATTTATTGTACCATGTCGATTCATGAGATGAAGAACATAATAAAAATTGCGGAAGCGTACCTGAATCTATTGCTAGGCTTGATGGATCTTGAAGCGGTCGTCCTTTTATGGGGTTCGATCTTCCAACTTGCTACGACCCTTAATGACAAAGAGAACCCGAATCCTTTGTCCCTCTCTTTCTGTTGATGGGGATGCATAAGAGAAAAAGAAAAAATCTCTCTTTTGGTGGCCGTATGAGTTGGGGACCATAACCCTAATGAATACACATATATATAGATATGTGTGTTGTGATATTTCTAATTTGGCCCCTCATCAAATTAGAATTATCTCCGGTATCTACACATTAATTCCATAAAAATTATACCCTTAAGACAATTTTCCAAATAGACCACTTTAATTTGGCTTAATTATTTAGATAGTCCAAACACAATTAATTTTACATGTGTGGCCCCATAATTATTGAATAATTCCAACAATATATTATAATTGTACATTGTCTAGCTTATATTCGTATTTGCTCCAATATTGCTGGCTAGGTAACTAAAGTTGACAGTTTAGATGAGTTTCTCTCTAGTCTAAGGAGTTCGCGGTTGATATTGACTTTGGTCCTTATCTTCTGACATCTTATAGTATGGAATTGCATATTTTTCGTTCGTATGTTTTTCCAATCTTGTCTTATCTAATTAGTACGTTCTTGCATAGTAATGATATAATTATATAATTGTGGTATGGCATGGTTTACTGACTTATAGACCTAGACCACTACCATCGATACAGTCGAATAGGTTGTACTTATCATGTATTTGTATTCCAAAAAATGAGAGCGGATCGTAACACCAACACATAAAATCCCAATAGGAGATGCGTTTTCAGCAACGTGAGCCTCCAACACAATGTTATCCAATATTTTACAGGCTTATGTACCATTTGGTTGAAATTGTAATACAATTGGTTACAAATATTTCAATGGTAGCATTTTTAATGGACTAGAGGCAGGTCTAAACAAACAACTTGTATTTTGACTTTAAAGATGGTCTTTTGTTAGTGTTACCAAGGACATAATCCTGTACCTGGAATAAAAATTTCAAACATCGACCAAAAAAATGGAATAATGCTTTGTTTCTTATGTTATTGCTATTGTAGAGTCTGTTTTTTTGGCCATTGCATATGATGCAAGGGGTTTGTTAACATATGTCCTAATAGCACATGTTAATATATGGATGAATGTATATTTTACATCGGCACCTCTATCATTATATTTATCAATATAGTTTCACATAAAATGTATATTGATAAATGTAAAATATTAATGTGCAAATGTTTGAGTGACCGATGAATTTCTTGGTGTTGCAAATTACTACTAGGTGATCCAACTTGACATGATATATATACAATGTTAAGGTAGGTTTGGGAAGAGAAAAAAATTGGGGGAAGAAAAATATTGAGAGAAAAATTAAAAGTAGTGTTTGGGAAGGGGGGAGGGGATGAGGGAGAAAAATTTGGGAGAAAAAATTCATGTGGGTTCCATTCAAAAAAAATTCTTCCAAAAGTGGAAGGAAAATGAAGAGAGTTGAGAGGATTGTGAAAGAAATTACCCAACTACACTTCGTACCAATTATGATTTGAAAAAAATAAAGATTAAATATTAATTATGTCTTTCTCCGCAAACAAATAAAATATTATTTTAAATTTTTTTTTCTTTTCCTACTTTTGATCATCCAACAAGTGAAGAAAACATAATTTTACCTTTATTTTACTCTCTTCCATTCTCTTTCCTCAATTCTTTCTTTTCCTCCTAAAAAAAATGTTTCCAAACACATTGGAAGGGTGTTACTAGAAACCATCACTACAAGAAAAATTCCCTTTTACAACGTTCCATCTACAACACTTCTTAAAAATGTTGTAAAAAATGGGGGTCTTCTACAACCTTTATTGTAAAAACGTTGTAAAATACATGTGCAAACAACGTTTTACATTCAAACGTTAAGGCTTCTACAATGGTCATTCACAAAAGTTTTGTATTATTATTTTTAACAACGTTTTATTAACATTGTAACATTTATTAATTTTGACAACGGTTATTTATTGTTGCCAAAGTTACTAATTTTAACAATGTACTTAAAATATTGTATAAATGTCATGTTCAACAACGTTTAACAATAGTTGTACATTGTTTATATTGCACAATGTTTGTTTGATGTTGTAAAATTAATTTTATTTTACCACGTTATGTAAACGTTGTATATGTAATATCTTTTTGCAATGTTTATGTAACATTATAAAGGGTTATATTTAACAACTTTTATAAAATGTTGTAAAATATGTATTTTTTATAATATATAGACAACGTTGTAAATATATCTTTAAAATATTTCTAGGATAATATTATTCGAAAAGTTGGTCTTATTAGGTCAATACCTCACTTGGTAGCAATTCATGGTTAAATGGATCTGTCACATGTTGAACCATCCCTTCCACGGCTTTGAAAGACAGACCTAATATATATACTTCTTGCATCAATCCCTTCCCCCGCTTCTTGCTTGTTATAATATTCTTTCTTGTAAAAATCAGCTCTCCTCCACCTCTAGTTTACTATTTAAAATGCTGCTTTAGCTTAGGGCGTGTCATATATTCAATTAATGAATTATTAAAAATATCTAAAAAATATTAGAACTTTTAAAGCGTAATCATCGAGATAAATAAGTTTTTTTTTATTTACATGTTTTTACAACTTACTTTGCTTTTACACCCTTGATTGTTAGTCTTTTTTGTTCAATTATCTTTGATAATTGTTTAATGTTTTTACATTATTCTTGTTGGTCCCAATCTTGATTTTCTCATGTTGGTTCAAGAATTATGTTTTGGTATTGGCATATGTTACTATGCAAATATCTTACTCCCCATAAAGTGTATACAAGGATTGGAGATTTCAGTTCTATCAGTTTGCTCAATTTACTTTTTGGGTTCCCTTTAAGATCTTATAAGTGCATTAACTAAATAATATTATGAATTTGTTTAGAAATTTGTTTGAAAACAACTCAAAATTTTGAAATATGGTAGTTACCGTAGCCGGAGCGGGTGCCTCAGGCCCAAAATTTTAGAATATCTAAATGTCATATATTATATTATCAAAAGACAAATCAGTTAGTCAGAATGAAGGAAAAAAAATTCGTGCAATCGCTGTCAAAATTAAATCCTCTCCCCTTCTGTTGCTGATCTAACATTATGATGCTCCAAATCTTCTTATACCCTTTAGTCGCTGCCAATCCCCTTTTTTCCTTCCGTCATTGTCAACATCGTCTCTCTCTCTCTCTCTCTCTCTCTCTCGCTGTCCTGTTGGATTTAATTTTTTTTTTGAAATCACACGCACACACACAATTGGGGGCCTCGAACCTTGCCGGCCCCTCCGGATGTCCGCTCTAATACCACTAGGCTAGAGAGCTCGGACTCCTGTTGGATTTAATTGAACAATAGAACAACTTACAATTTTTTATTTTTTTATTATTTTCATAAGAATTATTTGAAACATTATTAGTTATTTATTTGTTTAGAACATCAATTTTTTTGCTTGGAATATCTTCAATTTTATTACTATTTCATTATAAAATATATTATTTTGGATATTATATTTATTAATTATTTTTTCTTAAAATTTGTGTTGATAATACTATTTTATTGTTGTCCATAAAAAAAATTGTATGAACATTAAGCTTTGAGGGCACAACTTTTAGGGGACGTTTGGTATGCGGAATACTATATAGCCGGAAATTCTATATTCCCGGGAATAAAATTCTAAAGAATTAAATTTTTCTGGAAAATTACATTCCCATGTTTGGGTTTGGTGACTATATAAACATTCCCGGGGAAAAAATAAAAATGATAAAAAAACTAAAAAATGAAAAAATGAAGAAAAAAAACCAAAAACGTCAAAAAAAGGAAAGGAAAAAAAAGTAAAGAAAGAAAAAAAAAAAACGATTCCAAAACAAAAAAAACACGACCAAAATATAAAAAAAGAAAAAGACAAAAGGCCAAAAAAAAGACTAAAACGACAAAAAAAAAAAATACAAAAAACAACAAAAAAATGATAAAAAAGACAAAAAAATAACGAAAGCGAAAAAAATGACAGAAAACAACAAAAAAGATAATAAAAAGACCAAAAAAATGACAAAAACAAAAAAAATATAGAAAAATAAAAAAACCACAAAAAGAACAAAAGACAACAAAAAACGACAAAAAGGACAATTTTTTTATACAAAAAACGACAAAAAAAACTACTACAAAAACGACAAAAAGGACAACAACAAAAAAAAAGACAAAAAAACAACAAAAAACGACAAAAATGTCAAAAAAACTACTAAATAACAACAAAAACGACAAAAGACAACAAAAAACGACAAAAGACTAGTAAAAAACGACAAAAAAGATAAAAAGAGACGAAAAACGACAAACAAAAAAAAGAGACAAAAATGACAAAAAGCAACAAAACGACAAAAAAAATGACAAAAAATGACTTAAAAAGACAAAAAAGAGACAAAATCGACAAAAAAAAATACAAAAAATGACCAAAACAACAAAAAAACGACAAAAAACAAAAAAAGACAAAAATAACAAAAATGACAAAAAGGGACAAAAATCGGTAAAAAGAGAAAAATGATAAAAAAACGACAAAAGATAACAAAAAAAAAGATAACAAATGGCAAAAAAGAGACAAAAAATAACAAAAAAGAAATAGAAAACTACTAAAAATGGCAAAAAAGCCAAAAACGACAAAAACCGGTAAAAAGGACAAAATAGTGACAAAAATAGAAAAAACGACAAAAAATATCAAAAAAGGGACAAAAAGGACTAAAAATGACAAAAAGGAAAAAATCGATAAAAACTGACAAAAATGACCAAAAAAGGACAAAAAACGACAAAAACAACAAAAAAGGGCAAAAAAAAAAGAAAAAAATGTTCAAAAATGATCAAAAAAGTAGAAAAAAGTTCAAAAAAAAAAATTTGCCCGGGCAAAAAGAAAAATACCCACCTATTCTTAAGGGATAGGATTCCGATTTCCATGTTTATGGATAAACTATTTATCCGGGTATTTTTAACTCCCGGGAATAAATTTTTTATAGCCCAAACAAACATGGTAATAGATTCCCACCCTAAATTTCCGAGGAATAAAAAAAACCACGTACCAAACATGGTATTAGACTTTGTCTCAGGACTCAAAATTTAAAGTGCGACATTGGTAGCTACCTCTTGTAATTTCAACAAATGATAGCTGCCAATCTAGCATCTTTCCCTCTGATACAATTAAAAGCTATTGATGATAGTTGGCTTTGAAGCAATTAAAACATATGACTACACATACATTATGTTAGTAAAGGCTATCATTGTTCTTCATGAGATATTCTGTATAAACTCCAGCAAGAGCTGAAAGATAGGAAAAAGATCATACTGTAATTTTGTCAGATATGATCTCTTTTCGTCTAGCAAAACAATAACTTACCTAAAGTATAAAAAAAAGACTCACACTAATCTAGTTTAGGTACATTGCACGTATAAAAATAATCTACGATATTATTTTATAAAATAGATAAAGATTTAATTTGTATTATAATATGCTAAATATAATTTAAATATATTTAATTATGATTTATTATAAATATACTGTTTGAATCTTTGGTATGTGCTTAATTAGATAATACGATGTAGTTAGTTTAAATATAATTTTAATGTTGAACATATTATTATATTTTCATGTTATTTTTAATTTTTTTTCAACAACTACATAAAAAGAAAACATATACAATAGTTATTTTTAAATTTTATGTATTAGTAAGTGAAATATATATACTATTTGGAAAACACATTTTTAACCATTCTAAGCCGTATTTAATATAGAGAACGATCATGTATGTAATAATTCTAATCCGAATCCGAACCCAAATCTAGAAACCGAATACAACTAGTCTGTATTCTCTCTCACGTTTTCTTCTTTTTCTATTCTCTGTCTCGATTAGAGGTTACTCATGCCTTCATTTCTTTATTTTATTTAGGGTTTATAGTGATTCCAAATTTATGAGAAATTATTTAGAATTTTTGATCATTAAATAAAAAACGCAATAATATTTTAGTTGCTTTGAGATAAATATTTTGTACTCCTTTTTACGTCACTAATAATAAAATATTTTTATACTAAATAAATTTAATAAAATAATAATAATTTAATAAGTATAAATATTTGTTGGACTTGGTCAGCAGAAATAGAAAGTAGGTATAATTTTTTCTGTTGTGCGCCACTTTTTCCTCTCCAAATATTTTCCCCCCTTCTAAAATATTTCCCCCCTTCTAAACTTTTCCTACTCCCAACTAATAAAAGGAACGAACTCCCCCCGCCCCCTCTAAAATATTTTTCCCCAACCCCTCTAAAATTTCTCCTCTCCCTCCATCGGTTTATTGCCGTTCTCCTCCTCTCCTTCTCGGTGTCAAAGGGATGCTCTCCTTCTCTCCTCCTCCTTGGTTATCTAGGTCAGCGGACTTCTCCTTCTTCTCTATTTTTATTCCCTCCTCTCTTCAAATTATTTTCTTCTCTAATATTTTGTTTTTGTTTTACAGCTGTTTATCAAGTCCTTCGTCTAGGGAGAGGAGATCCTACCCGCCGGCACCGGTTTGTTTGAAAACCTAACCCCTTTTTTAATGTATTTTTCACTTTTTTTTAATATTTTTTCTGCGGGTTTGCTTCTATGCTCTATCTATTTTTTCTTGCTTTTTAAATCTATTATAGAATTATTGTTTTTAGGGGTTAATGATTTCTTTGTTATTGGTTGCAATCGGCCAATACCAACATCTTCTTATCTTAAACACAAACTATGAATATGAGCAATCAAACTATTTATTAGGATTATTGTTATAGAATGATTGTTTTTAGGGTTAATGGTTTCTTTGTTATAGAATTATTATTTTTAGGGATGACCTGCACAACAGAATTTAGATTGGCAAAAGAAGTTTCAACTGGTATCATTTTTCAATTTTATCAAATAAAATTTCCACGAAGTGGAATTCTAATACAATAGAGATGTATGCTTTTGTGGTCAATTCCTTCCTTTTCCAGATATATACTGCATATCAGTCCTTGGACAATGTGCTGCTCCCAGAACCCTTCTTCCCAGTATACTTCTGTATGAACATAAGCAAGTTCATTAGGTTAGCATGCTAAGTGGATTGATATATTTGCCTGTGCACTTTATATTTATATCTTGTGGCAAGTGCTAGTCACAGAGATTAAATAACATCCAAAGCATCTAAAGAAGTTCTATTTCATTCTCTATTGAAATTTTGCATTTGAATCCTTTTGTATCAATTTGTTGGGGAAAGAGGCAATATGATTATGGTGATACTATAGAAGATGATAAGGTTCACCTGCTTTCTTCTGCTGAATGGAACATATTTGTATTTGATCATGTGTTGAATCTGGCGCTTCATCGTCAAGAAAAATAGAACCACCAGTAAAATAGCAGTATGGGCCAGAAGACAGGAACATCAAATATGGACAAAAATGTCATAACAAATGCTACGCAAAAGGCCTTTGTTATGGAATACCTGGAAACACAATAACCTATCAGATATGGTACTGAAAAACTCCTCTCTACAGCACAAGCAAGTAAAGGATATCAATGTTACTGGAACTAGAAACTGATTTGGAGTGTCAAGACTTGATCTGTGAATGATCAAATTTCTCGTCCAAAAGGAACCCCGCTCCTTATAGTAAATTGAATTTCTTGATTGTTTATTAAAGGTAAATTTAAATGCAGTATAAACAATCACATCATTCTTAGTCTAGCCCAGGTATATGTTTATACTTTTAGTTTACAAAAGAAAAGCTGAATATCGGTGCACATATTAGGCTATGTTGCACAGGTTCAAACCACCTGAGACGATTTTTTCTAATCTTATACTCAATTGGTGTCACCTACAACTTCCACAAATAAACTCATTTCTTATCCTTCCAACATATTGCCACTCATCCATCTTAGCAATCTCATTTCAGCCAACATGTTCTTAATTGCCAAGCACTATGATTTATAAAGCATGACTAGTCTTATAGCATTCTTATAGAACTTCACTTTCAACTGTAAGTGTATCTTTGCAATCACAGAACACTCCATAAGCACTCCACATCAAATATCCTATTTTTTATGAACAATATCCTTCCAAATCTCACCATCATAATAAATGTATGACCGTTCATTACGCAAACCAGGAAGTACAACAAAAACAGATAATAAAATATAGTCAAAGACCTATAGCCTTGTCATCATTACTAGTAGCATTATCCCCAATCCCCAAGCAACAACCCCGAAAAAAATACCACCACAGCAACGAAACATCCAAAAGTATGTTTATTATACGGAAAAGAAAGAAAAAAGATCGAATGCCATTTTGTCATCTTCCACCGACAAAATCATGTCACACTCATAATTTTTGCTCTACCGTGACGGCTCTGCATAACCCTCTCCAACAAACTGGGTTTAAGTTGGAAGGCTCTAGAATTTTCTAGACTGTGGTGGAGTCCTCTTGAACTCTCATGAGGGTTCCCTACGTTTCTAGAAGTTCTAAACTCTTCTTATCGTGTAAATATTTTATTAAAATGTTTTATTGAGTATCTTGACAGGATACCTTTGTCAACCCTTTTTAACTCCGTAATGTAAATTTTACATTGTCGGTCCCAAGCCCGGATAAAAGAGGAGGGAGAAGGAGCTTACTCATCTCTAAGGAAAAGAAACCCGCTAGGTAAATTTTTTAGAGTTATAATATAATTGTAATTGTAGTTTTGTTTTTTATGTCTTTGTCTAATGTCTTGTTGTTCTGTTTTCATTTTGTTAAAACCATGATGCGAGTGATAATTTGTTGGAGGAGCGGAGCGAAGTAAAGGTTATGCTCAATGTACGGCGGTAAAGCTTCTTATCCTTTGTGGATTTGTTTCATATTGCTTCTTCATATTGCTTCTTCAGTCTTTACTGTCTATCATTTACTTCTTTATGTACCTGCCCTAGAAGTTCTGTAGCAGAAATATGGGTAAATAGGCTGCTACCTTTGAAAACAACTTTGCAAGAAACATTTGTTTGTTGCTCGCACCAATGCAAAGACAGAGTTTAGACTTTACAGTCATTACACATCTTGCTTCTGAGATATTATGGTTGCCATCAATTCTACAAGACTTAGGCATTCATATCTCATCTCCCATTCCTCAATTGCTACAATAGAGCTGTAATTTAGAACACTAAGAACCCAATATCTCAATAGACCTAACACGAACTAACTGTCATTTTTGCATAATGAGTAGGCAAAGAAGGTGATGTACTTCTCCATGTTCATCTACTGAGGAACTTATTATTGATATCCTCAAAAGCCATTACCTTCAAATGTGATTCAAGCTTCCCTGGTATCCAAGACTAACCGCACTAAAACATACAGAACGAATACTATTTCTGCTTGAATAGGACGTAGAAAAACATATAACAGTCATGTGATCCCCAAACAAACTTCCAATAAAAGTCATGTGATCCCCAAATTTGTGAAGAACCATGTTGTAAGCATTTTTTGACTCATATAAGAAAATTTGAAACACGAATCAGTACCAGCCTCTATTACAGAGAAGTAAATTACAGGAAAAGAAAAAAGGAAAAACTTAAAGTGCCCAGTCCTACTTTACCAACCAGGTATGCCTAAAATTGTAGGTAATTTTGGCAACAATGTCGATATGGATTGCTTGAGGGAAGAGCAATATTTCGATATTAATTGCCCCAAGAAGTTAAATAGGCAGAAGGGGATTCACACTGCAATATGGAACAAACATGATAAAATGAACATTTGTAAACCACGACGAATCAACCCTCTTAAGTAAATTTTAAATTTCTGTACGTGGTATATCTTTGTACTATATAGTCCAATTACAAATGTTTAGGTTTTATCTTCTGGAAGGCCTGAAGACCAAAGACTTGGACAGTTGGACTAAAGCCAGAGCTGCATGTGAAAGAAAAGATGGCGTACGGAAAGTATTTACTATATGTGAAAGAAAAAATGTTTAGGTTTTATCTTGTGATTCACTGTCAAAAATTTTCTACAAAACACAAGTTCAGAAAAAAAAACTGGCTTGGTCTAAATTCCATTTTCACAGAAATTACCCCAGCAAGCTTAGATTTCACTGTCAAAATTTACCACTGCAAGCTTATAATTCTCATTTCACAGAAAAACCTAATTTGGTTCTAGATTCCTAGGTGATACACTCAGTGGTGCATGACATGCTTATATTAGTCTGTCCTTTTTGATGTGTGCATCCTTTTGATTTTATATTTTTATGAATGTAACACTTCCAGCTCTAGAACCCTCTGTTGGGGTTAATTTAACCCTATCCTAATTCCTTTCTCATTGTAGGAAAATATTCGATGATGTGTCTGCATTATATATGACCCTGCAAGGTCCAATCAAGGTGTTTTGGCTCTCAAGGCATTGAAGCTCTCTGATACCTTTATGGATCTTTACCGCAAAAATAATTTTACTGGAGAGAAGTATGAGCTTATCTTCTACCTATCCGTTATGTAGGATCAGTGCCTATAATGTTCTCATGCTTCTGGCTTTTGTTCAGGTTAAGGGAAAAGAAACTATCTTGGGTTGATATTTTTGAGGAAATCCCTGTAAGTTCTTTACGGTCTCCTCAAACTGCAACTTGAGTTAATTTACTTGTAAATTGCACTTTAAAGTTTGAAAGTAGGAGATGCAACTGTGTATTGATTAATTTATGATAACTACCAGATCATATCTTGTAGCTATTCATTCTTGTTCATGCTCTTCCATGTTCTCCAAATATACAGATAAAAGTTTCTAATTCTGTACTAATCAGTGCATTCATGAAAGAACTGGAGCCAGAGTCCCCTGTTGCACAGGTGTTGTATTTTCAGTCAACTTCCACCAGATTTTTCATGTCAATTTTAACTGATAATATTTATTTTTTCTTT
The DNA here is from genome assembly GCA_029216955.1 of Iris pallida. NCBI lineage: Eukaryota > Viridiplantae > Streptophyta > Magnoliopsida > Asparagales > Iridaceae > Iris > Iris pallida. Next base: position 20,906,454 of record JANAVB010004600.1, on the reverse strand, counting down.
ATCTTATATGTGTTTATGTTTCCTTGCAGTGTGATTATGATCGCCTAAAATTATCAACTACTCCGTTTATGGAGAGGAATGTGGAGTTTCTAATTGAATGCATGGAAGATCTGTCTTCTGAACAGAATAAGGTTATTTTTCAAATATGTTCTTTTGACATTTTCGACATTGATCTCGATCTCACTCTGTTAACATTCCTGTTTCCAGTTCCCATATTATTATCGAAACCTTTCAAGACAACAATCACAACAGCAAGCCTAGCTACAAAAACGAAGGTAACTGTGCAATTATTATTTAGTGGACAAACTCTCTATTCTCTACGCCTAGTAAAGAATTGGTTTCTAGTTTTAATTTTAGTTATTGTATCTAAGTTTTGTTGATAGAATTCTAATGTCTTATCTTATGTGCTATCTCTGTGGGAGGGTTGTCCTGCTGCTGTACTGCAATAATTCTCTTTCTCCATAGATCACTGTTGTTTTGACGTTTTCGTACGCCATCTTTTCTTTCCCTCAAACTTAAATGTTTATGTGATGTACTGTTTCGATCATTTTGTTGGAATGTTGTTTTCTTTCCTCTGTTGTTGTGGCATTTCTTTTTCACCATAGTTTTTTGAAATGTCATTCCTTTTTGCTCTTCATCTTGTGTTATATATTAGTGCAATTCTAAATTGCTGTTGCAGACAGATAGGAAAACGACACCTATTTTGGTATGTCCTAGTGTATTTTGGAGTGTGCATTGTGTGTCTGTTGTGTGCCTGATACACGTCCGACACGGCACGGCCAAGATATTTGTAGTGTCCGTGCTTCCTGGGTAAATTGTATCAGCCTGCTTCTTGTTTATACTTTCTAGGCAGGGGCAGTTTGGAGGGTTCTTCTTGCTTGCCTAAGCTTAAACTGTACAACTCGAAAAAGTAGGGCTACCTACCTGCCTACTGGCCTTTTAGGTTTTATTGCAATGCCTTATCTTGCTCGTAGAGTACTTCTGTTTAGGAATTGGCATTAATATACAGGGTTGACAACTTCCTCTTGCTCCATAGCCAATCATATTATGGGAGAAAGCTTCAATTATACGCTGATGTGAGCTACCGCTTCTACTTAGAATTAACTCGACAATAGCCCTATCATGACATTAAAGTTGTCACATCGAAGGGTAATTTTATGCCATTACTATTGTAGAGATTTGCATAGGCCTTCAGTACCCAACTCAAAAGTGGGATATTGTTGAGTCCATAAATTCTCATTTGAGGGTGGATAATGTTGATATACTTAAGATTTGTGTATGAAGTAATTTTCATACTTAATGCTTTGGTCAAAATTGGATACAGACTGGTCTAGCTGTCCTTTTGTTTCTTTGATTTCTTTTTTGCTTTCTTGTAGCATTTGCTGGTATATAATTGAGTTATTCTTATTGTAGGGTTGAGAACATGGCAAGGAAAGCTGCTGGAGAAGAACCATTGCCTGAGGAAGATCCAACAAATCCCATTTTCTAGCCTCTACCTGAGCCATCACGCTTGGATACCTATCTCATAACAAATCAAATATCTAATTACTGCAACCAAGTCAATGGGTTTGTTTTCCATATCTTCTTTCACCATATATTTTATTATTTCATGTTACTTTATTCTTTCTATTACACGTAAATGTTATACATTAATCCCATTTTGAATATTTTGATGTTTCTTTTGATGTTTTATTCTTCCTACTCGACTGACATATTGGCACTATAGTTTTTTTTTACTACCTCTCGAAGTTAATATTCTCCTAGTTTCTTGCATATCAAGGATATCTATTCGCTAGTTTGTGGTCTTAAATACCAATACCCTGATTCATTGCTTTTCTTTGTTCTTTTTGCATATACAATGTCAAAAAATACAATTTTTTTCCTTCTATAAACGAGAAACATAGTAGGTGAAGTAGACATGTTATAAGGGCGTGTTTGGTTGCAAGCAAGTGGGATGAAGTGCAAAAAGTGACTTCATAAAGTCCATTTTTTCCTTCTGAAATTGATTTGTTTGGTTTCAATAATTATCTCCTTGAAAGTGTTAATTCCGTCACTTTACCAGAAGGTAGAGTGAAACTGGAATCTCTTAAAGTGTAAGATTGTGCACATGTCAATCATTGAAAAGTAATATTTAAAAATAATAATTATTCACACTTTTATCCCACGTCAAGCTTGCAAAAGAGGATGTGAGATCCTAGTTTTTGAGGGGATGAGTTACTTTATGTCACATCCAAAAGCGAATTTCTTGCTTGTAACCAAACAACAAAAGTGCAACAAAAAAGTGGGCCTTTTACCACTTTCACTTCACTTGCTTGCAACTGAACACACCCTAAAGCATCATTTTAAGGATGAATCTCATTTACTAATTTTATTTTAGAGAAACTTTTTTGTCTGCGAAAAATACCTCTTGAGAATCAGATTTTCTTTTACTTTCTTTTCTGTATATTTTTGGTTTGTTGTGCATACAACTGCTGCATTTTGTTAATATAACAAAGTTGACACATAAATTTATGCAAATAGTAGTTGAAGGGGTGCAAATCTAGAAGTGGAAAGCCTTGAACTAATGGACCACTTTTTTCTTTGGCGAATCGAATTCAGTTTTATAAATTGTGCATGGAATTTTTTATTCTGACCTATTGTAAAAGTATGAAAGTTTGCCTCTTTCTGTTCTTGATATATCTGGATTAAATAATCACTTGTTTATGTTGTGCTTGTTGTATTGAAGAATGTTGATTACTCTTTTGGGGGATAGAATCGTAGTTGAAAGAACACTTGGATCAGGGTTGATAAAAAATAACAAAGCATACAAATATATTTTGGCAACGATTGGTCTTAGTAGACGACGTGTAGGTTGAGGAATTTTTTTGTTCTCATTTGAATACGGTTAAGAACCAAATTCATGAAATTGCAACATCTTAATTGGAACTTCATCTGTTACCCTTGGTTGAGAGAGAATTTGAGAGGGATTAGGGCCTGTGGATATGGGTAACAGTCAATTTTGATTCCTAATGTGTGGGCTTGTGTTAAACCAGGGTAAGAAAACTTGCATTTTAGCATCACAAATCCTGGTTTGTAGTCCTTAATCCGGAGTTTAACCCATTGCCAATGTTGCTGGACGATGGGAGCCTGTTGGTACTTATCTACTTATCTATGTCCTTGTTTCCCCTTCAACAACAAATATAGTTTGTTTTCATCTTAGGGCTTGCATGGGAATTGAAATACCATGTAGAATTGCAACCACAATTTCGTGGAACTGAGATCATGACATTCAATTCCATTTCGTAGTTTGTTTCTACTAGTGTTTATTGGTAGGTAAGCATATAACCGTGGCACTATGCCATATACACATGATATACATTAACTGATTCTCCCTTGGTAATATGTCCAATTGTTTACTTCTCAATAGAAAGATGGGATCTATATGACCACTACTGATTCTCCCTTGGTAATATCTCCCTATGATAAACCAATGGATTGTAACCTTTCGCTTATCAAATATTGTGGTATTAGTTGTCACCCAATAGACTTCAATTTTTCGTGATACCTGAATTATGATACCCAAAGGTCAAATATGTTTGTCTACCCTTTAAGATGGGATCTATATGACCACTTATGCATCTTGGTAAGAATTATGAGTGCCTATCAACAATGTACTCATTTATAGGTTGAAAAGTTCAGGACGTTATGTAGGAAAGAACCCCACAATCCAAAAGCTGGCCCAATTAAGGGTGACATCTCAGGGCACTGAAATAAAACTCCCTGTGAAAGGAGGAATGATAGGATGATTTATTACGAGAGTTTTGCTTCATCAACAATAATGTTCCTTGCCACCAGCGTTGGTGTGGTTTTAACTAACTTACCGTGAAAAAAATGTTAGGTAGGATAAGTTTTTTGATAGTAGAATTTCGGATAGGATGCTGATGCGACAACTTATTGTACTTGTTTTGATTGGCCCCTAATGCATGTGTGCCAGCCACACAAAACACACCTTACAAATGTGTCTCCATGGATCTTGAACCCTTATTCTTGCATTATTAACTCTGAATAATGCTCTCAAGATTAGGCATTGGAAACTTTGTACTTGTACCAGATGTCATTGCTCTTTATATCTCTATTCATTTACTGTTTGAGTTAGTTTACTTTGTCGACATTTTTGTGTATTAGTGAAAAGTTCCTGCAACTTATGCCTATAGGTCCGGAGGGCGATCTTGGCAGTTGCACTACTACTAGCTGGAAGTTGGTGTCAATGAGGAATTCAACAAGAAAACAAAGAGGGATTGGTAGATGGGGATTAAAAGTGATTTCAAAATTTTCTGAGAAAGTGACAACAAAATAAATTCAACAAGAGCAGCAGTAGCAACAACAATGGTAGCAATACTAACAACGGTAGTAAGAGCAGCAGCGATAGCAACAACAACAACGACGACAGGAGCGAAAATTAGAATAATGTATTTGTATTTGTGTATTTGTATTTGTATTTGTATTTGTGTATTTGTATTAGTATTATAATTTGATTCAATATATTTTTATTTGTAAATTGTATTTTTTTAAAAATGGAAACATAATCAACAACGTTTCAACACTGTTGTAAAATAATATTTTAACAACATTTCTAAACATTGTAAAATTTATTTACAATATTTTTAAATTATTGTTGATATTATAATTACAACATACAAATATTTATTACAATGTTTGGAAAACATGATTGAATTACAACATACAAATATTTATTACAATGTTTAGAAAACATGATTGAATAAAATATACAACATTTTGTAGAAGTTGTATAAACTCTTTTTATTAACAACGTGCCAAAATTGTTGTAAGATAATATTTTAACAACATTTCTAAATATTGTAATATTTATTTACAATACTTTTAAATTATTGTTGATATTATAATTACAACATACAAATATTTATTACAATGTTAGGCAAACATGATTGAATAAAATATACAACATTTTGTAAAAGTTGTATAATTTTTTTTACAATATTTGTACAATGTTGTATAACATATATGTACAATGTTTACTGAACGTGGTAGATATTGTTTTTACCACAGTTGCATAATGTTGTTGAAATTATATTTACAACATGTGCAATTTGTTTTAAAAGTATTGTTTACAATATTTAAAAAATGTCGTAGAAAAGTTTTGGTCAGATTTTAGAAATTTTAACAATGTTTATAAACTGTTATGAGAAGAACATCTACAACATTTTCACAATGTTCAAATAAACATTGTGGAAAATATCTCCCCTTTTACAACCCTGGATATAATGACCTTTAATTGAACGTCGTAAAAGACCTTTTACAACGTTTTTGCAACGTTGTAAAAAGGGTTTTTTCTTGTAGTGCATCAACCTTATTTGCTTATATTTATGTATTATGGGAAACTATAGCACGTACAACAACACTGATCAACAAACACAAACATTGGAACTTATTACTGAGCTAGGTTTATTTAGCTCAAGAGACCACCCTAAGGAATGATGTCCTTGATTATTCTCGGAAAGCGAAAATATTACCAACATGTTCCACTGCATGCGCATTTGCCATCGTCACCGCACTTCCCTGTTGAACAAAAGTCGTCACCACAAACAGCATCACATGCGTAGTCTGTGCAAACATATTCGTTGGAAACCCCAACTGGTGATTGGAAGAGTTTCTACATAGAGTTTCTACATAGAAATTGTACACATACAAAAATGGTCTCCAATGGTTCTCCATTTCTATCCTATGTGTCACATAGTAAAATGACTAATTTAATGATGTGAGGCCCAATAATAATTGTCATGAGAGATAAGAGAATTTCTAGGAGAGTTTCTACATGTAGAAACCCTCCTAGAAAGTTTCCATCCTACATCATTGCCACCTAGGATGGAAATGGTGATAGAAATCACCATTGGAAGAATTTTTTCTAAAATGGATTTCTTCCATAGAAATAGGGAAGATAGAAACCCCCATTGGATCGTCTGACAGACCAAAACTGTCGTTAAACGTGATTTACGACAGTTTTGGTCTGTCGAAAAATGTATGTTTTGGCGTAGTGATAGGAATGAAAGTGTCCAAATGCAAAGAGGGTTATACTCTATCTTTAGCACATTCAATTGAGAAAATGCTAAGAAAGTTTAAGTATTTTGATAAGAAACCTGCCTTTACCCCTTATGACAATAATGTTGTTCTCAAGAAGAACGAAGGATCACCTATAGAACAACATAGATATTCACAAATGATTGGGTCCCTTATGTACATAACAAATAGGACTAGACCTGATATTGCATTTGCTATTGGGAGACTAAGTAGATATAATAGTAACCCAAACCAGTCACATTGGACTGCATTAGATAGAGTATTTAGATATCTTAAGGGTACTCTAGATTATAAACTTCATTATACTAGACACCCTGATATTATAGAAGGTTACTTCGATGCAAATTGGATAACTGATTCACATGATGTGAAATCCACTACTGGATATATTTTTACCCCAGCAGGAGCTGCAATCTCCTGGGGATCATGTAAACAAACCATCATTGCCAGAAGTACAATGGATTCTGAAATGATAGCTTTGGACACTACCTGTACAGAAGCCGAATGACTTAGAATCTTATTATGCATATACCTATTTTTGTTCATCATGTTCCTACAATTTTTATAAACTGTGATAATAAATCTGTTATAGAACTACTAAAGCATGATTCTGTGAATGCTAAGATGAACAGGCACTTGCAGCTGCACTTCAAGTCAATAAAGAGCCTATTGGACAAATTTGTGGTTCTTGACTATAAATATCATTAAAGAACTTTACAGATCTCTTGACGAAGAGTCTGTTTACTCTTGACGAAGAGTTTGTCTAGGACATTGATCCTAGAATCATCGAGGGGGATGAAGTTAAGCCCATAGTATAGTCACCAGTAGTGGCAACCCAACCGAGTCTGACTGGAGATCCCAAGAAGCCGGTTCAATGGGTAGAAACAAGCTGGACTAGGTGACTATTATAGAACACTGACCTGAGATTAAATTCTCTTTAAAATAAAAGTCCAGGAGGCTGTACATGTGTAATGCCTATGTTCGTATTTCGTATTCTTGGAATACGTGTACATATTTATTCTTGTATTGCATGATTTTCTTGCTTAATTTCCTTCCTGGGCTTGGTTTATTCTTGGTTGGGTTGGCTTGGTTCGGTTTGGGATTGCTCTTGGTTCATCATGAACCAAGGGGTGAACCCCCTACCTACCACCACCATTTGTATTTATTGCCATTTCTTCTTTCTCTCTCTTCATTACTCTTTTTCTTCTTCCTCATTTACTTCCTTACTTACCAGAGTGAGGAGAGAGAGGTCTAGGCAAGTGCAACTTGCTTCATGGAGGAACTCCAATTTTATTGCTTCATTCTCTTCCTTACTGCATTCTAAAGCACTTTAGTACCTGACATTTTTTAATTTCCATGGCTAGATTCTTGCAGATCTAAGTTTATTTCATTTTCGGATTTCTTGGGTTTTGATCTACTTAATCTTGTTATTTCTATGTTTTGATGGTTCCATATTGTAGAGAATCTCGTTCTGCCCCATTTTGACCTAAGAAAGTTCGAATTTAGGCTCCGGATGATGGAGTTATGGAGCTTGAGGACTTGGCTCTCATGGTGTTCTTCTTCTCTGAAATTTTGGAGAAGATGAACAGTGCTTGACTTGACCGCATGAATATTCATGCGGCAAGTGTTCTATCCAGCCGCATGACTGGAAGTTCTTGAGCCGCATGAGAGTCAGACTCACTTAGCCGCATGACTCGACCTAATTTCCAGCCGCATAAGTTCTGAATTTCCTGGCCGCATGGGCTCATTTCCCATCGGCCGCATGAACTCTAGCACTTGTGGACCGCATAGGCCCTGATCCTTGAGCCGCATGAGCGTGCAGTTCCGGCCGCATGAGCCTGTATTGACCCAGCCGCATGAGGACTTCACCCTGAGCCGCATATGCACACTTGCTCCCAGCCGCATAGGTATTGCTCCCCGCAGCCGCATGAGTACTCTTCCCTTCTGAGCCGCATATGGTTCCCTTCCCCCGCAGCCGCATGGGTTGCTTCTTCTCGAGCCGCATGGAACCCCACTCCTTTCCGGCCGCATGTACCTGATTGGCCAGCTAGCCGCATAGACCCATTCCCCCAGCCGTATGAGTTTCATATCTTCCTGACCGCATGCGCCCTTGCACTTCCAGCCGCAGGCGCCCTTGCTTCCTTCCAGCCGCATGCGCCCCCTTGTCTTGGCCGCATGGGATCCAGTGACCCTGGCCGTATGCGCTCTTCTAATTGGGCCGCATGAGTCTTACCCTTTCCTGACCGCATATGCTTTAGCCGTATGGCCCTCCTATAGCCCTGAATATTGATAATCATGAATTCATTGTTATGTTTGGAATTGATAATTGAGCCTGACCTGATAGTGACCCGTAGTGGTGCACTCCTGACACGATAACCTGATAGTAGCCCGTCGTGGCGCACTCCTGACTAGTACACTTGATATGATAACCTGACCTGATATATCTTGAATAGCTGTTGCGACGGCTACCTGACATGACCTGTATAATTAATCCTGGACACCGTGGGCGATTGTGCTTGTACAAATAATCCAGTCCTGTCTTGCATCATGTCTAGGAGGGGACTCCTGAGTACCACGGTTAGGAGTACCTATTGAAATGGACTAAGGTTAATGACTAGTATAATTCACTAGACATGAAGAGATGTTCTCCAGTTACAGGCGATCCCGTTATCCCGGCCGCAAATGTTTGGACTTGTAGCCTGCCGACGAGTAGGGCACATTTCCAGCCCACTGTCATTTGGGACACTCTTGATTGTCACTTTAATGATTGAACTCTATTGTCATGTATTGAACTCTCAGATTGTCACTATAATGATTGCCTGGATAACCTGGATAGCTGCAGGGCCTGTGACTACTTGGAGCATCTCATTGCATCTTTACTAGTAACTAGGATTGTGATAACCCTAGTTAGTTAATGTAGAAAGCCGTAGGCAATGATTGGCCGTGATTGCTTGGATGGAGTCTAGTCCAGTATAGTATTGTCTAGAATTGATTAATTGTAAGATTGTACCAGAATGATTGAATAATTATCACTCCAAATTGTCACTATAATGATTGTCACTCCAGAATGTTACTTGACCTGCTTTCTTATATTTTATCTTGGCGATAAATGGTGAGAGAAATCAAGTTCCGTTCAGACGAAGGGTTACAACCCCGGTCCTTGTTTGGTTTACGGGTTGTAACCTGGCTATCTGAATAGTCCCATGGTTATCTCATCGTATATCATCCTGTCATGCTTTCTTTCCATATGTCCTGTCTTTTAGTGATTCTATACAAGATTGTCTTTTATAATTACCCATCATGCTTTTCTTAAGCTACTGCCTTTTATTATGTAATTATACTCTTGTGCTAATTGCTGGTTTTAGTTCCTAAGTGAAGCCTCCTTTGTGGCACTTGCTCTTTCTGGGGTCTGACCCAGCTGGTTTTGTATGGCCAGATACCGGAGCAGCACCAAAGGTTCTCCCTGCATTTCAGCCCGATGGTGGTCACCAGGCGTAACCAGGGCAACGCGTGGGTTTATTTTTGCTCTCCCACTCTATTGTAAAATTATTTTTTGAGGCGTTTAGCCACCGAGCAAGTGTTAGCCCGTTTGCAACTTTATTTACTGTCTGCCTACGGGATGTAATCATGATTGGCAACTCGAGGTTGATCATGTATGACTTAAACTCTTGCTAGTCCTTACATTTTGTACGACTAGCTTCATGATCATCTGGATATGTAATGTTTGGGACGCCTTACAATTGTATATTTGGAGATCTGATATCTTGTGATTATTATTAGTTGGCTGAGATTGAGACAATAGGCTATTTTACGACCTTAAGAGACTGATGGATTGTAGTGAAACCCTCACATATCTAGACAGCCGTGACCGTATAGCGGGGTGGATCCCATTCCGTTATACGTAGCTGGCTATGTCTGCCCCCGCTCTCCAGTATTCTGGACATGGCCCACACGAAGCCTACTACCCGGCTGACACTTGTGTCCCATTTATTTGAGCCCCCACATGCTGCTTATTTACCCATGATTATAAATATCTATTTTAATTCAAATATTGCACCATGTCCGATTTTGACCCGACCCGGCTCGACCGAACCCGAACCCAAGCACCATGTTGTCCCATTATCACCACACAAACACCCCACTGATATTTTCCTCTACTCTAAAATATCTCTCTAAATATCTTATTTTCTCTCTCTTGTATATATATATATATATACACATATATATATATACATAATATATATACTCGCTCTCTCTCTCTCCATAACACCTCACACACCACATCACCCCCCCACCTCCACAGCCGACCAAATCACCCCATGTGGTCGGACACACACCCCCTCTCTCTTTCTAAATATCACTCTCTCTCCTTCCTTTTAAATCACACACACATTAATATCTCTTTCTCTCTCTCCTTCTTATAACATATCTCTCTCTCTCTCTCTCTTCTCTAACCCACACATGCCATGCTCCCCCAGCCGAACCAGCCCCTGGCCGAGAGCAGCAACCCCCCCATCATCATCATCTTCTTCTTCTTATTCATAACCACCACTATTACCATCATCATACTCAACATCACCATTGTCATCACCATCATCACCATACTCACCACCATCACCAACTTCATAACCACCACCTCCACCACCCGCGCGCCACAGCCGCTGCGCCGTGCCGCCGCCGCCCTGGCCGCGCCAGGCCGAGCGCAGCCGTACGGGCAGCAGCCAACGTAGCAGCAGCTGCGAGCGCAGCAGTGCGGGACAGCCGTGCGCGCGCACCGGCCGGCCGCGCGCCGCCGCGGCCGTCGCCACCGCCGGGGTCGGCCCCCTTGGCCGGGCGTACCCCCGGGCAGGCCCCCGTGGCGCGTCCCCTCTTCCCCGGCGCGAGAAACGCCCTATTCGTGCGTTTTGCACGGAATCCCGGCGTGACGCGCGCGGGATCAAGGCTGAAAGTTCGCTCTGGGACAGTGACTTCGTGCCAATTTTCTGGAGAATCCGACTGTTGGATCAACGATTTCTTTGCTCCGTCTCAATCTCGGTATATCCACCTTCACTCATCTCAAATTTCACCCGTTAATTTCGTCATTTGATACATCAAAACCGGCCACCAAGTTGACGTTTTAATTTATACTGTTTTTGGACTGTTTTGCGATGCTAACTTCGCGGGTTCGTATCTTCATCGTCGCAGCTCCGTTTTGTGCGCCACCAGTTCCGGTGCATAGCTGGTATAACCCTCTTCCTGCTTCCTTTAGATTTCATTTCAGTTTGAGCTTGTTAGGTCGGTCGAATTCGACGCCAAAGTTGGCCGTTCGAATTCTTATTGTTACACTTGTAAAATTCTATTTTTGAACCCGGGACTCCGGATTCAATTTCTGACACCACCAGTAGACTCGTGGCGTCGTTCTGACATGTTTTCATATAAAGTTTGCTTGATTTGGAGAACGTGAGCCCTGGCACGCATTTCGGTGCAAAGTAGGTCCCACTTTCTGAGACAACGAGTCATTTTGAGATCGGCTCATCGGAATCCAATTTCGGACATATCGTTGAGTTTGTATCGTCATTCTGGACTCGTTGACATATAATTTGCTGAGTTTTGAGGATATTGGCTTCGACACGTTTTTCCGTGCAAATCGGAATTTTAATGTCCGGGTCAACGGACCAATTTGAGATCGGGTCAACGAAATCCAATTCTGGATATACCGTTGGGTTCGTATCGTCATTCTGGATTCGTGGACATATAATTTTTTAGATTTTGTGTACTTTTATTTTGGCACGTTTTTCGGTGCAAAGTGTGTCCAACGGGGACACCACTTTGGCCCAAAATTACCCTTTTTGCCCCTGTATCCAAATTGGACTTATGGATAGGCGATTCTAGCTAATTTGACCATTCTGGACACGTTGGTGATGGTTGTTTCACCATCCGACAACATCTGTAGGTTTTCACCCTATTATTATAATCTTCTCTTTTGTTTGTATTTTGAGATCCATCGATTCTAGTGATTTAACAACCACTGAAATTGAATGTATTGACCCTGTAGATGCTTATAGAGACTAGCTTTGACCCTGTTTGATCATGATTGACTGCTTTGACTGAACGTCGAAGTAGAGTCAACATTTGACCTAGTTTAGACTAGTTTTAACCTAGAGTTGACCAGTTGACCAAAAGTCAACTGTAAGTCAACCATTGACCCAGTTTGACCTAGTTGACTTGGTTTGACTTCTTGTGATCTAGTGTGACTCAGTGTGACCTAGTTTGACTTAGTAGACTGAGTCTGACCTAGATTGCGTAGCTTATACTATAGAATCAAGCCTAACACTGTTGAACCCTAATTAGTTTATATATCTTATCTTTAGGTCTGTGGCATTACTCTGAGCATCGACCCCATTTGACAGCTCAGGACCGCAGGCGAGTACATTCACTGATAGTTTTCATTGTCTTGATATCTGCTATATCCGATTCAGTCGTAGTGTCTTACTTGATTCCCAGTCACGATAGTTCACGGACTAGTATATGTTGGATCATGACATGAGATGTTGTTCCTGGATTTTCTTGGTATATATGTACATTTCCTGCCTTGTTCCATGTACTTGTATAGACACCGATTCCTGAGAGGGAGTAGCTATCCTCTTAGGGAATCCCGTGTCATGACGTGTCATGTCCAGGTCCATTATACTATTCGGGGATGGAGAATTATTAGGGGTTATGTGATCCAAGCCACCCTATCACTATTCATGTGCTCGTGCCACTCTTCCCTCACGAAGGGTGTAGCGAGATCCTCTTGCCTTGTGCTCGTTATCCAGGTTGGCCGGCATGACTTTCCATTGAGGTCACCGCGGATTGCCGGGCCAAGTGGATAGCCTGTCCTGTCACTTATCCCAAGCCGATCACATATCGCTCTAATAATTCAAGACACATTTTATATTTACTTTATCTTATCATATATCCTGTTCTGTTCTACATACTGTACTTCTCACCATGCTATGATTTCAGTTACTCATATGTTTTATATGCCTCTATGATGTACCTTGATTGGAGACTGAGTTCTGCTCGGGAGAAGGGTTACAACCTCGGTCCTTGTTTGGTCTAAGGGTTGTAACTCAGCTTTCGAACGGTTCCCAAGTCTTTATATATCTTGTCTTGTAGTTCATTATACTGTCTCTTATAGAATTTGTCAATTCACATGGAACTGCTGTTAGTATTTGTACTTGCTCATTTTCCTGACAGGATACCGTTGATAATATTTTAGGAGTAGTGGTGCCATTTTTGGACATCATGATGTTGCTAGCTGGGGTGGATCTCACTATTATTCTATGTGAGTTGCCTGGGAGTTATCCTTAGTTAGTCTTGTTGTTCCTTCTTTATTTTTCTGTCTTATGATTCCTTCTAGTAGTTTCTAGTTGTTCTTGTGCTTTAGTTATCTTTCTTGTCTTATCATCCCTAGCTGTTGTGATGTGACTAGAGTATATTTGTAGTTATAGGCCTTCTAGACGTAGTGTATATTTATTGGGTACTAGACAGCGTTCTACCGCCGATACTGTGGCGTAGGCTGGGCGTCGTCTACGTATTCGTACCCATATATCCGGGTGCGGGTCGTGACAGATTTGACCTTTTTGGGGGGGAGGGGGGATTGTTAGTTGTATGTGTGTTGTGTTCACACACACATGAGCTAGCAAAAGCTCAACTCTCTTACAATAATTTTGACCATTATAAATCCATTAAACTTGTAACATTAACTCATGTCCAGGTACAATGTACCACATGGTTTTCATTTGAATTTTGTAACGTTCAGTATTTATTGGCTGGATTAAATTGTCTTCATTCTCCTTTATTCCCTAACCTTAGAGAAAAGCCTATATATTGAGGCCAATCTCAATACTTTGAACACACAGAAATTATTCTCCCTCTCTAAAATTCTCTTCCTCTCAAGATCACTGCTGTTTTCTATTGTTGCTCTGGGTGGAGCTAAGTCGGGGTCATTCTCTCGACGTCGTGTGCGGCAACGAGATTCCGGTGGAGCGGAGATTTTACCATTAGGAGCGTTCGGATATAGTCTGCACATAGACCCGGACTAACTCTTAGGGCAGTGATACGTGCACGACTTCCCCGGAGGCCGGTAACATTTTATTTGTTTATTTTGTTTGCAGATTTTAATCGAAGAATATTGAAAAATGTCCAACAATATATGCCATCTTACTAGTTTGGGTTACTTATCATCTTGTTATACATCATTATTTAATCTATAGTTACCACATGATAGTCTTTTACATTTCATATATCATAATTGTACATTGTCTAGCTTATATTTGTATTTGCTCCAATAATGTTGACTGGATAACTAATGTTGACAGTTTAGATGAGTTTCTTTTTAGTCTACGGAGTTCGCGATTGATATTTGGTTTGGTCCTAATCTTTTGATATCTTATAGTCTAGAATTGCATATTTTTCGTTCATATGCTTTTCCAGTCTTTTCTTATCAGATTAGTTCTTGCATAGTAATGACAGAGTTATAGAATTGTGGATATATGAAATGGTTTACTGACTTATAGACCTAAACCACCACCACCGGTACTGTTGAATAGGCTGTACTTGGCCATGTATTCGTATCCCAAAAAGTGAGAGCGGGTCATAACATCAACACATGGAATCCCAATAGGAGGTGCGTTTGAGCAATGTGAGCCTCCAACCAAAGACAATGTTATCCAATAATTTACCTGTGGAGGATTATGTACCATTTGGTTGAGCTGTAATACAGTTGATTGCAAATGTTCCAATGGTTGCATTTTTAATGGACTAGAGGCATGTATATTTTGACTTTAAATATGGATTTTTTTTTAGTGTTACAGAGGATATAATCATATATCTGGAATAAAAAAATTCAAACATCGACCAAAAATATAAAATAATGCTTTGTTTCTTATGTTATTGCTATTGTAGAATCTGTTGTTGGTCATTGCATATGATGCAAGGATTTTGTTAACACATGTCCTAATGGCACATATTAATATATGGATTGTATATTTTACATCGATACTTCTACTATTATATTTATCAATACAATTTTCGCATAAAATGTAAACGTAAAGTATTAATGTGCAATTGTTCGAGTGACCGATGAATTTCTTGGTGTTGCATATTACTACTAGGTGATCCAACTTGACATGATATATATACAAAACAAAATTAACTTTACCTATATTTTACTCTCCTTCGTTTTTTTTTTCCTCAAAATTTTTTTTTTTCCTCTTCAAAAATGTTTTCAAACACAGTGTAAAGCTATTACTAGAATGCATCAACCTTATTTGCTTATATTTATGTATTTTGGGAAACTATAGCACGTACAACAACACTGATCAACAAACACAACATTGGAATTATTCTCGGAAAGCGAAACATTAACAAACACCAACATCAAATAAGCTTGCATGCGCAATTAAGCGTAGATGTGCTACTTATAAATACGTACATCCATAGCACCCGCATTTGCCATCATCACCGCACTTCCCTGTTGCACATAACAGGTCAGCACAAGCATCAGCACAGTTGTTGTCTGTGCAAACATATTCGTCGGAAACTGTAGCTGGTGCCTCATAAGTAACATCTGCTGCTTTTGTTGCCATCCCTATATATTCAAGAATTAATGCAAGAAAAAAAATTCTTGAAGTTAGTTGGTACTTAATAAGAACCTGACATAAAAAAAAGGGTTAGTGAAGCGTTATAATTGATCAAATCTTGTATAGAATAATGATATTAAATATAGCATTCGGATTGGTATACTAATTTCATAAATTGCTCTTTAAAATATCTTTCGTCAATTCTGAAGCACATCAAGACCTTTTCAAAAACGTATTTCGTAATACAAAAGCACAATTTAAATACTAGTATTGTCAAATATTCTTTTGAAGTGGTTTTGATATCCTCCATAATTAATTAAATGTGCTCCAAAAGGACAATTTATAAAATTTCGATGTCAAAATGGAGCAATGAAAAGTAATGATGCCAAAAACACCATAGATATGTTAGTAGGATAATTTAGCCTAAAACATAAAAGAAGAAAGTTTAATTAGAGAAGAACCGCAGGTGAGGAGCAACACAATGAGGAGGATTGGAAACAATTTCTGAGATGGCACCACCATTATGGCATGCAGCAGCAAGATGGTGCAAGTGTAAAGTTGATTGCTGTTATGCTAATAGGTGATTGATTAATTAATTGTGTGGAAAGGATGGTATAGTTTGTGTCTTAAATAGGTGTTAGCCATTATGGAATATTTCAATCCTTTGTGAGCAAAAATGTTATGATTTCTGATACAGAAGAATTTGCCGCCATGTCACAACCATTTCAGTGCTAGGAGCCATTGCCGCCATGTCAACCATTTCAGTGCTAGAGCCATTGCCGCCATGTCACAACATTTACACCTTTTATTTTTACTTTTGAAGATTTTTTTTTTTGGCTGATTTTGCTACAAGTCACTTCAATTCCTTCTGTTTAATATATCATTTTAAATTGTTTGTTATGATTCGTTTGTTTTAGTGCATCTCCAACCCTATTGTCTTGTTTTGTGTTATGATTCCTATGTGGCATGAAGCACATGACAATGTCTTTTTATGTGGCAAGATGATATTCACACAAGGCAATAAGATAAAAAAAATATTCTCCAATGCAAAAGCATTGAGAAGACAATAAAAAATATTTTTTTTCCAAGTTCCAAGACAACTCATCCACTTCTTCATTTTTTTATAAATATTTCTATTCATAATTGATGATGTGGAAACAAAGACATTGTGAAGTGCATTGTCTAGATCTAGACAACCAACTTCACATTATGAAGTGCATTGTCTAGATCTAGACAACCAACTTCACATTGTCCTTGCCATGTCAACTTCATGATTTATTCTATATCTGCATTCGAGAAAGATTTTTGAAATGAAAATTTGTCATTCCTGAGTGGCAACCATTTTTTTCTAAACTCACGGTAGGGTTGGAGATGCTCTTATTAGAGCATCTCCAACCCTATTGTCTTGTTAAGTGTTGAGTCTTAGGTGGCTCCTATGTGGCATGAGCCACAAGACAATGTCTTGTTTATGTGGCAAAATTATATCTCAAAAGACAATGAGATAGAAAAACTCTCTCTAATGCAAAAGTATCGAGAAGACAATAAAAAGTATTTTTTTTCCAACTTCCAAGGCAACTCCTCCACTTCTTCAATTTTTTTTATAAATATTTCTATTCATAATTGATGATGTGGAGACAAAGTCATTGTGAAGTGCATTGTCTAGATCTAGACAACAAACTTCACATTTTCCTTGCCATGTCATTGCCATGTCAACTTTATGTTTTATTCTACATTTGCATTGGAGAAGAATTTTTGGAATAAATATTTGTCATTCATATGTGACAACCATTTTTTCTAAACTCACAATAGGGTTGGAGATGCTCTTATGCAGTAGTAACCAAAGCAGCACCTTCAGCAGACTCGAGAGTGAGCCTTACATCCAAGACTCCTTCAAGTGGACATATAGAAATCGATAGCAGATAATAAAAGAAAATAAGATGCTTGGATCTGAATAAATCTTAAGTAAAAAATCAAACACAAACCTGATGGCATCGGACACTTTCCACAAGCGTTTCGATATTGTGAGTCCGAAACTTGACTGCGACGAAAATTTAGGCCAACTCATCAGAAATAACCAAGCCTCATCAGAAGAACGTCAAACAAAATACAAAGTATATGATCGGTGACTACGGCGCAAGTACAAATCCCAATCTATATAACTCAGGTGAAATTACAAGAGTGACAAAAACTAGTGTTAAGTGTTAACCCTTTGATTAATTCGTCCAACCCCTTCACCACACACTCAAGAAGAAAAGACATAGATTGTTTAGGAAAATTCTTTTCGTTTTCTCTTGTTCGTTGGAGTTAATCTATTTTCATCGTCCAAGTAGTTATGGTTATCCGTTTAGATTGGTAAGAAGTTTGTAAGGATCCTGTATCTTGGATTAGACTCCAATCGTCTCGTGATTTTTTTCGTAAGGACGTCAAAAGTGTTGTGTTTGCGTTTTGGCTCTTGTGTGATTTTGACAATTTGATTTGAGCAATGCAGCGTGTACAAAGTCTCATCCCGTGTGACCGGACATCCCCAAAAATAATAATTCATTTGAGCAAATCAACTTGCATGCATGCATGTAATTATCCATCAAACATAGAAAACTATGATTGATCGAAGAAATATTTCAGGAGAAATAACCAATTCCACCACACTCGATCTGTAACTTGGCTTGACAATGGTTCCTCCATCATAGGCAATGGCGGATCCACATGTAGTTTAGTGGGGGGTTAGTGAATTTTTTTTTTCCTTCCAATTTATTTTTATGAAGCATCTTTCAAATTTTAGTATTTGTTGTATGTCCACTCCAAATTAATTGATTGAGATTTTAAATTGAAAGAAATTCATAGAAGCATACATACTAAGTATGCTAAATTAGCATAATTATCTGGACATATAACAAATACCTGAATTCCTTCCAATTAACTTACAAATTAGAAGCATACTTTAGAATATAACAACTACTTAATATTTACAAACATTTAGTATTATTTAAAAAATATACTTCATAGAAAAAGAGTTGCTTATAAGTAGTATTACAAATGATGTTGTAGAACAATTATGAAATATAATATTTTATTGTATAAAAACAATACTATTTAATATTATATTATATTATTAGGTAGGAAAAAAAATAGGTACGTTGTCCCGAACCTTTTTATGATTGGGCTCTCAATGAATTGTAATTCTGCATCCGCCACTGGTCAAGGGTCATAGCCTGCGACAGTTGTTACAACCCCGTCGACCCAGCCAAAGATGGCCTCCAACTCGGAGAAGCTACCTAGCTAGACTCATTGATACTAATAAGTAGGGTACGTAGATTATTAACAGAAGGGGTACTGCTGGCAAAAATGGCCTCTTGGTAAGAGTGTTAGTTTGAAGGAGGAGTTTGTACATCATTTGATCTCTAAAATCAGAGGCAAGGAGATTTGACAAGTCTTATCTTAGCAAATGGAGGAAATGAGCAATGAGAAAGACATTTTCATTTTCATACTTGTATATACGTATTGACTAAAAGTCTTGGCTATAGTTACCAGCAGGTGGGGACATAGCACATTTTTTGTTGGGTGAGTTCGATTCCACATATAACGGATTATTTGTAACCACACACCAAACTGAGATATGACGACGATCAGTACTAATTGCAACTTCTATACTGAAGCCTTGGTTTTGTCAATCTTCGCATCATCTATTCTCCTGTACTTAAAGGCTATATGTAACGATGAATTAATTTTTTTTTCTTCTCATGCTCAATCTTCACTATCCATCTTAGCTTGTATTCACAAGTCTAAGAAAACTCAACACACAACTTCAAACCTATAACTTAAGCATTTGTTTAATCTCACCAAAGAATCAATTAATGAGGAAGATACATACACTAGCTATATATATTCATCTCCTATCCCCATGTACAGCAAAGAAAACCTTTAGATCCATGGGATTGTTAATAAGAAAATAAAGTGCAAATTAAAATTCTTGAGGCATAGTTCAGGGTGTTACATGGGCCGGTTTTGCCCGAACCCGCCCGAGCCAGCCCGAGCCCGCAGCACCGGGATCCCAGCAGGAGGACTTACGTCTTCATGTCCAGCAGCCGCAGGGAGATCAGACGGAGGGGCGAGTCTACCTTATGACAGCCGACGAAGTGGAGACCATCCCGATCCCGGACGAGTACTGACGACCGGAGGCACTTGTGATCATTACCTATTTGGATGTTCATTTTCGCATTTCCTTTGTTGTTTCTTCATTCGAGACTTGTTTTACAGTCTCCTTATCTTACTGTCGTTTCATAGTACCTATGAGCTTCTTGTTGACTGTTGATTGTCTTTTAATATTCAATAAAAATTTGTTTCTAAGAACAGATACTACTCCTCTCTATCATTTTCACAAACTTCCTTGAAACTTCTGGATAAAGTTGAGAAAATATTTGACAACCTATTATGACCTAGATTATGGAGACCGTGAGACCATTGTAGCTAGCTGTACACTGGCGAGGCAGGGGCTCTAAGTCAAAGTAATTACGGGTATTCTCAGGTTCTCAGATATTTATTAAAGCTAAGTCCTAAATTTATTTCATATCGGATAAAGTCGATAAAATATTGCGGTAATCTAGTACTATCAAGAGCATGGAACCGAAAGTTCACTGCAGCCAGATGCATACTGGCGGGGCAGGAACTGTAGGGAAAGTGATTTTAGATATGAAGATTGTCGGATTTATGGAGACTATTATCCATTGATTTCATTTTCGTGACTATTTCTTGAACCACTTTAAAATTTTGCCAACTTCAAATTTTTTATACTTGATTATTTTGATTATGTCTAATCGTGCCATTTTGAAATTTCGTGGGCAAAATTTTTCTTAGGGGGATAGATTTGTAACTCCACTTCCTGAATAATAAATTTTGGTATTTCCTATATATATTTTTTATTAGAATTTAATTTAAGATTTAAAAATTTCTTAACTAATGACTAATTATCAATAATAATATTTTCAAAGTTGTTCCATATTAGAGTTTTTCAATTATTAATTGATTTTTTACTAGACTTCTATTTAAAATTATGTTCAAATTAGGATTTCTTACTAATCCTTGTTTAATTCTCCACCTTCAATCCTATTGGACCAGCTCGGCATCTTATTCCTCACTTTGGAATTACATTGATTCTTTGTTTGTTGTTACTCATCATTCTTCAAAAAAAAATTTGGGACAGGCCAGCATCCAACTTCGGGTCCGGACAGCCCACCCATCAGCCAAAGCTTATAAACCATTCTCCCAAAATTTTCAACCGTTAGAATTTTAACCGCACCCCTGTTTCCCTCCATTTCCCTCCACTCCTTGCTATGACAACGAGACTGCAGCAGCGCCGCGCACGGAGGAGACGATTTCCAGAAGCTTCCCTCCCATCCTCACCGTTCATTTCTAATAAGCTAAATCCTCTCGACCATCCGATTGTAACAAATCTCTGACCATTTTGCAACGGCCTGCCGATCGTCCACCTTCTATAAATTGGCCCAGTTCCTTTCTTCTTCTTCATCCACATTTTGCAGCGAAGCCTGCCAAATCGCCATCAAAAAATTTCCGCTTCTCCCTTCCGAGCTTCCAACATAGCCATGGAGTTCGGGGACTCTCCTCGAGGAAGACGATCGTCGACGGCGTAGCTCAGCACAGCGACAGCGGTTCTTCCGTCTGTACTGCTGAGAGGTGGCCAACAGCACGCAGGAGCTCGACTGCGACAATTTTTCGGTGACGGCGACGACGGAGCTCCGGTTCGATTGAGACTATTGGTGAGTCCACGGTCCCTCTTGATTTTGGTTGAAATTTGAATCGTGTCAGACTCGATCGATCCATCGATTGATTTTATTTTGAATTTATGTGTCAGTGGTGTGAGCGTTCTCGACATTCGGTTCTTGGATTCCTGATCTGACTGAGACTATTGGTGAGTTCTTGATTGACTCGTATGCTTCTCTCCAAATTTGGAGTTGATAAATTTCAAATTGAACTCATATACTTGTTTTCTTTTTCTTGCACGCTAACTGTTCGACATAATGTCTAGCTGGCACTATTCTCAGCTGAACGTGGAGATATCAGTTCGTGTCCGGCACAGAGGCAAGCATTCTCATTTCTGGGACTTGAACTCTTCAATTACAGGTTTGAGTTCTCCCTGAATTATGTTAAGACATAATATTTTACGCTTTGGCCGAGTAATTTAGGCTTTGAATTTTGAGTAATGTCTGAATTATTTCTATGAAGTTTTCGAATGGGTTGTTCACTGTATTATAACTGTTAGAGGGTTGGTGATTCCTGGACTGGTGATAGTTAATAACTTGTCTTTTTCTTGGAAGGGATAGCCATTGGGTTGTTGTAAGTCCAAGCTTAGCATTATAGTAAGATGACAACATACAACAACCATGGCTAGGAAGCTGCAATGTGAATTGACTTGGTTGCATATGAATTAGTACTTGTCAACATGTATTCTTAGAAGTAGTTGTGAAGCTGTTGTTAGGGGACTGAAGGTTGGGAATTCAAATTCTTGTGTTCGTGTGGACTGGATGTATTTTGCTGAGGTTAAAAAAATGGTTGAGCCAAGCAAGCATGGGGGGCCTAGGCCTCTGTTTGACAGGAAGTTTAGGAAGGTCGGCCCTGTGAGAGTTGGCAGACACTGCAGTCAAGTGTATTATTTTTTAATATGGTCTTTATTTTTGGGATCAGAAGTTTAAGCCTGGACTGGTGGGCTAGGACTGTGTAGGAATCAGAGGTTCATGTTGTGTATTCAAATGAAGTATAGGTTGATGACAGTTAGGCCAAGAATGGGTGAGAGCAGTTTAAATTTAAGTTTGGTTTGTGATCTTGTATGGGTTGTCAAGTAAAGAAAAGACTATGGGAGGCTTTAGCTTGGTCCCAACAGATAGGCCGGGTTGCGGAGTGATATATAGGAAATGCTTAGCAATGGCATTTTGGAATATTGGTAGCAGTTGTGGGATATTAGTGCAAGGGTATAGGTGTAAGAGGTTATGTTAGTATATTATTTCAAAAAAGTACATTTTTCAAGAATATAAGTATTTCTAAAATATGTTCTAGCAAAACCTTTTGCTATAGATAAATAGTATTATGATTTTGGTTACTCTCAAAATATAGATAAGTATCCCTATATTGTCTAAAGCTAAATTGTAATAGATGTTTTAATAAATAAAATAATTTATTAATTGCTAGTTTTGCTATTATTTTTTATTATAATAATAATAATTTATCTAAATAATATTTTTTCTAAAGTTCTCTTGCTAGCTAGAATATATATATTTTCTAAAAACTAAAGATAGATAGTATATAAAGAGTTAGCTAGTTAATAATTTATCCAATTGCTATTTGCTAGAAATTAACCTATTTTTGCCATACTCTAGGTGGACGTTGAGACAGTTTTGATTTGCAAGGACAAAGGCAAGTACACCGACACGATTCCCTTTACTCTGTATTTCCGTCTTGCTTCATGTTCTCATATTGACACGTTATACACACGACTGTTCATTGTTCATTGTTCACCGTTCATCGTTCATAGTTCATTGTTCTTACTTGTACATTGGGGTGGGAAAATACTACAGATATGTGACCAATCCTATTTTAGTTAGGCATTGACTAATAGCTTAGGTCTCACATCGTGCACGTGAGACTCTAAGCCGTACCATCGTTCATTGTTCACTGTTCATTGTTTACCCAGTCGGTCACATACTCTGATAGTTATTTCAAATGCATGTTACACTGATAGTATAGTTCATTATTTCTGGATCTGGTACCATAGTTTCATTGTTATTCCTGTACCACAGTTTCATATTCCTGTCTTGTACCATAGTTCATATTGTGATTCTTTTTCATGCACTTCAGTTTACATGGTTTAGAGTTTCTTGTCAGGGTTGTACTTTGTTCTTTTTCTGACAGGATACGTTGCAGGTTTACTTGATGGTGTTGTATCTCCTTCATGGGCCAGAGCCCGAAGCCAGGATAGAGTTGTACCTCAGGATGGACTTAGAATTTTAGAGTTATAGTTAGGTCTTTTCTTAGATTTATTTTAGAGGATTTTATCATGTATTGTATTGTATTGAGGATTTCAGGATTGCATAATTTTTATTCATGTTACCGGATTTGTCTCCGGATGATATTGTATAAATAACTTGTGGATTGTGGTGATTCTGGGAACGTGTATAGCAGCTGTGATAGTTTATATTTCTTGTATCTTGGAGTTTTCCTTAGAATTGTACAACTTACTTCGTCGTGTCCATCGACGAAGGTTGGGCGTGTCCGATTCATGTCCGATTATTCGGGAGCGGGTCGTGACAACATGCAATACAGCGTGTACAAAGTCTCATCCCGTGTGACCGGGCATCCCCAAAAATAATAACTCATTTGAGCAAATCATCTTGCATGCATGCATGTAATTATCCATCAAACATAGAAAACTATGATTGATCGAAGAAATATTTCATGAGAAATAACCAATTCCACCACACTCGATCCGTAACTAGGCAATTGACAATGGTTCCTCCATCATAGGCAATAGCGGATCCACATGTAGTTTACCGGGGGGTTTCACTATTTTTTTCCTTCCAATTTATTTTTATGAAGCATCTTCCAAATTTTAGTATTTGTTGTATGTCCACTCCAAATTTATTGATTGAGATTTTAAATTGGAAGAAATTCATAGAAGCATACATACTAAGTATGCTAAATTAGAATAATTATCTGGACATATAACAAATACCTGAATTCCTTCCAATTAACTTACAAATTAGAAGCATACTTTGTTGGAGCTGCCGAACTCAAAAGGATAGAAGCACACACACAAAGAGGAAGGGAAGAGGAAGAAAGCTTTTTCTTCTTAAGAGTGAATTGCAACTCACTGTTCATTTATTGATGGTCTCCTTAGGAGCCTTTTATAGCTTACAAAGAAGAAGCTAACACGACTAAAAGTATGGAGCAAATTGCTCCCCACCATACACGAGCAAAAGACTAGGAGCTAGCATGAGCTCCTCACCACACATGTGTTTTGAAATTCCATACAACATGATTAAGTCAACAAATCACCCCCTAATCATGTTGTATGGAATTCACATCTACGATGCCGAGTTTTTGTCTCATCTCACTGAACTTGACTCGCCCGAACGCCTTGGTAAGGATGTCCGCTAGTTGTCCTTCAGTGTTGATGTACTAGATCTCAACCTTTCCTCTTACGACGCACTCCCGAATGAAATGATACCTTGTATCAATATGTTTGCTTCGGTCATGGAAAACGGGATTCTTGCTGAGGGAGATGACAGACTTGTTGTCCACCTTGAGCACGACATTGCCGACCTCCTTGCTCTTCAAGTCACCAAAGAGATTTGTAAGCCAAATGCCTTGGCATGCTCCCGTTGCCGCGGCAATGTACTCGACCTTGCAGGAGGACAATGCTACAACCTTCTGCTTCTGAGATTGCCAGCTAATAAGGCTACTGTCGAGAAAGAATATCACGCCAGTGGTGTTCTTGCGAGTGTTAATGTCACCTGCTATGTCACTGTCGCTGTAGCCGACCAGTCGTGGTTCCTCCACTTTCTTTTCGTAGCGACAACCAAAGTGACGTGTGCCGACGACGTAGCGGAGGATGCGCTTGACAGCAGCAAGGTGTTCAGTGGTCGGGTTCTCTATGAACCGACTCACGTAGCCCACCGCGTACGAGATGTCTGGGCGCGTGTGCACCAGGTACCGGAGCTCCCGACGATGCTCCTGTAGAATATGGCTTCGATCGGCGGGGCTGATGTCACGACCCGCACCCTGATTAGGAGCATGAGTACGTGGTTACGTCCAGCCTACGCCGCAGTATCGGCGGTAGAACGCTGTATATAGGGTCTGTAAATACTACGACTAAAACAGATAAATATACCTGTATAGTATATACACTCCGAATGGAGGTGACATATCAATACAGTCTCAATCACAAATGTAAAACTAAGGTAGATAGTACGGAAAGGAAATATGATAGATGAAGGGAGGAAATAAGTCCAAGATCCACACAAGTCCAGAACTATACATAACATTACAGAATATAATATAATACTACAGTCTGAAAAGTACTAGCTGGCTCGCAGGCCAGGCAAACCTAACTAAGCTACACTACTCAGGATGAGCAAAGTCTAGTGGCTCGACTATCAAGCCACGGTCCAAGTCTACTCCATCTAATCCGTCCCCATAATAGGTCGGGCAATCAGCCTCTAAATCATCTGTAAAATTGTCAACGGTATCCTGTCAGGAAAATGAGCAAGTACAAACACCAACATCAGTTCCTTATGAATTGATAAATACTATAAGAGACAGTGTAATGAAATACAAGACAAAAATATGTGAAATACAGGGTAAAATCAGCAGGAAATGTATAATAGATGTGAGTACTGAATAGGACGACAATATATATGTAGGATTGCTTAGGAACTATTCGGAAGCCGAGTTACAACCCTTAAACCAAACAAGGACCGGGGTTGTAACCCTTCTCCCGAACAGAACTTAGCCTCCTAGGATAAATAAATATAAAAATGTGACTTGAATTATTAGAGAGCTATGTGATCGGCTAGGGAATCATGGTAGGGTTATCCACTTGGTCCGACAATCATATGAAAATCTGAAAGGGTCATACCGAACAACCTGGATAACATGGACATGGGGTATCTGCTACACCCTACGTGAGGTGAGGGTGGCGCTAGCAAAATAGTGACAGGGAGGCTTTGATCACATAACCCCAAATAATTCTTCCATCCCCGTATAGTATCATGGATCCGGACATGGCACGTCATGACACGGATTCAAAAGCAGGTGATCAGCCCACTCCCAAATCAATGTCTATATAAGTACATGAAACATGGATATCACACACCAATAAACCAAGGAAAATCCAGGAATAACATCTCATGACAGGATCCGACGTATACTAGTCCGTGAACTATCGTGTCGAGAATCAAGTAAGACACTACAAATAAATCAGATATAGTAGATATCAAGACAATGAAAACTATCAGTGAATGTACTCGCCCGTGGTCCTGAGCTGATAAGGTGAACAGACGCTCAGAGTAAATCATAGACCTAAAATAAGATACTATGAGTTAAACATGGTTTTATAATGAAAAGAAAACTAATTTAAGTCATGAATGCATGTCTAAGTCAAAACTAGGTCAATCTAGGTCAATCTGAGTCATACTAGGTCATACCAAGTCACTAGGAGTCAATCCAAGTCAAACTAGGTCAAACAGGGTCGAAGGTTGACTTATAGTTGACTTTTGGTCAACTGGTCAACCCTGGTCAACTCTGGTCAACTCTAGGTCAAACTAGTCTAATGTTGACCAACTGTTGACTTTTAGTCAACTGGTCAACTCTGGTTTGGTTTCGGTCAAACCTAGTCGCTTAAAGGCTAAGTTTGACTCTCGGTTGACTTTTGTTGACTTTTGGTCAAGATGGTCAACCGAAGTCAAAACTAGTCTAGGAGCACTGTATTTGACCATTACCAACCAAGGGAACCAAGTTCTAACCATATCTTAGACTCTAAACTCAAATACCTTATTTCTAGGTAAAACCTATATTACCCTTACCAAGGTAAATCTCGATACCTTGCCCAATACAAA
The DNA here is from genome assembly GCA_029216955.1 of Iris pallida. NCBI lineage: Eukaryota > Viridiplantae > Streptophyta > Magnoliopsida > Asparagales > Iridaceae > Iris > Iris pallida. The sequence continues at coordinate 20,879,129 of JANAVB010004600.1, read as the reverse complement.
GGAAACCCCGTTAATTCTCAAGATACTAGCCTAGGCTCCCTAGGATAGTTGGATACTATCCTATCTAAGGGTTACCTACCAAGATACATAGGTTTCCTAGATATCTAACCTATCTTAGATCACATGTTGGTCATCTAACAATTACCTTACCCTTACCCTTCTAACATTTACCTAAACACTCACACACACACTAACTCACATACACACACTCACTCACTCACACACTATGGTCACATATAGGCTTTTTCCTATAGGCTCACATATAGGCTAACACCTATAGGCTCCTAACTAACTTCTATAGGCTCACACACTCACATACACAAAGGCTCATATAGGACTGATTTTGGACAGGTTTTGGGATTGGTTTTGGACAGCTAATAGGGGTGAAACATGGGCTACTTATGACTGAATTTAGGGTGGTTTAAGGGGCTGTTTTGTGGGCATGTAAGGGCTGATATTGGGGTGGTTTAAGGACAACAGTGGGACAACCATGGGGTATCATGGGGACTGTTTTTGGTGTGTCAAAGGGCAGGTTTTGGGGCTGGAATTTGGACTGTGTTTGGAGTGCTATGGGATAGCTAAGGACAGGTTTTTAGGTGAGGTTTGGGACTGCATATGGCTGTGGTTTAGGACTGTTTAGGACAGGTATTCAGGGGTGTAGGGACTGCTATGTAGGGCTGTTTGGAAGGGGCTGTCAAGGTGGTTAGGAGGGTGGTTTGGTGGACTGTTATTGGGCCTGAATTTGGGACTAGTAAGGGCTGCTTAGCACAGCCTTTAGGCTGCTTTGGGATAGCCACTTAGTGGCTTGGTTAGGACAGGTTTGGGATGGCTTATTGGGCTGGAATTATCCTGTTATTGCTGCTATTACCTGCTATTTTCAGGTGGTTTTAGGACTGTTTGGTAGCAGCTTAATGGCTGATACGTAGGCTAAGTTTGGGGGCCTGAAACAAGGCTGAACAAAGGGGCTATCAAGGACAGGTTTTGGGACAGCAATTGGGGACCAATACCTGGCTAATCCCCCTCCCTCTCGAACCTGTTATCTAGTAGTGCAAACTGCTATTAAACCAGCAGTTGCAACTGTCCCATGGGGCTGCCCTGTTCCAGGAATCAGTTCCCCCTGTGTGGGGACTGATCTCACAAGGCTGATGTCCAAGCACAGCCCTCTCCCCCTCTCTATCACTCCTATCACTCTCTCAAATCCTCTCTCAATCCCTCTAATCTCATTCTCTAAATCCCTCACTAACTCTCTCTCAATATCTCATAAAACATACACACACACCACTCTCAACCATTTTCTCAAACACTTCCTATACACAAACTCACACATACAAACCCAACTACCATTTCCATTTCCCTCTTGGCCGAATTCTTCCCCACACATGAACACAATAAAAACACATGACTACATGCCATTTATCACATATATATATAAGCCACAAATATATATATATATATATATATATATATATATATATATATATATATATATATATATATATATATATATATAGAGAGAGAGAGAGAGAGAGAGAGAGAGAGAGAATAACATATATATAACCCACATATATATACAATATATAGGTAAATAAATATGGTACAATATGCTACTTAGAAAACTCACCTCTAAACTATTAGAAATCTGAGATTTAATCTCCAATAAATCATCCACAATATATATATAATAAATACAAGAGTCCAATAGGGATTTTTCCACTAGGACACAAACCTACACATAGGACACACCTAAAAGTCTCCAAATGGACACGAAATGGACACAAATGGAGACACAACCATGGGGGTCATTCCTATGGGTCAAAATCAACCTATATGCATGTAGGGATGGTTTAGAGGAGAGATTATACCTTCCGGGAGAGATATTCAAAGGAAAAGCCTTCCGACACGACACCGAAACGTAGAGATTCCAAAAGGACACGAACGAGCTCCGAATCCTCCCAAACTTGGCTAGCTTCCTCCTTGGCTTGAGTAGAGAAGGAAAGATGAAGATTTGGTGGAAGAAATGATGGATTTGGTGGAGAAAATCAATAGAAATCCTCTCTAAAAATTTGGAGAAGAACAAGAGAGAAAAATAGATGGATAATGACAAATGGGAGGCTCAACCCTATCCTTATTGTGGCTGGCCATAATGGGCCATGTGTCCCCCTATTGAAAGTCCAAAATAGCCCCCCACTAATCCTATTAATTAATATTAGGAAAGGGCTAAATGGTTGAGGCTAAATTAGTTATTCTAACTCTCTAATCTAACCAAACCCTATCCATAATTAATTAGTCTAACCACTAACTAAAATAAATATCATGTGGGCCATGGCTAACTAGTGTGTGGGTCCCACTAGAGTCAAAACTACCCCGGGTTCCCGTTTCAAGTCGGATTGAGCTGAAATTTGAACCCGACTCAAATAACCCCAAAATAATATTATAAATAAATAAATAATTTCAAAAATATTCTAAAATAAAAAATGACAAAAATATCTCTGTTTCTGAAAACTAGGAGTGACAGCTGAGCTCACCTTGCTTAGCTTGAACCTCGGTTCCATGGGGACGTGGCACGGGTTGCAGTCCACCATGCCACTCTTCTCCAAGATATTGCGCACATATGCCTCTTGACTAAGGGTGATGAAGCCATTGGACTGTTGCACTTTAATGCCGAGGTAGAAAGTAAGCAACCCTAAGTCACTCATTTTGAACAAGGCCTTCATCTCCTCCTTGAACCTGACAATCTCCTGTGGGTCCGTCCCGGTGATTATGAGATCGTCGACGTACACTCCCACAAGTAGGCGAGCTGGACCTTTGTCGCGTGCATACATAGCGTGTTCCTGTGCACTTCGGTGGAAACCGAGTGACAGCAGGCAACTGTCAAGCTTGGTGTTCCGAGCCCTGAACCTTCAAACCTTCTGTTATCACTTCTTCTAAAATGATTTAGAGGAAGTAAGATTTGATAAAAAAAACTTTGATAATGAGTTTGAAAAAAATTTCTAAATATTAATTAGGTTTGTTTTTGATAACTTGATTATGCTCCTAATAGTTCTACAAAATACTATTAAATCTTTGACCATATATCCATGAAGATACAATAAATCTTTTCTAATTCGATTCACTAGGATCAGAATATTCTTTTAATTATTTATGGAAGTTTAAGATTTCTTTTTACAGCCATATATGGAAGGTTGAGAACCATATATACATAGAATATTCTTTTACTTATCTATGAAAAAAAATTTAGAGCCATCTATGGAAGGTTGAGAACCATATATGCATAGAATATTCTTTTAATTATCTATGGAAGATTTGTTTTAAGTCTTTTATGGAAGGTTGAACCATATATGCATAGAATATTCTTTTAATAATCTATGGAAGATTTTTTTACAACACTACCAAAATTTGACGATTTAGCGACGGCCAGATCCGTCGCCAATCCGACGAGAATTTCTATTAGCGACCGATCACTGACGGGTTTTGGCCAAAAAAATCCGTCGGCAATCAGCTCGTTGCTAACAATGGTCCGTCGCTACGTAGTCGTAAAACGACGGACTAGCGACGGCATTTTGACTTCACAATACGAAGAATAAGCGACTACTTTCCGACGGACTGTCGTCCCTTTCAAGTATTAAATACTGAACTGTTTAGACAATAGCGACGTTAAGTTCCGTCGATAAACCGTCGTAACAGCGTATCAGAGTGTATCAGTCCGTCGCTAACTCGTCGACCGCCGTCGATAACAAAGGACGGATTAGCGACGGTTTACTGACGGATAATCAGTCGACCAGGTTCTGGAAGAGGCAGGCATTTCCAGCAGCATGGCGACGGATAAGTCGTCGCTATTCCGTCGATAGGCCGTCGACAGAGCGACTGATTAGTGGCGGATTATTCGTCGCCACTATTCTGGAAATGTCAAGCATTTCCAGAACCTTGTCGACGGATTATCCGTCGCTACGCCGTCGCAGGAGCGACTGATTAGTGGCTGATTATCGGTCGCCTTGGCGACGGCTAATCCGTCGCTATTCCGTCGAACTATATACGACCAGAACCTTGCCGACGGATATGCCGTCGATTATCCGTCGCTACCTGGAAACAGTTTCAGATCTCTAGTTAGCGACGGCTGATCCGTCGAAAAGCCGTCGAAAACTGAGAATATCCGTCGCTAACCAGTCACTAGTCCGTCGCTAAATGAGATTTTTTGAAAAAAAAATTACAGCACTTTCCCTGTTCACAAAAATATGCATAAACCAAACCAATATATAATGCACACCAATTATCCAACAATCACATAGACCAAATATATAATGCACACCAATTATCCAATAATCACATAGACCAAATATACACAAACAAATTTAATACACACCAATTATCCAAGAATCACAGACTAAACCAAATTAGTAGAAAATAAACATCATGAGTGCTGAAGAGTAACATAATATCCGTTGCTATAATCCGATTATAGCACAATTAATCCAAAGATCTCACAAATATTCAAAATTTTCTTAATACAATATTTTAAGAAGAAGGAGGAGGTCGACTGTCCGGTGGTGGTAATCCCAGCTGCGACCGACGAATATACTCCTCCACTAGGTACGGCGGCAATCCGTTGAAGACACTACTCGGAAGTCGACGTAGCTGCTCTGGCGACATCAGATCCAGGAGTGACGTCACAGTCGTAGGCGGTACCACAGGGGCATCAGGGTTGAAAGAAAGATGACCCACGGAAGAAGGACCGACACCAGCAGTCGACGGACCAGTAGAAGACGGACCAACACCATCAGCAGACGGACCGACAGCAGCAGACGGAGGAGGAAAGTACGTGGCAAATTGCTCCCGCAAGGACGACACCGCCTCGTGCAGCTGCATAAGCTGCGACCTAACATCATCGTCTGTCGGGGCCATGGGAGGAGGCGGTGTCGGTGGAAATCTCTGCGTCGCCATTTGCAACGGCCCTAGGGAGCCGACTCCGTATAGGAGCCCTTTCTTAATGCCGTCGATGGTATCTACGAACAAGTCGTTACGAGCGGCCAAAGAAGAGGGTGTCCGGGCGGGCGTCGTTTTACCGACATCCTCGGTGTCAGTTAACTGAGCCCGACTAAGGGCCTCACGATACGCAGCCTATCAAATGAATGTGTTTATATTATAAGATTTACCTAAGTTATAATCTAAATCCTATGTTTCACTAAGTTAAGTGTGAATCCTAAGTTTACCTAAGTTATAGTCTGAATACTTTTAATTCTAACGTCAATCTCATAAACATAAGTACTTACATCAGTCTCCTTGGCCCTATCGTCGACGAAGCTTCCGTCCTTGCATCTTTTGTGCGTATGCTAGAACACGTCGTACATGGTGACCGATTCTGGCGCCCTTCCCTCCTTTACCGCCCGTTGGGCCTGCATACGAAATTTTCGTAGAACGTCGATAACTCCTTTAATTAATAATACCTAATTCGATAGTAAAATAAATTTACGGTAGCTCACCAGATCTGCAAGTGTCGCTGCGTGGGGCCTTGATCCCCCCGTATGAAGGCCCACGGCCTATCGGTTCACCTTCGCCTTCTCCGATTTCTCCTTGTACGCAGGGGTATCCATTATACCTAAGAGTTCCTCATAATACTCCTGCCGGATCCAATTCGGCCTCGTATATCCCATTTTCAGGTCATGAATCATATCCCGTATCTTCTTCGAGGCAGCGCTTCTTTAGGTCCTGCGGATCGCGTCCTCGCGATGGGGGGACACCAGTACTTCGTCTAACATAGAAATTCAATTATCACGTAATTTAAAAAATGGTTGATTAAAGAGTAACTAATAATTAACCAGAAGATATAGATATATACCCTCAACTCGTCGAGCCAGACGTACTTCACGTTTAGGGACACCGACGAAAAGTTGAGGTAGGGACCGTGGAAGTTAGCCCTGATAATTTCTCCAAGAGCCCTGCCAACATTAAACGAAAAAAACCTACAAAGAAGAAACGACTGGATTATTAACTTGAATAAATGAAAGAAATTTAATAAATTATCTTAAATTTACTTACGAGGACCCCGCGGGCCATAGCTCTCGTCGGAACTCGCCTCTCGGCCTCTCTGGTGCCGTCGGAGGATCCGCGGGTCCGCGCATGTACTCCCCAGTAATCGGATGGAACCGAGTATGGGGTACTCCGGGGCCCACTGTGCAGTAACTAGGGCATCCCTTGGTGGATCCGCTGCTGGTGGTTCCGATAGAGAACGGATCCGCTAGCAGAACTGGACTCATGTCTCGATGAAGTGGTCGATCGAGGGCGGGATGCGTCTGTGCCCGGGGTACTCTCCAGGTCGGGTTCGCTCGATGGGGTCACATCCCGGGAACTTTGAATGCGACCACGACCACCAGCACCACTACGACCACGACCACAACCCGCACCACCACCACCACCACTACGACCACTACCAGCACCACGACCACGGCCAGCCATCATGACCTGTAAATAGAACACATAAACATAATTAACAATATAAAAGTGTAAATATATATAAAAAACTAAACTAAAATATACATACCACCAGTAGGGAGACGAGTGCCACCGCGACGAAAATGACTAGGAGTGCCATCTGCAATAAGTAAATAATCGAATGAAAAAAACATGAATTCACTTAATTGCTTTTATGAGGTCAAACTTAATTCACGTAACTGTAAGTGTTTTTAATATACAACAATATTTAACCTAATCATCGTCTTCGTTCTCATCCTCGACCTCGTCTTCATCATCATCCTCCTCATCCTCATCCTCATCCTTATCTTCATCGTCGATTTCATCTGTATCCTCATCCCCATCAAATTCTTCTTCTTCTTCTTCTTCTTCTTCCTCTTCTTCTTCTGCCTCAATATTTGGGACAAGATGCCTCTTTCTCCCCTGGTTGACAGCTAATTCTTGTGTATCAACCTCTTTCTCCCCTCTATTTTCCTCAACAATATCTTCAACATCCATTGTATCTGAGTGTTGTCCCAAGTATTGGGACTTTTCGATCTGGTCCTCTTGGTATGCTGGGTCTCCAACGTTGAATGTATTTCTAGATTTAATCTTGCATACTGCCCACCAGTCAAATCGATCTCTACGATGCCTTGGGTAGCTTGTATAGGAGACTTGAACAGCCTGATTTGCTATTGCAAATATATCGGACCCTCTATACCTCCTGCGATAATTTATATCGACGAATCCAAATTGTTTATCGATTCTCCAACCGATATTTGGTGTCGTATCGAACCACTCACATTTGAACATCACAATATGCATATCATATGAGCCAGTATATTGTAAATCTACAATATCCCGAAGCACTCCATAATAGTCAAAGTCCGGCTCGTCGTCATAGATGGTGCCTCTTATGCAAACACCGGAATCCTTGGTACTGATGTCTTCATTGATAAATTCGACATTTATAGCATTCTGAGTTGACTTAAACCTGAAGCTATTAACGACATAACCTGGCCAAGTCTTTATTTGCTTCTTCGGTCCCAATGCCAGATAACGAACACTCTCATGAGTGAGTGTTGTTTCAGGCAATAAAACCTGTAAACAAATATTTATAATTTAAATGTTTCAGATTATATATTTATAATCTCAATTATAATCACTGTTACTTACGTATTTGCGAAACCATAACGGAAATATACAATCAACCTCTCTTTGAAGTCCCTCATCGGTAATATCGGGTGTCCTTATTTTGACTTCATCTCTAAATACACTATTAAAGAAAATAAGAATATATAAGTGTAGTCACTTACTTCATTAAATTCGAGATTATAACGAGTGCAAGTGTACTGACTTACTTTTCCAAATCTCTCACTTCTTATATGTCACAGTTTAACAAGACATATCGGTTAGCGGCATCATACTCGTCGTCTGTCAACTACCGTCTTTTACTAGCCCCAACAGGCTTGCCCCTTACATTGAATATTCCTCCATCCTCAACGTCCTCGTCATTCCTTTGAGGTCTATTTCGATTTGACGTCTTAGCATGAATATCGAAATAAATGGAGCAGAAGTTTGACACATCTTCGATAAGATATGCTTCGCATATCGAAGCCTCTATATAAGCTTTATTGCCAACTTTCTTCTTTAGATGGTGTAGGTATCTAGAGAGACAAATTATCTTGAGAATTAAGAAAGAATTTTAAAACACACTAAAATTCAACTTAAATTATATCGATTTTTATGTACCTTTTAAATGGGTACATCCATCGATAATGAACAGATACACCGACACGGGCTTCGTATGCTAGATCAATCGGTAGATGCTCCATGCTGTCGAAGAAGTCAGGAGAAAATATTTTCTCCAACTTGCAAATTGTTAAGATAATCTTCTCCTCAAGTTCAACCATGTGTTGCACTGTCAACTTAGTAGAACTCTTTCAAAGCAATGGGCAGTAATCTTTCCATAAACACGTGGCAGTCATGACTCTTCATTCCCGTTAGCTTGCGTTCATTGAGATCAACGCATCTAGACAAATTCGACACATAGCCGTCGGAAAATCTTAAAGTAGATACCCACTTGCAGATTATTAATCTATCTTCCTTGCTCAATGTGTATTGTGCTATCGGCTTACTTAATTGTCCAGCAGCTCCCCTTTGTATCAAGTTTAGATAAGGACGCTTGCATATCTCGACAATGTCTTATCTTGCTTTTGGATTGTCCTTCGTCTTTCCTTTAATGTCCATGACGGTATTGAAGACATTATCGAACACATTCTTTTCGATATGCATAACATCAAGATTATGCCTTATAAGATTATCCTTCCAATAAGGCACGTCCCAGAAGATACTCCGTTTGGTCCAGTTATGGGTTTGTCCGAACCCATCGACACGATTGTTCGATGGATCTTCCATTACAGTGGACAAGTCCTTTACATCTTCCCAAATATCGTATCCCGATAATCTGGCAGGCGGATGAGAAAATTCTTGTTTTCTAGCTCTGAACGCGTCCTTGTTCTTTCTCCAAAGATGACTCGCGGGCAGAAATTGACGATGACAATCAAAGAAAGAAGTTTTTCCTCCATGTTTAAGGCGGAATGCCTTACTATTTTACATGCATATCGGACAAGACAGGGTGCCGTGAGTACTCCATCCCGACAGCATACCGTATGCGGGAAAATCATTGATTGTCCTCATCAGTGAAGCTCTCATCTGAAAGTTCTGTTTTCTGGAAATATCATAGGTCGTGACGCCGATCTCCCACAGTTGTTTCAGCTCATCCACCAACGGCTGTAAATATATATCGATATTCTTCGTCGGATTTTTGGAACCCGGTATGATAGCTGTCAAGAACATATAAGGAGTCTTCATACACATCCATGGTGGCAGATTGTAAGGGGTCAAAATGACCGGCCAGCAGGAGTATTGAGATTCCGACTGCCCGAAAGGGGCGAATCCATCAGAACATAGTCCCATGCGTACATTTCTAGGCTCTAAAGCAAAATCTGGATGGCAAAAATCAAAATATTTCCACGCCTCTCCATCCGAAGGATGTGACAATTCTCCATCATCCTTTGTGCGTTCTTCGTTGTGCCACGTCATGTGTTATGCTGTATTCTGAGACATATACATCCTCTGCAAGCGCTTCATGATCGATAAGTAATACATATACTTGTAAGGACGTCGTTTTCTAGTTGACTTTCCTTTTCTCCTGACTTCCTTGTAACGATCCGCATTACAGAAGCTGCAACTTTCTACATCTTCGTTCTCCTTGTAGTACAACATGCATCCGTTGCGACAATAATCTATCTTGTCGTACCCCAGTCCCAGTTGTCGGACCATCATCTTCGACTTGTAGAAATTTTTTGGAAGCTCTTTTGATTCCTTCGGTAACACCTCCTTCATTAGTTGTGTAATCCGATCATAACAAGTTTGTGGCAAGTTAAAATCGGACTTTATGTTCAACAACCGCATTGTCACTGACAGTACGGAATGTGGCTCACAACCAGGATATAAAGAAGTTTCAGCATCCTAAAACATATCTTAGAACTCCTTCGCCTCGGGATTAGGATCCTCCGGATCAAAATTAGGCCCTGCCGCGTCGTACACCATATCTCGTGCAAGGTTCTGCACGTCTCCATAATCAACGGAGCATTCGTCGTCATCGACGACAAAATCCGCTGCAGCATTATCATCAAAAGCATAAGTAGCAGCATTCGCAACCTGTCTTTCCGCATATAGTTCAGCTTGCGATGACCACAGGCCGTAATCACGTACGAAACCCTTACGGGTCAAATGATCTCTTACACTCACCACTTCTTCGTAACGTCTATTGCGACAATTACGACATGGACACTTGATTTTGTTACCGTCCATAAACTAAGCTTTGCTCATAGCATACTTAAGAAATACTTCCATGCCTGCCTGAAAATCGTTACTCACACCTATTCTGCTCTCGTGTTGTCGTTTGTACATCCATGTACGATCAACGAAATAACGATCCATCACAGATTGGATGTAAAAATCTGTATAGTAAGACAAACTAAACAGAATTAGTATATAATCATGTAACTGGTGGATCCGCTGGTATTCTAGCTCGAGAAGAGAAAAATCTAAGTACAATTGTTACTAATAGTTCGATACCGATAGCTTGATACCGAGTTCGATACCGATAGTTCGATACCGATACCGATAGTGTGATACCGATACTGATAGTCTGATACCGATAGTGCGATACCGATACTGATAGTGTGATAGTATGATAGTCCGCTAGCGATACCGATAGTTCGATACCGATAGTCCGATAGTTCGATACCGATACCGATAGTCCGATACCGATTGTTCGTTAGTCCACTAAGTCGAAATGATTCCTCTTAAGCGTCGAGCATGTTATACACGGTTCAACTTGACGAGTTCTTAAATATTTTTGTAGTGTTGTATGCTTGCAGCAGCAAATCAAGTTTTAGAGTCATTATAGGTCAATTAATCAAACTGAGTCAATCTATCTATTTCTAAATTGCAAGAGCCCACTTCTAGGATATGGAAGCTATATCCTAAATATCTAGTCTAAAATTAACTTAGTTAGGATACTAGAGTGTCCTTACTATCTAGCAAGCACTACCTTAGTCTAGTCACACTAGCATTAATTACCTATAATTCCTACCATGTCTACACTCACATATTACACCCCAAGCCGTCCTACATGCTAATAGGCATGGTAGGCCTGCCTTCATTCCTCACTCTCTAAAGCACACATACACATATATATGTATATCATAGTTAGATGTATAGATATATCACAGTTAGATGTATAGATATATACATCTATATTCAGTGACTTATGCAGATGAAGAACTCGCACTGTCCTTGACACAGTGAACATATACACCATGAACCCAAACTCCATATTCACATTTACTAATCTAAACACCACCAAACTAATGGATAACACCCAATATGGATAACACATTTACTAATCCAAACACCCCGACCAAAGCCCGCCGCCCAGCCCCCGACGCCCCCACCCCAAGCCCGCCGACCCAAGCCCGCCGCCCAGCCCCCAACGCCCCCACCCCAAGCCCGTCGCCCAGCCCCCGACGCTCCCGCCCCAAGCCCGCCGCCCAGCCCCTGACGCCCCGACCCCAAGCCCGCCGCCCAGCCCCCGACGCCCCCGCCCCAAGCCCGCCGCCCAGTCCCCGACACCTCCGCCCCAAGCCTGCCGTCCATCCCCCGACGCCCCCGCCCCAAGCCCGCCGCCCAGCCCCCGACGCCCCCGCCCCAAGCCAGCCGCCCAGCCCCCGACGCCCCCGACCCAAGCCCGCCGCCAAGCCCCCGACGCCACCGCCCCAAGCCAGCCGCCCAGCCCCCGAATGTCCCTAAGCCCGCCGCCCCCGTTGTCCCGTAGTCGACACCGCGACAGAGAGAGAGAGAGAGATCGAGAGAGAGAGAGGGAGAGAGGGGATTACCTTCGGGAGAGAGAGAGGAGAGGACGCTGACGCCGATCACCGAAGCTGTGGGAGAGAGGAGAGAGAGTGAATTTGGGGGGAAGGTAAAAAGTTTCCCCCGCCGTTACACAGTGAACATATACACCATGAACCCAAACTCCATATTCACATTTACTAATCTAAACACCACCAAACTAATGGATAACACCCAATATGGATAACACATTTACTAATCCAAACACCACGACCAAAGCCCGCCGCCCCAAGCCCGCCGCCCAGCCCCCGACGTCCCCACCCCAAGCCCGCCGACCCAAGCCCGTCGCTCAGCCCCCAACGCCCCCACCCCAAGCCCGCCGCCCAGCCCCTGACGCCCCCACCCCAAGCCCGCCGCCCAGCCCCCGAACGCCCCCGCCCCAAGCCCGCCGTCCAGCCCCCGACGCCCCCGCCCCAAGCCCGCCGCCCAGCCCCCGACGCCCCCGCCCCAAGCCCGCCGCCCAGCCCCCGACGCCCCCGCCCCAAGCCAGCCGCCCAGCCCCCGACGCCCCCAACCCAAGCCCGCCGCCAAGCCCCCGACGCCACCGCCCTAAGCCAGCCGCCCAGCCCCCGAATGTCCCTAAGCCCGCCGCCCCCGCTGTCCCGTAGTCGACACCGCGACAGAGAGAGAGAGAGATCGAGAGAGAGAGAGGGAGAGAGGGGATTACCTTCGAGAGAGAGAGAGGAGAGGACGCTGACGCCGATCACCGAAGCTGCGGGAGAGAGAGAGAGGGAGAGAGAGAGAGAGAAAGAGAGAGAGGAAAGAGAGTGAATTTGGGGGGAAGGCGAAAAGTTTCCTCCGCCGTTTCAATTTAAGTCTGGAACATAAATTTAGCAACGGAATAGCGACGTCATATCATCCGTCGCCAAGTAGTCGCTATATTTGATACTTGTCGACTGAATATCCGTCGCTACGTAGTCGAAGAAAAGTTTCGCCAATTCTCGACATAATTCCCGCCAAATAATCGACTACGTAGCGACGACTATCGATCCGTCGCTATATCTCCGACATCCTAGCGACGGATGTGCGACCTTTCCCCCCCTAAAATTAAAATAAAAAATATAAAGACGTGTGGTCGGTAATCCGTCGGTGAGCGGCCACGAAGCCGTCGCTAACGCCGACTGACAATTTTTGTCGCTAATAGTCCGTCGCTAATTTACTGTATTTTGGTAGTGCAACCATCTGTGGAAGATTAAGAACTATATATGCATGCATGAGAATAAACTTAAAAAATATTTATTAATAATGCAATTATATATATTTCATAAACAGATTTTGATAAATGTGAGGTTGTTATTGAAAATAGAACCAATTTTAGGCCAATGAATGAGTTTAATTCTTTAGTAATATTTGTAAACAGATGATTTCCATTAGTTTATATCCTTAGAATAAAATGTTTATACAAGTTTCATCTGTTGTAACCATTCATATAAAAACAAATGAAGCATAGGAATTTGTACTACCTTAAAATAATATTTTTATTAATATTTTGTGGTCTATAAGCTAATTTCATTGTTTATCCATACCAGGGTAACAAGGATTGTATAGTTGTCAATTGGCACACTACAACTGTCATAGGAATCTTTGCAGTCATGTTATATATATATATATATATATATATATATATATATATATATATATATATATATATATATATATATATATATATATATATATATATATATATATATATATATATATATGCAGGGAATAAGGAGGCAACACCTTTAAGTTTAAGTTGGAAATGTCAAGTACCTATTTGAATTTTGAACCTCATATAAAAAAGGAATTGAGCCTCATAATGTTGGATATGATTTTTGGTGAAGTCGACTTTATGTAATATAAATGATGTAGTACTGAATCTACCATATTTAATTAAGAGTTTCTTTTTATTTGAAGTGTACAAATTGAATTATTATTTATATTTAATATTTGGTTATTGATCTATTTAAAATTTGACAATTGAATTTAGTTGATATTTTAAATATTTGGCATCTATTAATTGTCACATTTTGTCGATCATGGCAATAAATAGTAAAAGTTAATTTGTCAAATACGGAATTAGGCAGTTTCCTCACGTTCTCAAACATGGGAATGAAGACATGCCTAACAAAGAATTGCCATATGGGATTGCAATATATGCCAATATATAATGCCATATAATCACTACAAGAAAAAAGATGATTCTTGACGGTTTATAAGTTGACGGTCGTCAAAAGCCGTCAACAATAGTGATTTTTTTGACGTATTTAGGCTTACGTCAAGAGAGGCCCTTTTATTTGTTAAATTAGCAATTTTATACCATGTATGTTGACGGTTTCGGAGGATCCGTCAAGAAACAGCAATTTATTTATTGACGGTTTTGGTGATAACCGTCAAGTAATGTATGTGCCAAAAACTTAGTGGGATTTTTCAACTGCCATTTTAGTAAATTTTCAAAAAATTTATATGTGTTGACGGTTGTGGTTCCTTTTAATGGATGAATCCAGCAAACTTTCTCCCGATCGTCCCCTTCATTTTCTCCTCTCTCCCTAACTTTTTCCTCCTTTAGAGAGAGAGCCCCCCACTCCTCTCCTCTAAAGAGCCCCCACTCCTCTCCTCTTTCACCACCCTAAGAGAGAAACCCTAACCCTAGTTTTCTCCACAAATTTGGATGCTCTATGGAGGGCCAGGAGAAAATAGAGAAACCCTAACCCTAACCCTAGTTCTTCGACCTAGCCCCTGGAGAGGAACTGGACCGGGGTCGACTGCCGCCCGGACAGCTCCCGCGTCGCCGCCGTCCGGCTCCCACGTCGCCACCGTTCGGCTCCCCGACGCCCGCCTGAGCGGCGCCCCCCCCCCCCCGCCGCTCTCAGCCAGCTCACCGCTGGTGAGGCCGGGCGGCGAAGGCCATGTCGGGGAGCCACCTGGAGGAGGTGAAGAGGATGGTGGAGGAGTACAGGAGGCCGCTTGTGAGGCTCGGAGGCACGGGCCTGACGGTGCCGATGGTGGCGGCCGTGGCGGCCGCCGCCGAGGTCATGGTCGAGCTGGAGGAGTCGGTGATGATTCTAAGCCATATTTTTAGATCAAAATTTGACAGGTATATATGCACTTCCTAATCTCAGTCTTCAACTGTGATTGATTTTTGTGGCAATTTACTAAGTGTTCTTTTGTACTTCTGCTTATTTTTTGAAAAAGCAGTACATAAGCATTTTTGGTGAGTAAGTTCTTCAAGACTTAAGGTTAAGTTCTTGAGCCCAAGTATTCATAATCTGCAAAGAGGTGGGGGACTCTTTGATCATTTGAGTATATTGAATGGAAGTTCCTGTGAACTTCTATTTCTTTGTACATAACCTGTTCCAGTTGGAAAGCTCAACAGTTCTAATTGGAGAATTCTACAACTACAACAAATCCCCAATTACTCACAAGAATATTTGTTCTTCAATGTTTCTCAATATCTAAATGGTCACGGAATTATTCATCAAACTTTTCATTCATGTACAATTGTACACCATAAACGATGTTTGAGAAAGAAAGATTGGTCATCTCTTGTAGTAACACGAAGTTTGTTGTTTCATGCATGTATTCCAAATGCTATTAGAGTAATGTAGTTTTTATTTCATGTTGGTTGTCAATTATTTGCCTTCTCTTGATCCCCTTTCGAGATAGCAAGGTTGAAATCTCTCTAATGGTTTTTTTTGGCTTTCGATTTGGTAGATTGAATTTTTTTACGGTCTAATTTTTTTGGATATTTTTGGTCGAAACCTCTTGATCCCGAAGGATGATGGCTCCCTGGCTTCACTTGCCAGGTTTTGGATCCAATGCGTCAATGCTCGCGGACTCATGAAGGGTGGGATCCGATATCACCATGAGGTCGTATTTTCTTGTTATTCTCGACACGGACATGACATAGATTATTAATTTGAGTTATTGATGAATGATAGATTTTGTTTATTGAGCTTCTTTTTCTTAATTAAATTAATTTTTATTAAAATAATATTCCATATAAAAGGCCTACTTGAAAAATTTTATTATCAAACTACAGTAAACAAATTAATTTTGTCAGTTTTAATGGGTTTGTGGATGCTATGCTGTCCTCAATGTAGGAACTGAAGTAGGCTTGGTTTTATTGTGGCAAATTGGGATGTTTTTTTTTTGGATGGAAGGTTGGGACTTTGGATGAATCAATGGGCCATCTCTTGTTGTTTTTTCCCCTTGCCTTTTCAATGGTGTTTGTAGGTGAAGAATACGAATTTCTCTGTTTGTAGTTGAAGACATTCTAAAAGATGTAGAGAATATTAATATTATTTGCATTCGCCTAGCTTATTGTGAATCTTTCAACGGATTAATGTTAGAATATCTGTTTACATTTTTAAAATATTAATGTTATTCACATTTATACACATGTAACTTTTCATGTTTTATTAATCGATATGGACACCAATCTGTTTTCTTTTGATTTCATTAAATACTGACAAATTGCCTCTTTATCCTTGAAACACAAGTCTGGCTTGAAGTTAGTTGTACTGATTAATGTTAGAATATCTTGAAAGTACTTTGAACTTTCTTAACTATACAAACCTTCATGGATAGGAACGTTAATTTTTGGTGAATCATATAATTGTTTTTTTATTGGATCCTTGCTCTTTTGACCCCTACTCCAGATTGTGAAGTAAGTATGCATGACTATATTTGATAGCTATTCATATTGACATCCCAAATACTTTTCTAACTTCAAAGGAAAACCTTTCTTCATTCAGTGGCTAGTTAATTAGTCTTCTTTATTTTATATATTGGTTTTTTGCAGGAATTGCTTTAACCTGTGATGGAACTTGGAAACAAGTTTATATTTTGGCATGTTGGGAGGATCCATTAAAGTGTTTGGTTTTCTGTTCTGTATTTGGCTATATCATTTTCAGGTTATTTCTGCTACCTTTCAATTGATAATTTTTCATACGTGGTAAGGTACGATATTGTTTATAAATATAATTCATTTTTCATACGTGGTATGCACTAGCTTTAATTTCCAACTAGATCGGACAGTTGGAAATTAAAATATGTTCTAGTCTTTGTCGTCTATTCCATTTATGTTTAAGAACCATTAATAAAATATAAGATAACTGTATACCTTACTGTGCTTGACCTAAGCGGTGTGTTTTTCATTTCACATGTTCATGGTAGTTTTTTGAGAAACATCTCTGGAATATGCTTCTATAAATAGTCTCTTATGCAGTTTGTGGTCACCATTTGCATGTCATTTGTTTTTTTATTTCTTTAATGTATATGCAGTTTGTGGCGCTTACTAACCAATTAATGATCTGGCCTTTGTTTTTGATGGCATCTACTTTGGAGCATTAGATTTTGCATATTCTACTTACTCAATGGCAAGTTCTTGATTTGTTGTGTTAGAGTTGCACTTTATAAGTAAATGTTTTATCGGTTAGTTCTTATGATGATTGTTCATGTCCAGGTCATTGTGGCCATTATTAGCATCCTTTGCTTGGTGATCCTCTCTTCAAGCCATGGTTTTCTGGAAATCTGGGTTGCTTTGACGACATGAGCCTAAGGATGCTTGCTGGTTTCTGGAGGTAATTGCCAACGTTTATCCAACTTGTCTTTGATTTTCATCTTAGGAATGAGTTCAGACCTTTCAGCTACTTAGGACGAAAATCATTCTCATGATCTTACTGAATGGTTACTGCAATTTAAATTTTGGGAGGATTATATTTTGCATTTGGAGCATTAGATTTTGCATTTGAGATTTCCTTTTACCTCTATTAAAATTACTAAGCTACTTAGCTATGCTATATTCAAATATGAGGATATTTGGCCTGCTCCAACTTGAAAACCTTCAAGAAACTGTCCACGATTGATCATCTTAACTGATTAGTTCTTACATTGGTCTTTATATTATATGTTGGCTAACAATATATATGGACACCACAAATATTAATAGCTCAGTTAAACCACTATATCAACGAGTCAAGTTAAAATTACAAAAGTGAGTGAACTTGATACAAGTGATGGTGTTACAGGGCTGTAAATTCTTCAAAAATTTGAGATTATGTTCTATGCGAGTCCAGGAGACAAAATACAAAGTTGAGATAGTTAAATGTTAATAAAAAATATTTATCTATCTATCGGTTCATTTTTGGTGCTCAATTTTCAGAAATTTTAGTTTTTGTTCTTTGTTCTATTGTGAGAATTGGTAACCACACAACCCAAATTAGCTGAAGTCACAGTCTATTGACTTCCTTTATGTGAATTATAGTCCAGCATGGCCTTATTTCCGGAGTCATTCACAAGCCCATACTAACCCAGTGAATGGCAGAAAACCAAAAGTAAGTACAGAGGTCATGGGTTTTCGAAAAGACACTGAACTCTTTAGTGAGGCGACCTTGAATGTTGAGAGTAGGCTTGCAGAACCAAGACCAAAGCAAGAGGATTCAAACATTGATTGCATATTCTCATGTGGAAGGAATGATGGTTGTGGTTCCATGAATTTTTTTAAGAGATCACTGAACAAGATGTAGAGAAATATATCCAGACCTTATGTGAGATTGACCATGTCGTTTGGATGCCTCTATTATTGTTCTCTAAATTTTATATTAGTCATTTAGTTCACTTATCATATCCACCTTCATTGCCTAAGATGCAACAGTGCAACCATCTCTAGTAATAGTTTATTTTGCTGGCAATGATTCTATTGGGACTGCAGAGTTAAAATATTGATTAAACAGAGAAATTCTGAAGTCTCATTGTCAGAGTAAGTTTGAACTCAAACCTAGATGTTGAAGAGGTACCAGGTGTTCACCTTTTTTTTCATCTAAGTTGCATTTCTCAACTTATTTAAGTGACTAATATCAGTATAGTTGGAGCACGTTGTTTCATAAATCCATATAATGTTGATAACTTGGCTATGAAATCATGTGATACAAGAAGTTTTTGATTTATTTTAGTTTATTTTAGTTGGTCTTTCATGTAAAAACATTTAATAATTTGATATTGATACTTCTTTAGTACGAAGGTATATAGGGAAGTAATTTGTGTTATAATTTCAGTATGGCTAACTTTCAGATTCTTGTAAAGTGATTCAAATTGTCTCGGGTTCTTGTGTGTGCAACAATAAAGTTAAACTGTATTGATAATTTTGTAATACTGAGTTCAATATCTATATAAGAATATGTAGAAAAGTATTGATAATTTGTGTTCTTGTTCTCTCAGAAACTCGCTGAAAAATGAAGGTGCTGCTGTGAATAGGGGAATGCTGTGGATGTGCTCCGGTCTGGTTTGCTACTTTTTTGTTTCATTTTGTAGTGTTGGATTATGTTTTGTGGTGGCAAGTGATGGATGTTTAAGTGGTAAAACAACAGATGTGGGATATGTGTACTTTATAGTTGGATTATGTTGTGGTTGGACAAGTGAAGAATACATGTGGTGGGATGTGTATTGGAAGTTTTTGTTGTATGAACAATACAATTTGTTAATATGAAATTTGGGTTTTATAGTAATTTAATGTGTGTAGCTTATGGATTGATATTATGTGTGTTTGATTAATATTATATAATACTTGATGGAATTTTGGCAAGCTTCTCTTGACGGTACTTTGGATAGCTTCTCTTGACGGTTGTCAAACGTCAACTTTAATTCATATCATGTTGTATAATAGCCGTGAATTACTGCTTTTCATGACGGGTTTTGTCCGTCAAAACAAATGCTTTTATTGACGGCTAAAGGCCGTCATCTAGGCCAGAGTCAAGAAATTTTTTTGCCTACGTTGACGGTTTCTAAAAAGTGCTATCTTGACGGCTAAAAACAGTCAAAAAACTACTTAATATGACGGCCAAATACCGTCAAGAAAAGCCCTGTCAGCGACCGTCAAGAAAAGGGGGGTCTTTTCTTGACTCCGGCCTAGTTGACGGATCTGCAACCGTCAAGATACCCATTTCTTGACGGAGAATCACCGTCAAGAAAAGTCCTTATTCTTGTAGTGAATACTGGTAGTTTACGACAACAAAATATTGCCATTAAAACAAATACAATATTCAGCAACATAATCTTGCCATTTATGGACTGATGAATACGACAATAATATATTGTTCGAAATTACGATAACTAAATATTGCTATTATTAATAACTTTTAAAGGCAACAAAAAGATTTCTTATAAGGCAACTGTTAATTGCCGTAAATTAGTTCCCTTATACGACAATAAGTGAAAGATGCCGTAAATAAGCAATACTGACACAACTTTTTACGGTACGCTATGGCAACTTCAACTTGTTGCCGTATTTGTATTTATGTGGCAACAATTTGATTATTAACGGCATTATAAGGTTACCGTATAATGGATTATTTCTAGTAGTGTGTTCAATGTATCCTTTCATGCTTGAACTCCTCTAGTAAAAAAAAATCACTTCCAATTCTAGTTATCAAAGCCATTGTGTTGAGTGTGATCCCTAAATACACTTGATCACATAGTTATAAATACTATATACAATTTTGTATATCATATTGTTATTTATAGTCATTTGTCATCTTGTTATATATGCCATCTTATTACTAGTTTGGGTTACTTATCATCTTGTTATATATCATTATTTAATATATAGTTACCACATGATAGTCTTTTACATTTCATATAACATAATTGTACATTGTCTAGCTTATATTTGTATTTGCTCCAATAGTGTTGACTGGATAACTAATGTTGACATTTCATATATCAAAAAAATTGACTTGACTTGTAGAATCAGTTCCTATAGCATCTTACGTATTCGATCATAGTCCTCACCCAAAAAGAATTGAGTTGACTTATAGAAGCAGTACCTATAGCATGAGAAATGTTACCAATCATTTCATTTTTAGCTTGAGGGAAATGAAAGATTATCCATAATACATACTAGTATGCTTTTATTCATGTGCTTCTCTCTTTTTTGTATTAGTTTCTTAAACAAATCACAACAATATATTACCGTATCAGTTACCTTTTGTGGGCTCAAATCCTGATGATCTGTAGCTAGAGTTGAATGTGTGAACCTTGGTTTAGGCCATTTCACATTTAAATTCAAGAGTCCCCTTTTTAATATGAAACGTTGGTTTTGGCAACTACTATAATGGTCCTTGCCGACAAAGAAATTAAAAGCATTAAAAAAGTTTGGAGAGACGAAAACAGAAGTTGAACTGATATTTAGGATATGCATTCAGTCAATTTTTGTCTGCATAGATGTGACTGATTCAGCCTAAATCTACTTGCTTAAATTTTTTATATTATTCAAAATTACATGTCAATCTGAATCCTACAAAGAATATATAAAGTACATTTTTACTTAAGATTGACAACAAAATAGAACGCCCTATGCCACTCAATTTGTATAGATTTGTGATCATGTAAAATAGATATATCCTTTCCCTATAAGATAAGCATATTTTAGGTATACTTGCATGCTTAGTCTATTGGTGTTTACATGTGTGTTAGCAGTACTTCAAACCCTTTGAAGCTTATGTGCTCCCTAATGACCACATTCTTGTGGGAGATGGCTTGGATGCTGATGTTATGATAATCATGAAAATTTGAGGCAAGGGTTTTAACTTGTTCAATCTGTCAGTTGCTCATCAATTTCCTCCAAGAATAGCTCGAGCTAATAATATTGACCATTCAACCGCTTCATATTGAGTTCATTAGTGTATACCAATATGGTTTTCTTCGATTGTCATTCCTTTAACATGTTTTGCTTCTTGTTTCTCTTTTTGGAAATTGTATCCCGTTTCAAAATAACTAAACTAGGATAACTATATAATCAAATATAGGTACTGAATGCTTCTAGTTAAATTCTCTTTTGGGTAAATATCATGAATCTCCCCATATATGAGAAAAGTCCTTACAGTTGCTTTATAACTTTCCTGTAGCAACAGTTAAACCAAAAGGTAAAAATATCATAATACCCTTCACTAGGTTTAATGACCCCTTCACTGTCTCCATAGACAATTAGCCCCTACAAGATATAGGCACTGGTTGTCTCTCATATTCTTATTTATTGCACCAATCAAAGTGTTATAAAGATTGTCAGCAATCTCGTGTTTCACGAGCGCCAAAACACGCATTGAGATTGTCATTTATATGTCATCACTATTTGAAGACTAAGGCGATCCCCCTGTCGTGTGTTCCTTACTGTTGCTTTCTTCACTAAATCTCAAACCTCAAAGTGTCGACCTCGACCTTCAAAGGGTTTTAGGAATAGTATATTAGATTGTATTGTTCCTATACATTTTGCCTTGCAATACCTGAGTGCATTATATAACATTTTCCTTGCAATATTTTGTTGATTTCTTTCTTTTAGCTTTTCTGGTAATTTGATTTTTGTGCTTGTTCTTTCCAGGTCATTTGAGTTGGAAATGTCATGTTAGTTTCTCAGGGTATGTTATCTGTGACCCTATGAAATTGTAATCAATGTAATGCAGTAATATATCCGTATGACCGTCTATACTTTTGGTATATTTGTTCTCTCATGGTTACCCCTCTAGTTTCATTGTTGCTGATTAATTTATAGAGTATGATTTTTCTATTTCCTTGCGAACCTTGCTTTCCCTGAAGTTGCTTCTGGAACCTTGCTTCCCAATTTGGCTCAGCATATACAGAAAACCTTCATTATCAGGTTGCTTCATACTAATGGCATCATGGAGCATATATAGCTACTTCAGATATGGCTAGTTCTTCATCAACAAGCTCTCCATTGTACCTATACGAGGTCACATGGGATCCCATAGTGATATTTCTTTTAGCAAAGCAGTAGCAAGATTTCTTAGTATCTTTTCCATCAGAGTTGAGGTTTTAGTGTTCATAGAACCCTAGAAAAGTTGGTGATACTTTTGGATTTTCCTTTTCTTCTTTTGCATGATAACTGATAAGCTGTGATTTCTATATGCACTTCCATTTTGCTGTAGGTGAAGCCAATTCAGCAACTGGGCATATATGTATCTGTAGTTGAAGCCAATTCAGCAACTGGCAAACCTCTATTTTTATCGTCCGTTTTGCTATTGCTTCTGCATCTGCATAATGTAGCTCCCATAAAAGATGCCTTTCATTGGTTAATGCACTTTCCCTGTTGTATTAGCTATTCAGTAGTATTGTATGGGCCTATAACCTTTTTCATTGGAGCTCTCAGTGGAAAATGGCAGTGACATCAAATTTTAACTTGGTTAATTGATGATTATGGGCCTCATGTTCATGCAGTAACTTAAGGTTCACTCTTGAATTTTGTTTATGATAGATTTCCAGTCTTTCCTACTAGCTTCAATTGTCATATGACCAATATCTGCCTGCCTATTAGTAGTTAGGATCATCTAACATCAAGGAGATACTCGCATAACACTTTACTCCTGGTTTCTTAGGATTTTTAGTCTTTTTATTTTGCAAAATTGCCTTGTACTCCTAGTTGTGAAATTTCATCTTCCTCTAAAATTTGGTGCAACTGTCACACGCACTCCTGCGACTGCTTATTTTATTTTATGATAGAATAGTAGGATATGTTTCAGAATATGTTACTATTGCAGCATTGAAAAATCCTCCAAACCTTCTCTTTCTTAGGTACAATTCTTGTTACTGATTCTTCATTCATTATCTACCAAAAAAGGAAATACATGGGCTTGGTAACATGGTAGATGATGATGAAGCAACTTAATACTGGTGTAATACTAAATCTGGTTGTGTAGACCAAGTGCAAGCCGATTGCAAAGTTTAGTGTCAGCTATTGTTGGTCCAAATTCACCAGGATTGATGTTCCATTTTCTCTCTTTGCAGGAACCTTTCCCAATGGGAGTCAATGTCTACTCCAGGCCTGGAAGAACCAGGACTTGTAATGAAGAGAACCACCAGGGGAATTTGCCGAGTTGTGTTGTAATGAAAAGAACCAGGACTTGTTGGTAAGCCTATTCACTCATCTGAAACTTGTATTGTTGCTCTGTTTGAATTATTGGTTCAGTTGGATGACTAGGTACTTTGTCGAGTCAAAAACAAGGGATGCATAACAACTCAATCAGACAAGAACAAGAAAAGTTTACATACAATGCTAAATACCTGTTTGTGCTGGGTATTGAATATTGCAACTCTAATGCTAAATATCTATCATAAAAGTTAGTAGAATTTCTAGGAGAAGGATAAGAATATGTTGACACACAATATGTTTCATAATATAGTCTCCTTCGAATTTAAATCAGACACATTTTTCTAAATATACTAAACTATTTCATTTTTTCTCTTTGTTATTTTCTTAAAACTTTCTTTTTTTCTTCCTTCTTTTTACTTCAATCATCTAATATATTTCCTATGTTGAGATTTTATGATTATTCATTTGGTGCAGCCTACAATGTACAAATTTTGTGGATTAACAGTCATTGAGGTGATGAAGTGTGGACTGCTGGAATTTGCAACCAAGGAGGGCCTACGAAAATGCAGTGGCAGTAGAGCTGTTAGTCTATTTGCAAACAATCGATGGAAAAACTCAGTTGCAATCCCTAAGAAGAGATGCAAAGAATGCAGTTGCAATCCCTAAAAAAGAGATGCAAATAATGCAGTTGCAATCCCTAAAAAAGAGATGCAAATAATGCTGATTGCGTAGCCTAAACGATTAAAAAAAGATCGAATCGCGTTTGCAATAGCGGTTTCTCGAAGGCAACAAGAGATGATCAACAACAGTTGAGTCTCAGATTCTCGAAGGCAACAGAAAGAGGAAGGAAGAAGAAGAGCGGATCTCGCTGGGGTGTTGAACACCGGCGCTCAAAGCTATACCCGCAGTACGGATAAGCTCCCAGGAACCAGCAAGTTC
Source organism: Iris pallida (assembly GCA_029216955.1). Classification (NCBI taxonomy): domain Eukaryota; kingdom Viridiplantae; phylum Streptophyta; class Magnoliopsida; order Asparagales; family Iridaceae; genus Iris; species Iris pallida. The sequence goes on along the minus strand of JANAVB010004600.1, from coordinate 20,854,402 downwards.
AGGAGAACTTCTGGAACGCTCGTAAGTCAATATTTGAGACTTGAACGGGCTTCCTGGACTTAACAGACTCCCTCAACTCTCTTCTTGGTGCATCTTTCAAAGGAGGCCAAGGGGCTCTATTTATAGAGTGGAGTTGAGACTTCACCTCTTCTCCTATCCGATGTGGGACTAAAATACCAATACTCAAAAATAGAGTTTAATATTTTAGATCATCCCACAATCAGCATAGAAGTGTGCCAGTCCACGCCTACCCCCCGAACCCTCCCGTGCATGCACGAGACATCTTGGAGTCCGAGTCCGAGTCCGTACAACAAAAATTAACTTGCATCCTTGTTGTGTTTAATCCTTTTTCCTTCTAGGAAAATACTTCCATATGGCACAAACTTGTGCCCCACTACACCTCATGTGCACACCTCAACACAAGCAATGCATTATATTGAGATAATCACCATTTGGTGTAGCCGATGTGGGACTATCTTTTCTAGTCCAAAGGCAAAAAACACCAACAATCCCCCACATATCTTAATATATGGGTTGAGCGTTCCCCACAGTGATTGTCCATCATGCATTAGGAGAGATGTCGCTACGACTTGAATCTTCCCGCATAGGTTAAATAACAGCATGATACAAGAATGGACTAAGTCTTGAATTCTGTACCATAACTGCAATTCTTCCTACTCACATAATGACATCAACTGTGCTTCTGGCTGCACATTGAAGGCCTTGTGCCAGCCTGGTTTCAGTGTATAATTTTGGGCGTCTACAAGCTTACCCTCAAGAGACGGCCTGATATCTCTTTTCATACACTATAGGTGAGTTCTATATAAAGAGTCATTGGCATGAAGCATTGCGCTTCTTTGCGGTGCTACGCCGCTATGACATGGCTTAAAGCCAAGGCTTTACCCCACCTGGGTACCTCATCGTAGTGTCATACTACTGTAGCATGAGGTCACAAGCCCCTTTGTAGTGCCAAACTACCCAGCATGAAGCCTTGCGCTTCCGTGCGGTGTTACGCCGCTATGACATGGCTTGCAAAGCCGAGGCTTTACCCCTACCTGGGTACCTCATCGTGGTGTCATGCCACTGTAACATGAGGACACCGGCCTCTTTGTAGTGCTGCCTACATCTCTTTATTACGATTATGCAACATTAGGCTACCTGCCTATATGCGGTGCTACGCCGCCTGTAACTTGGCTAACAAAGCCGAGGCATTACCCCTACCTGGGAACCTCATGGTGGAGTCACCCCACTGTAGCATGGAGTTGTAACACTACTTTGTGGTTGTTGCGCCACCATGCTTCCTGTAAAGCATAACAGACCTTCACTCAGTCTGAGAACTCATTAAGGCATTATGCCATCCTTCTCACAGGATCAATTTTCCGTAGAAAATTTATAGTAGACAACAGTGGTTCTGGGTCCGAAACCCTTACATGTTCCGCAGAACAAGTGCCCACTGTTAACTAATATTTTTCCAGTCAATAGTCCTCCCTTGAATCAAAAAATTAGATATCTGGTAGATTTCTCTTTGAACCAATAACATAAAATTTATTGATAGGATTATAATGACACAATATTAGAATGCCTTCAAGCCCATCTTCCTTGCTGTGTCCTCGACCAGCTGACGCTTGAGACCCTTCGTGAACGGATTCGCCAGGTTTTCCTGACTCCGAACATCGATCACTGCAATGACGCCCCTTTTTATGAGATCGTTCACTGCTCTGTGCTTCAACCGCACAGTCCTCTTCTTCCCGTTGAAGAGTTCATTTGATGCCACTGCTGCTGCCGCCTGGTTGTCACAGTATATCGGAATCGCCGGTATCTGAGCCCCAACCATTGGAAGGTCATACATGAGCTCCCGAAGCCACTCTGCTTCATCTGCTGCAGCGTCCAATGCAAAGAATTCAGATTCCATGGAGGAGCGAGATAACATAGTCTGCTTCTTCGACTTCCACGATATAGTAGCTCCACCCATGGCGAACACATATCCACCTGTGGAATATTCGCTCTCCACCTCTGAACACCAGCTAGCATCACTGAAGCCTTCCACTACTGACGGATCTCCGCTGTAGTATAGTGCATATGTCTGAGTCTTCTTGAGATATCTCATAACACGCTTCACAGCTTTCCAATGCTTTACGCCTGGATTGCTCGTAAATCGACTCAACATTCCCACTGCAAAGGCTATGTCAGGCCTTGTGGCAGTAGTAGCGTACATCAAACTTCCGATGACGCTAGCGTACTCCAACTGCCTGACGCTCTCCTTCGAATTTGGCTCCAGTTTCAGATCACTCCTGTACGGTGTATCAATAATAGGAAGATCTTGATACCCGTAGCGAGAGAGCATCTTCTCAATGTAATGAGACTGTGACAGCGCTATTCTAGTGCCTGTCCGGATGATCTTGAGCCCCAAGATTACGTCGGCATCCCCCAAGTCTTTCATACTGAACTTGGTCGAGAGGAATTTCTTTGTCTCTGTGACGCAGCTTAAATCCGTACCTAGGATTAGCATGTCGTCCACGTATAGACAAACGATTACTCCTCTTCCGTCAGCAAACTTCGTATAGACACACTTGTCTGTTTCACTGACCCTGTAGCCATTTGACCTTATCACCTTGTCAAACTTCTCATGCCACATTTCGGGAGCTTGCTTCAAACCATACAGAGACTTCATCAACTTGCAGACTTTGTCTTCCAGACCTCTGACGACAAAACCTTCTGGTTGTTGTATGTAGATCTCTTCGGTCAGCTCGCCATTAAGGAATGCCGTTTTCACATCCATCTGATGTATCACCAGCTTGTGTATTGCTGCTAAAGCAATTAACAATCTGATAGTTGTCATCCGAGCTACTGGAGCATAAGTATCAAAGTAGTCGATCCCCTGCTTCTGAGCAAACCCCTTGGCCACTAGCCTGGCCTTGAACTTGTCAATGGTTCCATCTGCTTTCATCTTCTTCTTGAAGATCCATTTGCATCCGATGGATCTTGCTCCTTCTGGTAGGTCGACCAATACCCATGTGTTATTGGAGGTGATTGAGTCAATCTCGTTGTCAATCGCCTCCTTCCAGAATATAGCATCTCTGGTCTTCATCGCCTCATCATAGGTAAGCGGATCTGCTTCCACATGATAGGTGACGAAGTCATCTCCGAAGTCTTTCGGCCTCCTCGCTCGCTTAGTTGACGGCTCAGCGAGTTCTGGTTCAGCTGGTGTCTCCTCGACAACAACTCCATCTTGGACTACTGGTTCGATAAAGATCTCTGTCTGCTCCGCACCCTCATTATTCTCCGGAATGTCCGCGAGAACAATGTTCTTGTGCCTTGCAAACTTTTCTTCAAAATATTCAGCATCGCGAGATTCGATGATATGATTTGACTCGATATCAAGGAATCTCCGAGCATCACTCTTCTCGGCATACCCCAGGAAGATCGCCTTAGTAGTCCTTGTCCCTAGCTTCTGAATCTTTAGATCCGGGAGCTTCACATAAGCCAGGCACCCCCACACTCGAATGACATTCAGGTTGGGTCTGACTTTGAACCAGAGTTCATGAGGAGTTATGTCGGAAGTTGCATACGGCACTCTGTTCAGAATGAAAGTGGCCGTTAATGCAGCTTCTCCCCAATAGCACTTTGGGAGACCCGCAGTCAACAGCATAGAATACATCATCTCTGTCAACGTTCTGTTCTTCCTTTCTGCTACTCCGTTGGATTGTGGAGAATACGGAGCCGTCGTCTCGTTGATGATTCCATGTTCTTTGCAGAATGATGAGAATTCATGAGACCTATATTCCCCACCTCGATCACTCCTCAGCCTCTTGAGTTGTTGTCCAGTTTGCCGTTCAGCCTCGGCCCTGAACTCCTTGAACTTCTCGAATGCTTCGTCTTTAGATTTGAGTAAATAGACGAAGGCATACTTGGAGAAGTCATCGATGAAAGTAATGAAATACTTCATCCCGGCCTTTGTAGAGAATTGTTTGAAGTCACAGATATCTGAGTGAACCAACTCCAGAAGATCTGTGCTTCGATGGACCCTGTGGAAGGGTTTCCTAGTGATCTTCGTCTGAGCACATATCTCACATTTCTCTACCTTACCCCCACACTTGGAGATAAGTCCTAGACTAGACATTTTGTTTATTCGCTTACAATGAACATGTCCTAGTCTATTATGCCACAACTCAAGAGAGTAATTCAAACTAGTGATAGCATTGACATTATTATGCTGGGTTACAACAAGCTGAATTTTGTACATTCCTTCAGTCTGAAAAGCTTTCCCGAAGAAAGTACCCTTCTTGGACATCACCATTTGGCCAGCATTGATGTCCATCCTCAAGCCTGCGTTGCAGAGCAGGCTCCCAGAGATCAGGTTCTTTGCGATTGCAGGAACATGCTTCACACCTTGAAGCGTCAGAATGTTCCCCGATGTAAGCTTCAGCTCCACCGTCCCGATCCCCAGTACTTCAGCTTGTGCCTGGTTCGCCATCATGACTTTCTCGGAAGTAGGCTCATAGGAGACGAACCAGTCCTTGTCTGAACAGACATGACATGTCGCGCCAGTGTCTATCCACCAGTCCAAGTCTGCCCCCACAGTTGCAACCTGTGCTATCATGGCAACCTGATTAGTAACCAAAGAAACCTTGTTAGGCTCACCTTGCTCTTTGGGCTTGGACTTGCATTCACTTTTATAGTGACCCTTCTTGCCACAGTTGAAGCAAGTCACATGGGACTTGGACTTCTGTTGCTTGAATCCTGGACCCTTCACTTTCAGATTCGAGAAGTCCTTCTTCTTGTGGTGAGAAGCCGCCTGCTTCCCTTTGTTCTCTCTGGTGGCTTGAACCAGATTCGCCGTTGCTAGTTGCTTGGACAGGGTGTCCAACTTCTGTTGAGAGCGCATCTCGTCCTCAACATGAATCTCGCTGAGAAGATTATCCAGGCTAATCTCCATCTTCTTCCTATGCATCCTTGCATAGATGTTGCTCCATCCTGGAGGAAGTTTTGCCACGATCCCTCCAACGACGAACTTGTCGACGAGGGGCATGCTATCGTCCTCCAGTTTCTGGCGCAGCTTCAGAAACTCTTTCACTTGGGGCAGCATGGTCTTCTCGTCTTCAAAGACCCATTTGTGGTATTTTTCAATCATGAACATCTTCGACCGGGCCTCGTCGTCGTCATACAGCTTCCCCACGGACTCCCAGATCTCTTTGGCAGAAGTCCTCTTTGTGTAGGACTCGGCCAGAGAGTCTTCCATGAAATTCAGGATCAGCAGCCTGCATATGCTGTTATCCTTTTTCCACTTCGTCTGCTTGCTCGTAGCAACGGCAAGAACAGCAGCAGATCCTGTTGCTGGAACGATTGGTTCTTCCTCATCCAACACGTGATCAACATCCACGAGTTGAAGGTTCAGAGTCACCTTTCGCTTCCAGATCTGGAAGTGTTCGCCGTCGAATTTCTCCAACTTGTTAAAGCCGGTATCGACAAGCGAAGCACGAGTGTTTTCCATCGAATCGTATAGCTTTGAGATTGTTAGTCTATTTGCAAACAATCGATGGAAAAACTCAGTTGCAATCCCTAAGAAGAGATGCAAAGAATGCAGTTGCAATCCCTAAAAAAGAGATGCAAATAATGCAGTTGCAATCCCTAAAAAAGAGATGCAAATAATGCTGATTGCGTAGCCTAAACGATTAAAAAAAGATCGAATCGCGTTTGCAATAGCGGTTTCTCGAAGGCAACAAGAGATGATCAACAACAGTTGAGTCTCAGATTCTCGAAGGCAACAGAAAGAGGAAGGAAGAAGAAGAGCGGATCTCGCTGGGGTGTTGAACACCGGCGCTCAAAGCTATACCCGCAGTACGGATAAGCTCCCAGGAACCAGCAAGTTCAGGAGAACTTCTGGAACGCTCGTAAGTCAATATTTGAGACTTGAACGGGCTTCCTGGACTTAACAGACTCCCTCAACTCTCTTCTTGGTGCATCTTTCAAAGGAGGCCAAGGGGCTCTATTTATAGAGTGGAGTTGAGACTTCACCTCTTCTCCTATCCGATGTGGGACTAAAATACCAATACTCAAAAATAGAGTTTGATATTTTAGATCATCCCACAATCAGCATAGAAGTGTGCCAGTCCACGCCTACCCCCCGAACCCTCCCGTGCATGCACGAGACATCTTGGAGTCCGCGTCCGAGTCCGTACAACAAAAATTAACTTGCATCCTTGTTGTGTTTAATCCTTTTTCCTTCTAGGAAAATACTTCCACATGGCACAAACTTGTGCCCCACTACACCTCATGTGCACACCTCAACACAAGCAATGCATTATATTGAGATAATCACCATTTGGTGTAGCCGATGTGGGACTATCTTTTCTAGTCCAAAGGCAAAAAACACCAACAAGAGCTGCAGAAAGCAAGACTCTAATCTTCTAAATGGTTGGCTAATCCTTCACAATAATTTCAGTATACAATTGAACCTCTTTTTCTATATTACTACTTCATTTTTGACTTCTTAAAAATGTAGGAATTACTGAAATGAAAATGGATGGGCCTTTTAGAATCAAAATAGCACTTGGAGTGTCAAGGGGGCTGGCATATCTCCACCCATCTCAACTGTTGGGATATATGCATTTCTAAATGGTCTACTACTCTGCAGAGACATCATGTTAGCATGTTCATCATAAAAACTTGAGAGTAGTTAGTGTATGTATAATAGAGGAATGTTTCTTTCTCTATTACGTTTGTGTTGAGAAGAGAATGGTTCTCGTTTGTGTTGATATTGAGGCTTAGATCTTATAATGTTATATGTTGTATTCAACTATTACAATATGAATTTGAATTGAGAAGAGAATGGTTCTCCTTTGTGTTGATATTGAGGCTTAGATATTGTAATGTTATATGTTGTATCCAACTATTGGAATATGAATTTGAATTTACGTGCATATTGATAAGAGTTCATCTTCGATTACAAATTACTTTGAAGCCTTTTGAATATAGGTTAATGGAAAATATATTAAATATTATTTTTTTTTATAAAAAAAAGGATATTGGTAACGGTTATAACCGTTACAAAAGTGAAAAATGAGTGACGTAATATCACATTTTGTAATGGTAATAACTGTTACGAAGATAAAATTAGTCACGGTAATAACCGTCACAAAAAGTGTTACAAAATTTATTATCGTAACGGTAATAACCGTGACAATAGGTGTTACAAAAATTAATTACGGTCAATTCGTCACGGTTATTACCGGGACAAAAATTATTTGTCACGGTAATAACCGTTAGCAATCACCTATTTTGGTGTAGTTAATTCTTGCATAGTAATGACAGAGTTATAGAATTGTGGATGTATGAAATGGTTTACTGACTTATAGACCTAAACCACCAACCACCACCGATACTGTTGAATAGGCTGTACTTGGCCATGTATTTGTATCCCAAAAAGTGAGAGCGGGTGATAACACCAACACATGGAATCCCAATAGGAGGTGCGTTTGAGCAATGTGAGCCTCCAATCGAAGACAATGTTATCCAATAATTTACCTGTGGAGGCTTATGTACCATTTGGTTGAGCTGTAATACAGTTAGTTACAAATATTCCAATGGTAGCATTTTTAATGGACTAGAGGCATGTATATTTTGCATTTAAAGATGGTTTTTTTAGTGTTACAGAGGATATAATCATATATATGGAATAAAAAAAAATTCAAACATTGACCAAAAATACAACATAATGCTTTGTTTCTTATGTAATTGCTATTGCAGAGTCTGTTGTTGGTCATTGCATATGATGCAAGGATTTTGTTAACATATGTCCTAATGGCACGTATTAATATATGGATGAATGTATCGATACTTCTATTATTACATTTATCAATACAATTTTCGAATAAAACGTAAACGTAAAATATTAATGTGCAATTGTTCGAGTGACCGATGAATTTCTTGGTGTTGCATATTACTAGGTGATCCAACTTGACATGATGTATATAAAACAAAATTAACTTTACCTTTATTTTACTCTCTTTTTTTTTTTCCTCAAATCTTTCTTTCCCTCAAAAATGTTTACAAACACATTGGAAGGCTGTTACTAGAAAGCATCAACCTTATTTGTTTATATTTATTTATTATGGGAAACTATAGCACGTACAACAACACTGATCAACAAAGACAAACATTGGAACTTATTATTGAGGTTTATTTAAGGAATGATGTCCTTGATTATTCTCGGAAAGCGAAAATATTAACAAACAGCAACATCAAATAAGCTTGCATGCGCAATTAAGCATAGATGTGCTAATTATGACTACACACATGCACTGCACGCGCATTTGCCATCATCACCGCACTTCCCTGCTGCACATAACAGGTCAGCACAAGCATCAGCACAGTTGTTGTCTGTGCAAACATATTCGTAGGAAACCCTAGCTGGTGCCTCATAAGTAACATCTGCTGCTTTTGTTGCCATCCCTATATATTCAATAATTAATGCAAGAAAAAAAAATTCTTGAAGTTAGTTGGTATTAAATATAGCATTATAATTGATCAAATCTTGTACAGAATAATGATATTACATATAGCATTCGGATTGGTATCCTAATTTTATAAATTGCTCTTTAAAATATCTTTCGTCAATTCTGAAGCACATCAGCACCTTTTCAAAAGCGTATTTCGTAATACAAAAGTACAATTTAAATACTAGTATTGTCAAATATTCTTTTGAAGTGGTTTCGATGTCCTTCATAATTAATGAAATGCGCTTCAAAAGGACAATTTATAAAATTTCGATGTCAAAATTGAGCAATGAAAAGTAATGATGCCAAAAACACCATAGATATGTCAGTAGGATAATTTAGCCTAAAAACATAAAAGAAGAAAGTTTAATTAGAGAAGAACCGCAGGTGAGGAGCAACACAATGAGGAGGATTGGAAACAATTTCTGAGATGGCACCACCATTATGGCATGCAGCAGCAAGATGGTGCAAGTGTAAAGTTGATTGCTGTTATGCTAATAGGTGATTGATTAATTAATTGTGTGGAAAGGATGGTATAGTTTGTGTCTTATATAGATGTTAGCCATCATGGAATATTTCAATCCTTTAAATTATGAACAAAAATGTTATGATTTCTGATACAGAAGAATTTGCCGCCATGTCACAACCATTTCAGTGCTAGGAGCCATTGCCGCCATGTCACAACATTTACACCTTTTATTTTTACTTTTGAAGATTTTTTTTTTTGGCTGATTTTGCTACAAGTCACTTCAATTCCTTCTGTTTAATATATTATTTTAAATTGTTTGTTATGATTCGTTTGTTTTAGAGCATCTCCAACCCTATTGTCTAAGATAAAAAAATGTTCTCCAATGCAAAAGTATTGAGAATTTTTTTTTTCAAGTTCCAAGACAACTCATCCACTTCTTAATTTTTTTATAAATATTTCTATTCATAATTGATGATGTGGAGACAAAGATATTGTGAAGTGCATTGTCTAAATCTAGACAACCAGCTTCACATTATGAAGTGCATTGTCTAGATCTAGATAACCAATTTCATATTGTTCTTGCCATGTCAACTTCATGATTTATTCTATATCTGCATTCGAGAAAGATTTTTGAAATGAAAGATTGTCATTCCTGAGTGGCAACCATTTTTTTCTAAAGGGTTGGAGATGCTCTTATTATGCAGTAGTAACCAAAGCAGCACCTTCAGCAGACTCGAGAATGAGCCTTACATCCAAGACTCCTTCAAGTGGACATATAGAAATCGATAGCAGACAGTAAAAGAAAATAAGATGCTTGGATCTGAATAAATCTTAAGTAAAAAATCAAACACAAACCTGATGGCATCGGACACTTTCCACAAGCGTTTCGATATTGTGAGTCCGAAACTTGACTGCGACGAAAATTTAGGCCAACTCATCAGAAATAATCAAGTCCCGTCAGATGAACGTCAAACAAAATACAAAGTATATGATCGGTGATTACGGCGCATGTACAAATCCCAATCTATATAACTCAGGTAAAATTACAAGAGTGACAAAAACTAGTGTTAACCCTTTGATTAATTCGTCCAACCCCTTCACCACACACTCAAGAAGAAAAGACATAGATTGTTTAGGAAAATTCTTTTCATTTTCTCTTGTTCTTTCGAGTTAATCTATTTTCATCGCCCAAGTAGTTATGGTTATCCGTTTAGATTGGTGAGAAGTTTGTAAGGATCCTGTATCTTGGATTAGACTCCAATCGTCTCGTGATTTTTTTTTCGTAAGGACGTCAAAAGTGTTGTGTTTGCGTTTTGGCTCTTGTGTGATTTTGACAATTTGATTTGAGCAATGCAGCGTGTACAAAGTCTCATCCTGTGTGACCGGGCATCCCCAAAAATAATAATTCATTTGAGCAAATCAGCTTGCATGCATGCATGTAATTATCCATCAAACATAGAAAACTATGATTGATCGAAGAAATATTTCAGGAGAAATAACCAATTCCACCACACTCGATCTGTAACTTGGCTTGACAATGGTTCCTCCATCATAGGCAATGGCGGATCCACATGTAGTTTAGTGGGGGGTTAGTGAATTTTTTTCCTTCCAATTTATTTGTATGAAGCATCTTTCAAATTTTAGTATTTGTTGTATGTCCACTCCAAATTAATTGATTGAGATTTTAAATTGAAAGAAATTCATAGAAGCATACATACTAAGTATGATAAATTAGCATAATTATCTGGACATATAACAAATACTTGAATTCTTTCCAATTAACTTACAAATTAGAAGCATACTTTAGAATATAACAACTACTAAATATTTACAAACGTTTAGTATTTTTTTAAAAATATACTTCATAGAAAAAGAGTTGCTTATAAGTAGTATTACAAATGATGTTGTAGAACAATTAAGAAATATAATATTTATTGTATAAAAACAATACTATTTAATATTATATTATATTATTAGGTAGGAAAAAAAAATAGGTATGTTGTCCCGAACCCTTTTATGATTGGGCTTTTAATGAATTGTAATTCTGCATCCGCCACTAGTCAAGGGTCATAGCCTGCGACAGTTGTTACAACCCCGTCGACCCAGCCAAAGATGGCCTCCAACTCGGAGAAGCTACCTAGCTAGACTCATTGATAGATTATTAACAGAAGGGGTACTGCTGGCAAAAATGGCCTCTTGGTAACAATTCCGAAGGATATTCATATATAGAAAGAAGGATCATCGCGAACTTAATTGAGTGTTAGTTTGAAGGAGGAGTTTGTACATCATTTGATCTCTGAAATCAGAGGCAAGGAGATTTGACAAGTCTTATCTTGACAAATGGAGGAAATGAGCAATGAGAAAGACATTTTCATTTTCATACTTGTATATACGTATTGACTGAAAGTCTTGGCTCTAGTTGCCAGCACGTGGAGACATAGCACATTTTTGTTGGGTGAGTTCGTTTCCACATATAACGGATTATTTGTAACCACACACCAAACTGAGATATGACCATGATCAGTACTAATTGCAACTTCTATACTGAAGCCTGGGTTTTGTCAATCTTCGCATCATCTATTCTTACTGTACTTAAAGGCTACATGTAACGATGAATTAATTATTTTTTTCTCATGCTCAATCTTCACTATCCAGCTTGCTTGTATTCACAAGTCTAAGAAAACTCAACACACAACTTCAAACCTATAACTTAAGCATTTGTTTAATCTCACCAAAGAATCAATTAATGAGGAAGACACATACACTAGCTATATATATATTCATATCCTATCCCCATGTACAGCAAAGAAAATCTTTAGATCCATGGGATTGTTAATAAGAAAATAAAGTGCAAATTAAAATTCTTGAGGCATAGTTCCGGGTGTTACATGGGCCGGTTTGGCCCGAACCCCCCGAGCCCGCAGCAAGTCCGGCCCGGTTCAGCCCGCTCCTAGCCCGGCCCGAGCCCGGCCACTAGTGAATCCGGTCCGAGCTGGGTTCACCCGCTCGAGCCCAAGCTCGGCCCGGACCGTTTTTTTTTTTTTTGCAATGCAACGTTAGGCCCGGTTCAGCCCGGCCCGGTCAGGTCCGCCCATGCCCGAGCCAGGCCCGGTTCGGCCGGTTGAACCGGATTTTCCATTTTTTTTGAATCATAGTTCCCCTTTCAAAATACCCCCATTTTTTGACCGTTTTATGACCGTTATAGGGGGTATTTTGGTCTTTTTGACCAAAATGACCAAAAATCCTTTACAACAACCCTATTTTGAGGGTATTGGGGGTCATTTGGCTTCCAAAAAATTCTATAAATTGGCCATGAAACTTTTATTTCAAACACAAACAATTTTATCCTTCTCAAAAAAATAAATCCAATTAATCACAAGAAGATTTCAAGAAAGCTATGCTCTAAGTTCCGGCGATATACGACTTCCCGATCAAGCAATTTCGCCGATCTACGACTTCCTCTTTCTAATTATTTTTTTTTATTTACATTTACGAAATAGTTTTTCTTCCTCCATCTTTCTAGTTTTTTGCAAAAAAAACTAATTTCTTATTATTATTATTTTCGATATCCTCCTCCATCTTTATAATCCTTTATATATTTTGATTTGTCTTTTTAAAATGGTTGGACAAGGTTCAAACCAAGCTAATGATGCTTTTGAAATTTATATTTTTTTTTTTGAGAAAAATCTTATTCCTGACGATTTAGTTGATTCCCCTCCTGAAGTTGGTACCAATTTACCAAATGTTGTAAAGAGAAAGCAAAAAGCAAAAGTTTGAAAAAAATTTATTCTTTTTAATGAAACTAAACCTGGTGACTCACTTGTTTTAGATAAAAAAAAGGTGAAGCAGTTCTGTACGGGACCCAATGCAAGAAATGTTTCCGTATATACAAATGGAAGAGGGGAGGTGGCACAGACACACTCTCAAGACACTACGATACTTGCTACGGTCCAAGCTCAATTCCGGCGACCCAAAATCATATCAGTTTTGGAGGCACTGCGGCTTCTTCGGTGGGTACGTTTTCCTATTCAGCTGCCCGTCATAAAACTGAATTTACTAAATATATTATTGTTGATGAACTTCCATTTACTTCGGGTGAAAGTGAATCTTTATATGATTATGCCACAATTGCTTTAAATCCATATTTTAATAAAGTTACTAGAGGCGCTGCTAGAAAAGAGGCTATTAGACTCTTTAAAGAAATGAGACTTGCTTCAAAAGAAACGTTTTCGCATGCTAATAAACTAGCTATTACTTCTGATGTGTGGACAAGTAAACAAAATTATGCTTATATTTGTATCACACTATATAGATTCATTGTGGATGTTGCAAAAGCGCATCGTCTGTTTAAAAATTTTAGAATTTTCACACAGAGGCTCCGCAATTGTCACTTGTATTTCAAAACACTTGCGTGACTTTGATATTCACAACAAGATTCAATCTGTATCTTTTGATAACGCTAGTAATAATACTGCTGCTATAAATTCATTGTCTTTACTATTTCAATCTATTTTGGAAGGTAGATTATTGCATATTAGGTATGCTTGCCATATTATTAAATTAGTTGTAAAAGAATGTCTTGAATTTTTTAGTACACATTTAGAAACACTCAGAAATTGTTTACACGGCTTGAACACGTCTCCAAGTAGGCAACAAGCTTTTAAGAACACATGTACACATTTTAGTATTTGTTTTAGAAGATTTGTTAAGGATGTTCCACATAGATGGAATTCGACATATTTAATGTTGAAATCTGCACTTCCGTTTAAGGATGCTATTACATATTTTTGTAACATGGATCATAATTTTGAATATCCAGTAACTGAAGATGATTGGATAGTTGCTACTTTTATATGTGAATTTTTAAATTTTTTTTACAAGGCTACATGCACTCTTTCTGGTGTATATTATCTTACTTCTTGTTTAGCTTTACGAGAACGTTTTAACATGTCTTGCTTGTTTTATAAATATAGAAATGTTTCAAATTTTGACTATGTTGTCAAGAGAATGGAAACTAAATTTACTAAATATTGGGGTGATGTACCTCTTTTATATTGTTTGCCTGTCATTTTTGATCCTACCATCAAATTAGATAGTGTAGAAGTTTTGTTAGATGGCTATGCAGATAACATGAAACTTAATCTTATGGATTGAAATTAGAAGTAAATGTAGTTTTAGAAAGATTAGTACTACTTTATGAAGATAATGTTGTGCCGACCCGACCCACTCAAGTTGGTACAAGTAGTAGCTCTGGCGTAGAGGATCACGTGCTTCGTTTATTAAGAAAGAAGAAACAAAGACAATCTTTCCAACCCACTCAAGAGTTGTCTTTGCATTTAAGTTCTTATGAAGAAGAAGAGGAATCTTCAAATCACTTCACCATTTTAGAATGGTGGAAAAAATATGACAAAAGATTTTCTATACTTTCTATAATTGCACGTGATCTACTAATGGTGTCGGTGTCCACGGTAGCATCGGAGTCTTATTTTAGTGCAGGATCAAGGAGCCTAAAGAGGAGCCGGTTGAAGTCGGATATCTTGGAAGCTTGTGTTTGTGTTCAAGATTGGATTTTAGCAGAAAAAAGAACCCAAAACAAGAGGGATGAAGCTTATGACATCAATGAGCTGGACCTCGGATCGTTTGGATTGGGTGAAGCTTCTGCAACCGAGGAGGAGGAGCAGGAAGAATGACTCAAGTCTAAGATATGACCCTCCAAAAAAAATATTCAAACTTTCAAACTTTCAAACTTCAAAAAAAAAAAACTTTCAAACTTTCAAATATTCAACAAATTTAAAAACTTTAAAAACGTTAAAACTTTAAAACTTTAAAAAATTAATAAAACATTATTAAAAACTTCAAAAACTTTAAACTTATATCTTAAAAATACTTTAAAAGTACTTTAAACTTAAAACTTAAATCTTAAACTTTAAACTTTAAACTTAAAAAACTTTCAAAAAATACTTTAAACTTTAAAAAAAACTTTAAACTTTTAAACTTAAAAATAAAAACTTAAAACTTAAAAACTTAAAATTTAACTTTAAAACTTAACATACAACTTTAAAAGTACAACTTAAAAAAAATTAAAAACTTTTTAAAAAAAACACAAAAACTTAAAAACAAATTTTTTTAACTCTGCCTATGATAAGCAAAGCTTGTCTTGCCGGTCCCAAGCCCGAATAAAAGAGGAGGGAAAATAAAAATAATTAATTAATTAAAAAATAAATTTAAAAAGATTAAAATTAAAAAAATTAAAAGAATATAAAAGTTAAAAGAAAATGTGAAAATAAAAAAAAATAAAAAAATAAAAAAAACCAACTTAAACCGGCCCGGCCCGCTGGACCGGCCCGAACCCGGCCCGCCCAAGCCCGTCCACGACCCGGACCGGACCGGCCCAGCCCTACCTAGACCGGGTCACTGGGCCGGGCTGGGTCTTCTGAACGTAAACCGGGCCGGGTCGGGCCCGGCCCGCTAGGTGAACCGGTCCGGGCTGGGCCCGGACCAAGCCCGGTCGGACCGGATTTTCGTGGGCGCGGGCCGGTCCGGTTCAGCCTGAATGACACCCTGAGACATAGTCCTATTGTTAATCATCCACATGCCGGACTTGCTACGAGACCTCATGCCACCAAAAGTTAATATATTGTCTAGCTTATATTTGTATTTGCTCCAATATTGCTGACTGGATAACTAATGTTGACACTTTAGATGAGTTTCTCTCTAATATATGGAGTTAATAATCGATATTGAGTTTGGTCCTAATCTTCTCATATCTTATATATATTCTGAAATTGCATATTTTTGGTCGTATGTTTTTCTAGTCTTTTCTTATCCAATTAGTTCTTGCATAGTAATGATAGAATTATAGAATTGTGGATGTAGGGCATGGTTTACTGGACCACTACCACCGATACTGTCGAATAGGCTCTACTTGACTATATATACGTATCCCAAAAAGTGAGAGCAGGTCGTAACACCAGCATATGAAATCCCAATAGGAGATGCGTTTTGAGCAATGTGAGCCTCCAACCGAAGATCCAATATTTTACCTGTGGAGGCTTATGTACCATTTGGTTGAAATTGTAATACAATTGGCTACAAATATTCCAATGGTAGCATTTTTAATGGACTAGAGGCAGGTCTAAACAAACAACTTGTATTTTGGCTTTAAAAATATTATGATTTCTGATACAGAAGAATTTGCCGCCATGTCACAACCATTTCAGTTCTAGGAGCCATTGCTGCATTTTGTTGTCGAGGCTAAGGTTACATGAGCATCATAATCATCTGCAAGAGTTCGATACAACCGAAACTTGTAAACATTTTTAAATTTACAGATTCATGTTTCTGATCATTGGTTGATTTTTATAACTGGAAGGAATTTTTTTGCGTTTCTTTTGTTTAAATATATAACATTATAATAAATTATATGTTATGGATTGTGATATACTTTTGTAATTGAATCTAAAAGCGACAATATGTTTTTTTTTTTCCTCGCCAAAACAATAAAATTTATAGAAATTCAAGTAAATAAGACGGCACAGGTAACCAAACAATAAAATGACAAGATATTATTAAATACAAATTGTTGTCCCGCCAAAATCCGGCTGAAGCACAAAAACTAATAACCTCAGGATAACGAATAAATTAAATAACAAAGAGCAAATGACAATACGTTATTACAAAATATATTCTTATAGTCGGCTTCTCCTTGAAGAACTTCCTCAAGTACAAGGGATTAATATATATGATAACAACATTTATACCTTCTTTTTATTTTTGAAGAGATGTTTCTTTGTCTTTGGCTGATTTTGCTAGAAGTCACTTCAATTCCTTCTGTTTCATATAACACTCTAAATTGTTCGTTATGATTCATTTGTTTTATTAATAATTATTATGCACTAGTAACCAAAGCAGCCCCTTCAACACTAGTAACCAAAGCAGCCCCTTCAACAGACTCGAGAATGAGCCCAACATTCAAGACTCCCTCAAGTGGACATATAAAGTAAATCGATAGCAGAAAGTAAAAGAAATAAGATGCTTGGATCTAAATAAATCTGAAGTGAAAAATCAAACACAAACATGTTGGGATCGGACACGTCGCACAATCGCCAGTTCCGATATCGTTTGAACTTGATCGTAACAGAAACTTAGGCCAACTCACCTAATATATAATCAACTCCCGGCTAACGAACGCCAAGCAATAAATATGATCGGTGACTATGGCGCATGTACAAATCCCACTCTATATAACTCAGATGAATTTACAATATTGACAAAAACTAATGTTGAACTCTTTGATATGTTCAATTTCCTCATCACACTCAAGAAGAGAAGACAGAGGTTGCTTAGGGTAATTCTCCTCGTTGTCTATTGTTCTTCGGATTCTGCAATCCATTTTCATCGGCCAAGTAGTTGTTGTGATCCACTTAGATCGGAGAAAAGTTTGTAAGAAATCTGCATCTTGGATTAGACTCCAATCGTCTTATGATTTTTTTCACAAGGAGCCCCAAAATTGTTGTATTTGCGTTTTAGCTCGTGTGATTTTGGCAATTTGATTTTCAGTAACTTTTTTCGATTCTCTCACAATTTCTTTGATTTGGGTGTTTCCGGTTTCGCGTTTCGTTCCCAACACTTATTTCGTTCCCAACACTTATTTCAGTTCCCATGTCAACACTTATATTTGTATTTGCTCCAATATTGTTGACTAGATAACTAAAGTTGACAGTTTATACGAGTTTCTCTCTAGCCTACGGAGTTCGTGGTTGATATTGACTTTGGTCCTTATCTTCTGATATCTTATAGTATGGAATTGCATATTTTTCGTTCATATGTTTTTCCAATCTTGTCTTATCTAATTAGTACGTTCTTGCATGGTAATGATAGAATTATATAATTGTGGTATGGCATGGTTTACTGACTTATAGACCTAGACCACTACCACCGACACTGTCGAATAGGTTGTACTTGCCATATATTCGTATCCCAAAAAGTAAGAACGGATCGTAACACCAACACATGAAATTCCAATAGGAGATGCATTTTCAGCAACGTGAGCCTCCAACACAATGTTATCCAATTTTTACAGGCTTATGGACCATTTTGTTGAAATTGTAATACAATTGGTTACAAATATTTCAATGGTAGCATTTTTAATGGACTAGAGGCAGGCCTAAATAAAGATTAAATATTAATTATGTCTTTCTCCACAAACAAATGAAATATTCTTTTAAAATTTTTTTTTTCCTACTTTTTGATCATCCAAACAAGTGAAAAAAATAACTTTACTTTTATTTTACTCTCTTTCATTCTCTTTCCTCAAATCTTTCTTTTCCTCCTTAAAAAAATGTTTCCAAACACATTGTGTTGCACAAAACCAGTCAGAACAATCAGCATCACAGCTGTAGTCTGTGCAAACATATTCGGTGGAAACCCCAGCTGGTGCCTCATAAGTAACATCTGCTGCTTTTGTTGCCATCCCTATATATTCAAGAATTAATGCAAGAAAAAAAAATTCTTGAAGTTAGTTGGTACTTAATAAGAACCTGACATAAAAAAAAAAGGGTTAGTGAAGCGTTATAATCGATCAAATCTTGTACAGAATAATAATATTAAATATAGCATTCGGATTGGTATCCTAACTTCATAAATTGCTCTTTAAAATACCTTTCGTCAATTCTGAAGCACATCAAGACCTATTCAAAAGCATATTTCGTAATACAAAAGCACAATTTAAATACCAGTATTGTCAAATATTCTTTTGAAGTGGTTTCGATGTCCTCCATAATTAATAAAATGTGCTTCAAAAGAACAATTTATAAAATTTCGATGTCAAAAATGAGCAATAAAAATTAGTAATGATGCCAAAAACACCATAGATATGCTAGTAGGATAATTTAGACTAAAAACATAAAAGAAGAAAGTTTAATTAGAGAACCGTAGGTGAGGAGCAACATGATGAGGAGGATTGGAAACATTTTCTGAGATGGCACCACCATTATGGCATGCAGCAGCAAGATGGTGCAAATGTATATAAACCTAAAGTTGATTGCTATTATGCTATATATAAGTGATTAATTGTGTGGAAAGGATGGTATAGTTTGTGTCTTAAATAGATGTTAGCCACCATGGAAGTTTTCTAACCTTTGTGAGGAAAAATGTTATGATTTCTGATACGGAAGAATTTGCCGCCATGTCACAAACATTTCAGTGCTAGGAGCCATTGGTGCATTTCATGGCCGGTCCTATGGTTTACGGGCCTAAGACAAAATCTAGAATTTAGACCATTTTTCTCATATAAATAATTTTTTAGCATTCTTACAAGCAAAATCATAAATTATCAATTAAGCTATCATAAGCAAGTTTTTTTTAGCATATTTTTTCAATAGATATTAGAGCTAAAGCATTTATCTTTGATCTTGTGACATAGTTGATCTTAAATAAATTATATTAATTTTAGTTTTATTTTCAGATTGAATTTGCGCTGGCTTTTTTGTTGTTTTCAGATTGGGTCTATGTTTTATTTTTTATTTTAATTTTTTTAATGATATATCTAGTCTATTTTAAAATTATGGGGCCTTCTAAAATTGGGGTCCATGGCGGTCCCCTACCTTGCCCGTGCCCTGGACCGGTCCTGCTGCATTTTGTTGTCGAGGTTAAGGCATCATGATCATCTGCAAGAGTTCGATAAAATCATGTTTCTGATATAAACCTTTTTAAATTTATACATACATGTTTCTGATCATTAGCTGATTTTAAAACTTGAAGGAATATTTTTGCGTTTCTTTTGTTTAAATATAACATTGTAAATTATATGTTATCGATTGTGTTATACTTTTGTAATTGAATCTAAAAGCGACAATATGTTTTTTCTCTCCAAAACAATAAAAAAATTAATAGAAATTCTTGTAATTAAGAAGGCACAGGTAACCGAACAATAAAATGACAAGATATTATTTAAGACACAAACTGTTGTCCCTCAGAAATTCGGCAGAAGCACAAACAATAATAACCTTATGACAACGAGTAAATAGCAAATGACGATATATTATTACAAAATAGAATCTTATAGTCGGCTTCTCCACATAGAACCTCCTCAAGTACAAGGGTTAAATATGATAACAACATTTACACCTTTTATTTTTACTTTTGACGATATTTTATTTTTTGGCCGATTTTGCTACAAGTCACTTCAATTCCTTCTGTTTAATATATCATTTTAAATTGTTTGTTATGATTCGTTTGTTTTAGAGCATCTCCAACCCTATTGTTTTTGTGTTATGATTCCTATGTGGCATGAGACACAAGACAATGTCTTTTTTATGTGACAAGATGATATTCACACAAGACAATCAGATAAAAAAATGTCTCCAATGCAAAAGTATTGAAAAGACAATAAAAATTATTTTTTCCCAAGTTCCAAGACAACTCATCCACTTCTTCATTTTTTTATAAATATTTCTATTCATAATTGATGATGTGGAGACAAAGACATTGTGAAGTGCATTGTCTAGATCTAGACAACCAACTTCACATTGTTCTTGCCATGTCATTGCCATGTCAACTTCATGATTTATTCTATATTTGCATTTTGCATTGGAGAAATTTTTTTGAAATAAAAACTTGTCATACCTATGTGGCAACCATTTTTTCAAAACTCATAACCAAAGCAGCACCTTCAGCAGATTCGAGAATGAGCCTTACATCCAAGACTCCTTCAAGTGGACATATAGAAATCGATAGCAGATAGTAAAAGAAAATAAGATGCTTGGATCTGAATAAATCTTAAGTAAAAAATCAAACACAAACCTGATGGCATCGGACACTTTCCACAAGCGTTTCGATATTGTGAGTCCGAAACTTGACCGCGACGGAAATTTAGGCCAACTCATCAGAAATAACCAAGTCCCGTCAAATGAACGTCAAACAATAAATACAAAGTATATGATCGGTGACTATGGCGCATGTACAAATTACAATATATATAACTCAGGTGAAATTACAAGAGTGACAAAAACTAATGTTAACCCTTTGATTCGTCCAACCCCTTCACCACACACTCAAGAAGAAAAGACATAGATTGTTTAGGAAAATTCTTTTCGTTTTCTCTTGTTCTTTGGAGTTAATCTATTTTCATCGTCCAAGTAGTTATGGTTATCCGTTTAGATTGGTGAGAAGTTTGTAAGGATTCTGTATCTTGGATTAGACTCCAATCGTCTCGTGATTTTTTTTCATAAGGACGTCAAAAGTGTTGTGTTTGCGTTTTGGCTCTTGTGTGATTTTGACAATTTGATTTGAGCAATGCAGCGTGTACAAAGTCTCATCCCGTGTGACCGGACATCCCCAAAAATAATAATTCATTTGAGCAAATCAGCTTGCATGCATGCATGTAATTATCCATCAAACATAGAAAACTATTATTGATAGAAATAACCAATTCCACCACACTCATATGTAACTTGGCTTGACAATGGTTCCTCCATCATAGGCAATGGCAGATCCACATGTAGTTTAGTGGGGGGTTAGTGAATTTTTTTTTCCTTCCAGTTTATTTTTATGAAGCATCTTTCAAATTTTAGTATTTGTTGTATGTCCACTCCAAATTAATTGATTGAGATTTTAAATTGAAAGAAATTCATAGAAGCATACATACTAAGTATGCTAAATTAGCATAATTATCTGGACATATAACAAATACCTGAATTCCTTCCAATTAACTTACAAATTAGAAGCATACTTTAGAATATAACAACTACTAAATATTTACAAACGTTTAGTATTTTTTTAAAAATATACTTCCTAGAAAAAGAGTTGCTTATAAGTAGTATTACAAATGATATTGTAGAACAATTATGAAATATAATATTTTATTGTATAAAAACAATACTATTTAATATTATATTATATTATTAGGTAGGAAAAAAAATAGGTACGTTGTCCCGAACCCTTTTATGATTGGGCTCTCAATAAATTGTAATTCTGCATCCGCCACTGGTCAAGGGTCATAGCCTGCGACAGTTGTTACAACCCCGTCGACCCAGCCAAAGATGGCCTCCAACTCGGAGAAGCTACCTAGCTAGACTCATTGATACTAGTAAGTAGGGAACGTAGATTATTAACAGTAGGGGTACTGCTGGCAAAAATGGCCTCTTGGTAAGAGTGTTAGTTTGAAGGAGGAGTTTGTACATCATTTGATCTCTGAAATCAGAGGCAAGGAGATTTGACAAGTCTTATCTTAACAAATGGAGGAAATGAGCAATGAGAAAGACATTTTCATTTTCATACTTGTATATATGTATTGACTGAAAGTCTTGGCTCTAGTTGCCAGCAGGTGGGGACATAGCACATTTTTGTTGGGTGAGTTCGATTCCACATATAACGGATTATTTGTAACCACACACCAAACTGAGATATGACCACGATCAGTACTAATTGCAACTTCTATACTGAAGCCTTGGTTTTGTCAATCTTCGCATCATCTATTCTCCTGTACTTAAAGGCTATATGTAACGATGAATTAATTATTTTTTTTCTCATGCTCAATCTTCACTATCCATCTTGCTTGTGTTCACAAGTCTAAAAAAACTCAACACACAACTTCAAACCTATAATTTAAGCATTTGTTTAATCTCACCAAAGAATCAATTAATGAGGAAGATACATACACTAGCTATATATATTCATATCCTATCCCCATGTACAGCAAAGAAAATCTTTAGATCCATGGGATTGTTAATAAGAAAATAAAGTGCAAATTAAAATTCTTGAGGCTTAGTTCAGGGTGTTACATGGGCCGGTTTGGCCCGAACCCGTCCGAGCCAGCCCGAGCCCGCAGCACCGGGACCCCAGCAGGAGGACTTACGTCTTCATGTCCAGCAGCCGCAGGGAGATCAGACGGAGGGACGAGTCTACCTTATGACAGCCGAGGAAGTGGAGACCATCCCGATCCCGGACGAGTACTGACGACCGGAGGCACTTGTGATCATTACCTATTTTGATGTTCCTTTTCGCATTTCCTTTGTTGTTTCTTCATTCGAGACTTGTTTTACAGTCTCCTTATCTTACTGTCGTTTCATAGTACCTATGAGCTACTTGTTGACTGTTGATTGTCTTTTAGTATTCAATAAAAACTTGTTTCTAAGAACAAATACTACTCCTCTCTATCATTTTCACAAACTTCCTTGAAACTTCTGGATAAAGTTGAGAAAATATTTGACAACCTATTATGACCTGGATTATGGAGACCGTGAGACCATTGCAGCTAGCTGTACACTGGCGAGGCAGGGGCTCTAAGTCAAAGTAATTACGGATATTCTCAGGTTCTCAGATATTTATTAAAGCTAAGTCCTAAATTTATTTCATATCGGATAAAGTCGACAAAATGTTGCTGTAATCTAGTACTATCAAGAGCATGGAACCGAAAGTTCACTGCAGCCAGATGCATACTGGCGGGGCAGGAACTGTAGGGAAAGTGATTTTAGATATGAAGATTGTCGGGTATTATGGAGACTATTATCCATTGATTTCATTTTCGTGACTATTTCTTGAACCACTTTAAAATTTTGCCAACTTCAAATTTTTTATACTTGATTATTTTGATTATGTCTAATCGTGCCATTTTGAAATTTCGTGGGCAAAATTTTTCTTAGGGGGATAGATTTGTAACTCCACTTCCTGAATAATAAATTTTGGTATTTCCTATATATATTTTTTATTAGAATTTAATTTAAGATTTAAAAATTTCTTAACTAATGACTAATTATCAATAATAATATTTTCAAAGTTGTTCCATATTAGAGTTTTTCAATTATTAATTGATTTTTTACTAGACTTCTATTTAAAATTATGTTCAAATTAGGATTTCTTACTAATCCTTGTTTAATTCTCCACCTTCAATCCTATTGGACCAGCTCGGCATCTTATTCCTCACTTTGGAATTACATTGATTCTTTGTTTGTTGTTACTCATCATTCTTCAAAAAAAAATTTGGGACAGGCCAGCATCCAACTTCGGGTCCGGACAGCCCACCCATCAGCCAAAGCTTATAAACCATTCTCCCAAAATTTTCAACCGTTAGAATTTTAACCGCACCCCTGTTTCCCTCCATTTCCCTCCACTCCTTGCTATGACAACGAGACTGCAGCAGCGCCGCGCACGGAGGAGACGATTTCCAGAAGCTTCTCCCTCATCCTCACCGTTCATTTCTAATAAGCTAAATATGTTCTAGCAAAACCTTTTGCTATAGATAAATAGTATTATTATTTTGGTTACTCTCAAAATATAGATAAGTATCCCTATATTGTCTAAAGCTAAATTGTAATAGATGTTTTAATAAATAAAATAATTTATTAATTGCTAGTTTTGCTATTATTTTTGATTATAATAATAATAATTTATCTAAATAATATTTTTTCTAAAGTTTCCTTGCTAGCTAGAATATATATATTTTCTAAAAACTAATGATAGCTAGTATATAAAGAGTTAGCTAGTTAATAATTTAGCCAATTGCTATTTACTAGAAATTAACCTATTCTTGCCATACTCTAGGTGGACGTTGAGACAATTTTGATTTGCAAGGACAAAGGCAAGTACACCGACTCGATCCCTTTACTCTGTATTTCTGTCTTGCTTCATGTTCTCATATTGACACGTTATACACACGACTGTTCATTGTTCATTGTTCACCGTTCATAGTTCATTGTTCTTACTTGTACATTGGGGTGGGGAAATACTACAGATATGGGACTAATCCTATTTTAGCTAGGCATTGACTAATCGCTTAGGTCTCACATCGTGCATGTGAGACTCTAAGTCGTACCATTGTTCATTGTTCATTGTTTATCCAGCCGGTCACATACTCTGATAGTTATTTCAAATGCATGTTACACTGATAGTATAGTTCATTGTTTCTGGATCCGGTACCATAGTTTCATTGTTATTCCTGTACCACAGTTTCATATTCCTGTCTTGTACCATAGTTCATATTGTGATTCTTTTTCATGCACTTCAGTTTACATTGTTTAGAGTTTCTTGTCGGGGTTGTACTTTGCTCTTTTCCTGACAGGATAAGTTGCACGTTTACTTGATGGTGTTGTATCTCCTTCACGGGCCAGAGACCGAAGCCAGGATAGAGTTGTATCTCAGGATGGACTTATAATTTTAGAGTTATAGTTAGGTCTTTTCTTAGATTTATTTTAGAGAATTTTATCATGTATTGTATTGTATTGAGGATTTTAGGATTGTATAATTTTTATTCATGTTACCGGATTTGTCTCCGGATGATATTGTATAAATAACTTGTGGATTGTGGTGATTCTGGGAACGTGTATAGCAGCTGTGATGGTTTTTATTTCTTGTATCTTGGAGTTTTCCTTAGAATTGTACAGCTTACTTCGTCGTGTCCATTGACGAAGGCTGGGCGTGTCCGACTCATGTCCGATTATTCGGGAGCGGGTCGTGACAACATGCAATGCAACGTGTACAAAGTCTCATCCCGTGTGACCGGGCATCCCCAAAAATAATAACTCATTTGAGCAAATCAGCTTGCATGTAATTATCCATCAAACATAGAAAATTATGATTGATCGAAGAAATATTTCATGAGAAATAACCAATTCCACCACACTCGATCCGTAACTAAGCAATTGACAATGGTTCCTCCATCATAGGCAATAGTGGATCCACATGTAGTTTACCGGGGGGTTTCACTATTTTTTTCCTTCCAATTTATTTTTATGAAGCATCTTACAAATTTTAGTATTTGTTGTATGTCCACTCCAAAATAATTGATTGAGATTTTAAATTGGAAGAAATTCATAGAAGCATACATACTAAGTATGCTAAATTAGAATAATTATCTGGACATATAACAAATACCTGAATTCCTTCCAATTAACTTACAAATTAGAAGCATACTTTGTTGGAGCTGTCGAACTCAAAAGGATAGAAGCACACACACAAAGAGGAAGGGAAGAGGAAGAAAGCTTTTTCTTCTTAAGAGTGAATTGTAACTCACTGTTCATTTATTGATGGTCTCCTTAGGAGCCTTTTATAGCTTACAAAGAAGAAACTAACACAACTAAAAGTATGGAGCAAATTGCTCCCCACCATACATGAGCAAAAGACTAGGAGCTAGCATGAGCTCCTCACCACACATGTGTTTTGAAATTCCATACAACATGATTAAGTCAACAAATCACCCCCTAATCATGTTGTATGGAATTCACATCTACGATGCCGAGTTTTTGTCTCATCTCCCTGAACTTGACTCGTCCAAGCGCCTTGGTAAGGATGTCCGCTAGTTGTCCTTCAGTGTTGATGTACTAGATCTCAACCTTCCCTCTTGCGACGCACTCTCGAATGAAATGATACCTTGTATCAATCTGTTTGCTTCGGTCATGGATAATGGGGTTCTTGCTGAGGGAGATGGCAGACTTGTTGTCCACCTTGAGCACGACATTGCCGACCTCCTTGCTCTTCAAGTCACCAAGGAGATTTGTAAGCCAAATGCCTTAGCATGCTGCCGTTGTCGCGGCAATGTACTCGGCCTCGTAGGAGGACAATGCTACGACCTTCTGCTTCTGAGATTGCCAGCTAATAAGGCTACTGTCGAGGAAGAATATCACGCCAGTGGTGCTCTTGCGAGTGTTAATGTCACCTGCCATGTCACTGTCGCTGTAGCCAATCAGTCGTGGTTCCTCCACTTTCTTTTCGTAGCGACAACCAAAGTGACATGTGTCGGCGACGTAGCGGAGGATGCGCTTGACAGCAGCAAGGTGTTTAGTGGTCGGGTTCTCTATGAACCGACTCATGTAGCCCACCGCGTACGAGATGTCTGGGCGCGTGTGCACCAGGTACCGGAGCTCCCGACGATGCTCCTGTAGAATGTGGCGTTGGTCGGCGGGGCTGAGCTCACCTTGCTTAGCTTGAACCTCGGTTCCATGGGGACGTGGCACGGGTTGCAGTCCACCATGCCACTCTTCTCCAAGATATTGCGCACATATGCCTCTTGACTAAGGGTGATGAAGCCATTGCAATGTTGCACTTTAATGCCGAGGTAGAAAGTAAGCAACCCTAAGTCACTCATTTTGAATAAGGCCTTCATCTCCTCCTTGAACCTGACAATCTCCTGTGGGTCCGTCCCGGTGATTATGAGATCGTCGACGTACACTCCCACAAGTAGGCGAGTTGGACCTTTGCCGCGTGCATACATAGCGTGTTCCTGTGCACTTCGGTGGAAACCAAGTGACAACAGGCAACTGTCAAGCTTGGTGTTCCGAGCCCTGAACCTTCAAACCTTCTGTTATCACTTCTTTTAAAATGATTTAGAGGAAGTAAGATTTGATAAAAAAAACTTTGATAATGAGTTTGCAAAAAATTTCTAAATATTAATTAGGTTTGTTTTTTGATAACTTGATTATGCTCCTAATAGTTCTACAAAATACTATTAAATCTTTGACCATATATCCATGAAGATACAATAAATCTTTTCTAATTCGATTTACTAGGATCAGAATATTCTTTTAATTATTTATGGAAGGTTAAGGTTTCTTTTTACAGCCATATATGGAAGGTTGAGAACCATATATACATAGAATATTCTTTTACTTATCTATGAAAAAATAAATTTAGAGCCATCTATGGAAGGTTGAGAACCGTATATGGATAGAATATTCTTTTAATTATCTATAGAATATTTGTTTTAAGTCTTTTATGGAAGGTTGAACCATATATGCATAGAATATTCTTTTAATAATCTATGGAAGATTTTTTTACAACCATCTGTGGAAGATTGAGAACTATATATGCATGCATGAGAATAAACTTAAAAAATATTTATTAATAATGCAATTATATATATATTTCATAAACAGATTTTGATAAATGTGAGGTTGTCATTGAAAATAGAACCGATTTTAGGCCAATGAATGAGTTTAATTCTTTAGTAATATTTGTAAACAGATGATTTCCATTAGTTTATATCCTTAGAATAAAATGTTTATACAAGTTTCATCTGTTGTAACCATTCATATAAAAACAAATGAAGCATAGGAATTTGTACTACCTTAAAATAATATTTTATTAACATTTTGTGGTCTATAAGCTAATTTCATTGTTTATCCATACCAGGGTAACAAGGATTGTATAGTTGTCAATTGGCACACTACAACTATCATAGGAATCTTTGCAGACATGTTATATATATATATATATATATATATATATATATATATATATATATATATATATATATATATATATATATATATATATATATATATATATATATGTATATATATGCAGGGAATAAGGAGGCAACAACTTTAAGTTTAAGTTGGAAATGTCAAGTACCTATTTAAATTTTGAACCTCATATAAAAAAACAATTGTGCCTCATAATGTTGGATATGATTTTTGGTTAAGTCGACTTTATGTAATATAAATGATGTAGTACTGAATCTACCATATTTAATTAAGAGTGTCTTTTTATTTGAAGTGTGCAAATTGAATTATTATTTATGTTTAATATTTGGTTAATGGTTAATGATCTATTTAAAATTTGATAGTTGAATTTAGTTGATATTTTAAATATTTGGCATCTATTAATTGTCACATTTTGTCGATCATGGCAATAAATAGTAAAAGTTAATTTGTCAAATACGGAATTAGGCAGTTTCTTCACGTTCTCAAACATGGGAATAAAGACATGCCTAACAAAGAATTGTCATATGGGATTGCAATATATGTCAATTTATAATGCCATATAATCACTACAAGAAAAAAGACGATTCTTGACGGTTTATAAGTTGACGGTCGTCAGAAGCCGTCAACAATAGTGGTTTTCTTGACGTATTTAGGCTTACGTCAAGAGAGGCCATTTTATTTTTTAAATTAGCAATTTTATACCATATATGTTGACGGTTTTGGAGGATCCGTCAAGAAACAACAATTTATTTATTGACGGTTTTGGTGATAACCGTCAAGTAATGTATGTGCCAAAAACTTAGCGGGATTTTTTCAACTGTCATTTTAGTAAATTGTCAAAATTTTATATGTGTTGATTTTAATGGATGAACCCAGCAAACTTTTTCCCGATCGTCCCTTTCCTTTCCTCCTCTCCCTAACTTTTTTCTCCTTTAGAGAGAGAGCCCCCCACTCCTCTCCTCTAAATAGCCTCCACTCCTCTCCTCTTTCACCACCCTAAGAGAGAAACCCTAACCCTAGTTTTCTCCACAAATTTGGATGCTCTATGGAGGGCCAGGAGAAAATAGAGAAACCCTAACCCTAACCCTAGTTCTTCGACCTAGCCCCTGGAGAGGAACTGGACCGGGGTCGGCTGTCGCCCGGACAGCTCCCGCGTTGCCGCCGTCCGGCTCCCATGTCGCCGCCGTTCGGCTCCCCGACGCCCGCCTGAGCAGCGCCCTCCCCCCCGCCGCTCTCAGCCGGCTCACCGCTGGTGAGGCCGGGCGGCGGAGGCCATGTCGGGGAGCCACCTGGAGGAGGTGAAGAGGATGGTGGAGGAGTACAGGAGGCCGCTGGTGAGGCTCGGAGGCACGGGCCTGACGGTGCCGATGGTGGCAGCCGTGGCGGCCGCCGCCGAGGTCATGGTCGAGCTGGAGGAGTCGGTGATGATTCTAAGCCATATTTTTAGATCAAAATTTGACAGGTATATATGCACTTCCTAATCTCAGTCTTCAACTGTGATTGATTTTTTGTGGCAATTTACTAAGTGTTCTTTTGTACTTCTGCTTATTTCTTGAAAAAGCAGTACATAAGCATTTTTGGTGAGTAAGTTCTTCAAGACTTAAGGTTAAGTTCTTGAGCCCAAGTATTCATAATCTGCAAAGAGGTGGGGGACTCTTTGATCATTTGAGTATATTGAATGGAAGTTCCTGTTAACTTCTATTTCTTTGTACATAACCTTTTCCAGTTGGAAAGCTCAACAGTTCTAATTGGAGAATTCTACAACTACAACAAATCCCCAATTACTCACAAGAATATTTGTTCTTCAATGTTTCTCAATATCTAAATGGTCACGGAATTATTCATCAAACTTTTCATTCATGTACAATTGTACACCATAAACGATGTTTGAGAAAGAAAGATTGGTCATCTTTTGTAGTAACACGAAGTTTGTTGTTTCATGCATGTATTCCAAATGCTATTGGAGTAATGTAGTTTTTATTTCATGTTGGTTATCAATTATTTGCCTTCTCTTGATCCCCTTTCGAGATAGCAAGGTTGAAATCTCTCTAATGGTTTTTTTTCGGCTTTCGATTTGGTAGATTGAATTTTTTTACGGTCTAATTTTTTTGGATATTTTTGGTCGAAACCTCTTGATCCCGAAGGATGATGGCTCCCTGGCTTCACTTGCCAGGTTTTGGATCCAATGCGTCAATGCTCGCGGACTCATGAAGGGTGGGATCCGATATCACCATGAGGTCGTATTTTCTTGTTATTCTCGACACGGACATGACACAGATTATTAATTTGAGTTATTGGTGAATGATAGATTTTGTTTATTGAGCTTCTTTTTCTTAATTAAATTAATTTTTTGTTAAAATAATATTCCATATAAAAGGCCTACTTGAAATTTTTATTATCAAACTACAGTAAACAAATTAATTTTGTCAGTTTTAATGGGTTTGTGGATGCTATGCTGTCCTCAATGTAGGAACTGAAGTAGGCTTGGTTTTATTGTGGCAAATTGGGATGTTTTTTTTTTTTGGATGGAAGGTTGGGACTTTGGATGAATCAATGGGCCATCTCTTGTTGTTTTTCCCCTTGCCTTTTCAATGGTGTTTGTAGGTGAAGAATACGAATTTCTCTATTTGTAGTTGAAGACATTCTAAAAGATGTAGAGAATATTAATATTATTTGCATTCACCTAGCTTATTGTGAATCTTTCAAAGGATTACTGTTAGAATATCTGTTTACATTTTTAAAATATTAATGTTATTCACATTTATACACATGTAACTTTTCATGTTTTATTGATCGATATGGATACCAATCTGTTTTCTTTTGATTTCATTAAATACTGACAAATTGCCTCTTTATCCTTGAAACACAAGTCTGGCTTGAAGTTAGTTGTACAGATTAATGTTAGAATATCTTGAAAGTACTTTGAACTTTCTTAACTATACAAACCTTCATGGATAGGAACGTTAATTTTAGGTGAATCATATAATTGTTTTTTTTATTGGATCCTTGCTCTTTTGACCCCTACTCCAGATTGTGAAGTAAGTATGCATGACTATATTTGATAGCTATTCATATTGACATCCCAAATACTTTTCTAACTTCAAAGGAAAACCTTTCTTCATTCAGTGGCTAGTTAATTAGTCTTCTTTATTGTATATATTGGTTTTTGCAGGAATTGCTTTATACTGTGATGGAACTTGGAAACAAGTTTATATTTTGGCATGTTGGGAGGATCCATTGAAGTGTTTGGTTTTCTGTTCTGTATTTGGCTATATCATTTTCAGGTTATTTCTGCTACCTTTCAATTGATAATTTTTCATATGTGGTAAGGTACGATATTGTTTATAAATATAATTCATTTTTCATACGTGGTATGCACTAGCTTTAATTTCCAACTAGATCGGACAGTTGGAAATTAAAATATGTTATAGTCTTTGTCGTCTATTCCATTTATGTTTAAGAACCATTAATAAAATATAAGATAACTGTATATCGTACTGTGCTTGACCTAAGCGGTGTGTTTTTCATTTCACATGTTCATGGTAGTTTTTTGAGAAACATCTCTGGAATATGCTTCTATAAATAGTCTCTTATGCAGTTTGTGGTCACCATTTGCATGTCATTTGTTTTTTTATTTCTTTAATGTATATGCAGTTTGTGGCGCTTACTAACCAATTAATGATCTGGCCTTTGTTTTTCATGGCATCTACTTTGGAGCATTATATTTTGCATATTCTGCTTACTCAATGGCAAGTTCTTGATTTGTTGTGTTAGAGTTGCACTTTATAAGTAAATGTTTTATCGGTTAGTTCTTATTATGATTGTTCATGTCCAGGTCATTGTGGCTATTATTAGCATCCTTTGCTTGGTGATCCTCTCTTCAAGCCATGGTTTTCTGGAAATCTGGGTTGCTTTGACGACATGAGCCTAAGGATGCTTGCTGGTTTCTGGAGGTAATTGCCAACGTTTATCCAACTTGTCTCTGATTTTCATCTTAGGAATGAGTTCAGACCTTTCAGCTGCTTAGGACGAAAATATCATTCTCATGATCTTACTGAATGGTTACTGCAATTTGAATTTTGGGAGGATTATATTTTGCATTTGGAGCATTAGATTTTGCATTTGAGATTTCCTTTTACCTCTATTAAAATTAGTAAGCTACTTAGCTATGCTATATTCAAATATGAGGATATTTGGCCTGCTCCAGCTTGAAAACCTTCAAGAAACTGTCCATGATTGATCATCCTAACTGATTAGTTCTTACATTGGTCTTTATATTATATGTTGGCTAACAATATATATGGACACCACAAATATTAATAGTTCAGTTAAACCACTATATCAATGAGTCAAGTTAAAATTACAAAAGTGAGTGAACTTGATACAAGCGATGGTGTTACAGGGCTGTAAATTCTTCAAAAAATTGAGATTATGTTCTGTGCGAGTCCAGGAGACAAAATACAAAGTTGAGATAGTTAAATGTTAATAAAAAATATTTATCTATCTATCGGTTCATTTTTGGTGCTCAATTTTCAGAATTTTTAGTTTTTGTTCTTTGTTCTATTGTGAGAATTGGTAACCACACAACCCAAATTAGCTGAAGTCACAGTCTATTGACTTCCTTTATGTGAATTATAGTCCAGCATGGCCTTATTTCCGGAGTCATTCACAAGCCCATACTAACCCAGTGAATGGCAGAAAACCAAAAGTAAGTACAGAGGTCATGGGTTTTCGAAAAGACACTGAACTCTTTAGTGAGGCGACCTTGAATGTTGAGAGTAGGCTTGCAGAACCAAGACCAAAGCAAGAGGATTCAAACATTGATTGCATATTCTCATGTGGAAGGAATGATGGTTGTGGTTCCATGAATTTTTTTAAGAGATCACTGAACAAGATGTAGAGAAATATATCCAGACCTTATGTGAGATTGACCATCTCGTTTGGATGCCTCTATTATTGTTCTCTAAATTTTATATTAGTCATTTAGTTCACTTATCATATCCACCTTCATTGCCTAGGATGCAACAGTGCAACCATCTCTAGTAATAGTTTATTTTGCTTGCAATGATTCTATTGGGACTGCAGAGTTAAAATATTGATTAAACAGAGAAATTCTGAAGTCTCATTGTGAGTTTGAACTCAAACCTAGATGTTGAAGAGGTACCAGGTGCTCACCTTTTTTTTTTTTTTTTTTTCCATCTAAGTTGCATTTCTCAACTTATTTAAGTGACTAATATCAGTACAGTTGGAGATACACGTTGTTTCATAACTCCATATAATGTTGATAACTTGGCTATGTAATCATGTGATACAAGAAGTTTTTGATTTATTTTAGTTTATTTTAGTTGGTCTTTCATGTAAAAACATTTAATAATTTGATATTGATACTTCTTTAGTACGAAGGCATATAGGGAAGTAATTTGTGTTATAATTTCAGTATGGCTAACCTTCAGATTCTTGTAAAGTGATTCAAATTGTCTCGGGTTCTTGTGTGTGCAACAATAAAGTAATAAAGTTAAACTGTATTGATAATTTTGTAATACTGAGTTCAATATCTATATAAGAATATGTAGGAAAGTATTGATAATTTGTGTTCTTGTTCTCTCAGAAACTCGCTGAAAAATGAAGGTGCCCCTGTGAATAGGGGAATGCTGTGGATGTGCTCCGGTCTGGTTTACTACTTTTTTTGTTTCATTTTGTAGTGTTGGATTATGTTTTGTGGTGGCAAGTGATGGATGTTTAAGCGGTAAAACAACAGATGTGGGATATGTGTACTTTATAGTTGGATTATGTTGTGGTTGGACAAGTGAAGAATACATGTGGTGGGATGTGTATTGGAAGTTTTTGTTGTATGAACAATTCAATTTGTTAATATGAAATTTGGGTTCTATATTAATTTAATGTGTGTAGCTTATGGATTGATATTATGTGTGTTTGATTAATATTATATAATACTTGATGGAATTTTGGCAAACTTCTCTTGACGGTACTTTGGATAGCTTCTCTTGACGGTTGTCAAACGTCAACTTTAATTCATATAATGCTGTATAATAGCCGTGAATTACTGCTTTTCATGACGGGTTTTGTCCGTCAAAACAAATGCTTTTATTGACGGCTAAAGGCCGTCATGTAGGCCGGAGTCAAAAAAAGTTTTTGCCTACGTTGTCGGTTTCTAAAAAGTGCTATCTTGACGACTAAAAATAGTCAAAAAAACTACTTAATATGACGGCCAAATACCGTCAAGAAAAGCCCTGTCAGCGACCGTCAAGAAAAGGGGGGGGGGTGTCTTTTCTTGGCTCCGGCCTAGTTGACGGATCTGCAACCGTCAAGATACCCATTTCTTGACGGAGAATCACCGTCAAGAAAAGTCCTTATTCTTGTAGTGAATACTGGTAGTTTACGACAACAAAATATTGCCATTAAAACAAATACAATATTCAACAACATAATCTTGCCATTTATGGACTGATGAATATGACAATAATATATTGTTCGAAATTACGATAACTAAATATTGCCATTATTAATAATTTTTAAAGGCAACAAAAAGATTTCTTATAAGGCAACTGTTAATTGCCGTAAATTAGTTCCCTTATACGACAATAATTGAAAGATGCCGTAAATAAGCAATTGTGAAACCCAATTTTTTTTGTAAACTAATATTAGTGCTATATTATTATTATATTAGTATTATTTTTGGAGTGTTAAAAATTTATTTCAAAATTAATTCATGGCTTTTGATTGCGAACCCAGACCCGAGCCCGGACCCGATTTCCGAACCCAGACCTAGTCCAAACCTTTCCTTTGAAATCTGTTTCTTTATAAAAAAAAATTACATTTGAGCTGGTCCAAATTGGACCAGCGTTGCTCATTCAACCTATTCCCGTTTAAAATCCTATTCTTTCTCCTCAGCTCACGTTCACCCATCAATTCCCCACAACTACTCCTTCATTCACTCCCACTCTCCCTTTATTATTTCACTCAAACAACCCACCACCACCACTACTCCAGAACCCTTCTCTTCTACTCCCTCACCTAACCCTCTTTTCCCACAACTCCTTCTCACGAGCACAAAGCCCCTCACTACCTCACAACTTCTCCAGAACCCCACTCCCTCCTCGGCGCGACCTCG
The DNA here is from genome assembly GCA_029216955.1 of Iris pallida. Lineage (NCBI taxonomy): Eukaryota > Viridiplantae > Streptophyta > Magnoliopsida > Asparagales > Iridaceae > Iris > Iris pallida. The sequence goes on along the minus strand of JANAVB010004600.1, from coordinate 20,819,110 downwards.
GCCTTCCGCGTGGACCCGAAGCTCCGCCCGACCTCCCCGGGCTCCTCCGTCAGCGCCTCCCCGTGCTTCCCGGCGTTCCCCGCCGGCCCAAGCGACGCCGGCGCCGTGCCCTAGCCCGCGCGCTCTTCCCCGCGCGGCCAGCCCCGGCCCGCCCGACTCCGGCCGGCCTCCCCGACCTCCCTGTGCGCCCCTGGCGCAGCAGCCCCTGGCGCAGCAGCCCCTCTGGCCAGCCCCGACTCCCCTGGCCAGCGCCCCTCTCCGACTCCCCGGCGCGACCCTCCAGCGTTTCCGGCTGTCCGTGTCCTGTTCGGTTACCGCGAGCTTTCGCACTCCGCTGTTTTCGAACAGCGTTGTTCCGGATCTTCCCGACCTGCTGTTCGGATCTTTTTCTTTCTATTATTAACCATCTGAGAGCTCTAGCCGAGCAACCCGAGGTATAACCCCTGTCCCGTCTCATTTTCTACAGTCTGTGATGAGAATGGTCCCCGATTCTCCTTGGGAATTTGGTTTTAGCGACGTCGTGTTTTTCTGGAACCTTCGGAAAGGTTCTGTGGATTATTTTGGATTTCCGGAACTTTCGGGAATTGGTTTTTGGTATATTTTGAGCTTTTTGGATTTTCTGGTAGCATTCTGAGACGTTTATGGTTGGATTCGGACTTCCGAAATTATTTCGGGTCGTTCCGAATTAATCTGTGGATTGGTTGTGTTTATTTTTATATATATTTTGGGGATTCCCTGGTTTGGGATTTGCAGGAAAGTTATCGGCATATTTCCCAGTTTTTGGGTTGACCAAAAACAGAGGAGATGCTGCCGAATTTTTCCGTAAATTCTAGAATATTTAAAAAAAATAAATTTAAAATGGATTTCGGGATTTTATTTAATATTTAGATTTTGGGCGACGACCGTATCGGTCAATGGGCCCCGGCTAAGTGCAAACGAAACCGGCTTCGCCCGGACGTTGAGGCATTAGCCTAGTTGAAGATTAGACCATATCTGAGACTCAATAAATAATTATTTTATCTTTATTTTTATCAGTTAATTTTATTCATATTTAATTTATTTAAAAGTTTAGGACTAACGGCAGTTTCTGTCTTATTTCAATTTATGTAAATAAATTGTAATGGGCATAAGCCCAGCTGGCTATTGGTTCTGTAACTGTATTTGGTAGCGTAGATTTTAGTTATTGCTGATTTTGCGAGTTTTTGTAACGTTCGAATAAATTGAATAAAAAGTATTTTCGTATAAAAATTAATAAGATTTTCTCACCTAAAATCTATCAGTTGTAATATTAATTAAAGATCATGTATTTCTCACTAAATAAGAAATTAGTTTTATATTTATAAATTATGAAAATACAAAGTTTTAATCAATTAATCTGGTATCGACGAGTTTTTCCAAATACAAAGTATAAAACGATCTTTTCCCTCGAATTAAATCAACACACAAATAATCGTGTTTTCGTGTTTTGTTAATTAAAGAATTAAAATTGGATTATGACACAAATAGAGATTTCAACTAGCGTAGCTAGATTGGTAACCTGGAATCTGAGTCAATTTCTCGAATGTAGGAATTCGAGGACGATTCTGAATTCCTGTCTCGAAGTCTTCATCCTCTCCAGTCAAGTTCATTTTTGAGGCAAGTATAGTTTGTGTTAGTTTTACAGTTATCTTTATAATCGTTTTACTGCAAGTTTAAACCACGATGCAAACACGAAACTCTCTCGTAGAGTACTGATTGTGACTACTGTACTGATTGGGGACTGGGGGAGTAGAGTAATGTTTATGACCAAAGCCAACTGTAACTTAGAACTGTATTAGCTTACCCCTCACACACACGGGGATAAGCCGAATCGTATCAATAGGATACAACTGTACATCCCAAGCCGGTCATATTTATTGCCTATTCAAATCACACTGTTTTACTGCTAGAAAACTGTTCATTTCTAAACCGTTTAAAAGTGCATGATTCTATTATTCATTTTAACTGTTTTAAATTAGCATGAATTGTACTTTGCTCTCTCCTGACTGGAGATACATTTTTTAGGGGATATTGAGGATGCTGAGCTGTTAATCAGCAGCTACTACGATCCTGTTCTGTACCCAGTAGTGCTGCCAGAGTCCCCACTGGAGGACGTTGGGACTGAGGTCGATGAGCCTGCTGATAGATAGATTTTCTTTTTCAGCATTGTTGTTTACTTTAAACTCTGTTATTTATTTCAGTACATTTTTCAGTTGTATTTCATTTCAAAGTTTAATAAAGTTTCATTTTCGAATTTGAGTTGTGACAAATATAGTTGTTGTATGGTTACCTGCTATTGGAACAGCTTACTGCCGCCGTCTCAACAACGGTGCAGGCTGGGCATGATCCGGTTCGACCCAATTATTTGGGATCGGATCGTGACATGTTTTTAGTGGTGGCCCATGCAGGTCAATACAACAACTTAGGAAAACATACCTAGAAATAATTAGAACACTAGAACATTAATTTGTCACAGCATAGGTCCGAATTATATATAATAAATATTTTTGTTTGATTATAGACTGGTAGGATACCTTGCTTATGTTTGAACCCTAAACCTTCCAGATTATGACCAAGGAGAAGACCACCCCTGCTGGCGATGAGGTGTCATCATCTGAACACACCCCATCTTCCCCAGCATGTCCAGACCCTTCACCGTTGCAGCTGACCGACCGTCCCCATCAATCTCCAGCACTCCGTGGCGCTTACGCGACTACTTCTCAAGCGGCGAACCCTGCACTTCCCCGGGCTGAGCCGCAGATCCCTGCGGTAGTGTCCGCACCAGCTGCCCCACCAGTGCCCGTGGATCCTACTGATCTAGTGGGAATGCTACGAGGGGTGCTTGAAGCCCAGAGAGCTCAAGCAGAAGCCCACAGAGAGCAGACTGCAGCCCAAGCTGCAGCCCATCGCGAGCAGACCGCGATTATGAGAGAAGGCATGGAGAATGCCCACAATGTGGCTATGGCTGCCCTCGAGAGAGGAGGAACCACTTCATCGGAGCCACGACCTGCCAAGGTAAGCATAATTCAGGAGTTAAGATTTATATCTTTAAGGCCATTCTTTTGATTAGAGGCGTATTATTACATGAAGGTTGGAGATATAGAGAGCTTTAAGAAGCAAGGCCCTCGACCTTTCAAAGGAACCGAGGGTATCATCTACGCCGATGAATGGCTAGACAGCATGGAGCGTCTCTTGAGCGTCGCTCGACTCCCGAAGGACCTCAAGACTGAAGCTGTAGGACTCCAACTACAGGATGTGGCGAGCACCTGGTATCGGAATGAACCCCGACTCCAGGACAAGCAGCTCGACTGGGACACCTTTAAGAGGCTGTTTCGCAGGAAGTTCTTCCCAACATCTGAGATGCGGGAGATGGAAAGGCAATTCCAGGACCTGAAGCAAAGGAATATGACGGTCAGCGAATATGCGGCAGAGTTCGGCCGACTTAGCCGCTTTGCCCAGAACCTGGTTGCTGACCCCAAGGATCGTGCTGAACGATTCAGGTATGGATTAAGAGAAGAGATTCGCACCCCTGTGATCGCAGGTGGCGCCAAGACATATGAGAGGATCCTAATACGAGCTCAGGACGTGGAGAAGAGCCAGCTTCCTCGATCCAAGAGGGAGTATCCTGGAACTAGCAACTTCCAGGGTAACCAGAAGAGGCCCAACAACAACAACAACAGGCCTTCGCACCACCAGCAGCAGCACCATCAGGCAAGGGCAAATGACAGAGCGCCTCAGAAGCAGATCCCTGTCTGTGATTTTTGCAAGAGGCCGGGACATCAGTCGAACATATGCAGGAAGAAGCTGGGACACTGCCTGGTCTGTGGGTCTGCCACCCACCAAGTGAGGGACTGCCCCTCATCAGTTCACCGAACCGGAACCAATCAGCAAAGAGCTCCCCTACCGACTCAGCAACAACGGTTCGGACAGCACCAGCAGAAGACCGGGCGAGCTTTTGCCCTAACAGCTGATGAGCAGGAACCAGAGCAGGAACCCACCGCTGATGTCATCACAGGTTCCATTTACGTGTTTTCACATCCTGCTCTAGCATTATTTGATTCGGGTGCATCACATAGTTTCATATCATCAGAGTTTATTTCTGCACACCACCTAGATACGGGACTTAGCAAGGTGATTAGTAGAGTTATGACCGGTGGTGGACCCATACCCATCACTGAGGCTTGCAATTGTCCCATAACCATCTCAGGACACCAGTTCTCAACACCCTTACTAGTGATGCCCTTGCCCAACTATGATGTAGTCCTAGGGATGGACTGGTTAAGTGAACAGCATGCGTTGATAGATTGTCACCGAGGATGTGTAATCTTCAGCCCACCAGGAGAATCGGAGTTTGAAATCTCTCGGGCTCCGGAAGATATGAAGAGTATTACATACTCCTCTATCACCGAAGAACCCGGGCCTCCTCACCCTATCATTGCGGAATTCATGGACGTCTTTCCAGATAGTCTTCCAGGATTGCCGTCGGATCGTGGTGTGGAATTCACCATTGATTTAGTACCCGGCTCTTCCCCTATTTCTCGGGGATGCTACAGAGTCAACCACAAGGAGGCCAAAGAGATAAAGGATCAGATCGACGAGCTGAAGGCACAAGGATTTATCAGAGATGGGGCTTCACCATGGGGAGCACCAGTTTTGTTCGTGCCCAAGAAGGATGGAACTGTGCGGATGTGCATCGACTACCGGGCGCTGAACAACATCACCATCAAGAACAAGTACCCCCTACCCCGGATCGACGACCTGTTTGATCAACTAAGTGGAGCCAAGGTATTTTCAAAGATAGATCTCAGATCAGGCTACCATCAAATCAAGGTCAGGAAGGAGGATATTTCCAAGACAACATTCAACACTAAGTACGGACAATTTGAATTCTTGGTCATGCCGTTTGGACTGACAAATGCTCCTGCGGTATTCATGAACCTCATGAACAAGGTTTTCCATGAATATCTGGATCAGTTTGTTGTTGTCTTCATCGATGACATACTGATCTACTCGAAGACGGAGGAAGAGCATGAAGAGCACCTGAGGAAAGTGCTGAGTACCTTGAGGAAGGAGAAGCTCTATGGTAAGCTATCCAAATGAGAATTCTTTTTGGACAAAGTGGAATTTTTGGTCCATGTTGTCACAGGAAAAGGAATTTCGGTGGACCCTAAGAAGATAGCTGCTATTGAGAAGTGGACTGCACCAAGCTCGGTTGCAGAGATCAGAAGCTTTTTGGGTTTAGCTAGCTACTACCGGAAGTTTGTGAAGGATTTTTCCAAGATTGTGGAGCCAATGACGAAGCTTACCAGGAAGAACGAGGAATTCATATGGTCTGAAGCTTGCCAGTCAGCTTTCGAGGAACTGAAGAAGAGGCTTACAACGGCGCCGATACTTGCGCTACCCGTAGGTACCGGCGGTTTCTCAATCTATAGTGATGCTTCCGGTAAGGGACTGGGCTGCGTTCTTCAACAACACGGAAAAGTAATTGCCTATGCATCTAGACAATTACGGACTCATGAGAAGAACTATCCCACACATGATTTTGAGCTTACAGCGGTAATATTTGCCTTGAAGCTATGGAAGCACTACCTGTATGGAGAGAGAGTAGAAATATTTACAGACTACAAAAGTCTAAAATATGTTTTCACTCAGAAGGAGCTAAACATGAGACAGAGACGATGGCTGGAGCTAATGAAGGATTTTGATATCAACCTGCAGTATCATCCGGGTAAGGCTAATGTTGTTACAGATGCACTTAGTCGATACCCGATGGCGATATTCTTGACCAAGGAGCGCCATTTGCTGGAGGACATGGAGAAGCTTGGACTGGAAATTGTACTGTCCGAGGAGGAGATGAAGAAACTTGGAAGAGAAGCCATCGTACCAGGAGATGAATCATCATTGATGCAGTTGCAAGTGCGTTCGAGTCTTATGGACAGGATCAAGGAGGCACAATTCCAAGACGAGACGCTTTGCAAACTCAGAGATCAAGTGCTGGCAGGGACACTTGAAGGATTCTCAATCGCCAGCGACGGAGCTCTGAAGAATGGTACGAGGCTTTGCGTACCAACTGGCGAACTGAGGAACGAGCTGATGCGAGAAGCGCACCAGTCGCAGTATTCTATACACCCAGGAGCCAACAAAATGTATCGGGATATGCGGACAATAGTATGGTGGTACGGAATGAAGAAGGACGTATCCAGGTACGTGGCTAGATGTTTAATTTGTCAGCAAGTTAAAGCTAGCAGACAGAGACCAGCAGGGTTATTGCAGCCGCTTGACATCCCGGAATAGAAATGGGAGCACATAACGATGGATTTTATATCGGGACTGCCTCGATCCCAAGGAGGAAAGGATGCCATTTGGGTTATTATGGACCGACTGACGAAGTCAGCTCACTTTATCCCCTTCAAGGTTGGTCTATCCACCGAGAAGTTGGCAGTACTGTACATGCGGCACATCTACCGGATTCATGGAGTCCGGTAAGTATCGTATCTGACAGAGATACTAGATTTACCTCTCACTTTTGGAAGAGTTTGCATGACAGCTTGGGAACCCAACTGAAGTTCAGCACCGTCTACCACCCCCAGACTGACGGAAAATCGGAGAGAACCATCCAGACGATAGAAGATATGCTGAGGTCCTGCGTCCTGGAATTTGGAGGGTCTTGGGAAGACCATTTGCACTTGGTAGAGTTCTCTTACAACAACAGCTACCAAGCTAGCATCGGGATGACACTGTTCGAGGCACTCTATAGACGTCGTTGCCGCACTCCACTTGCTTGGGACGACGTCGGAGAACGAGTGTTGCTTGGACCTGAGATGGTGACCGACGCAGCAGAGAAGGTAAGAATGATCAGGGACAAGCTCAGGATAGCCCAAGACAGACAGAAGCATTGGGCCGATTGCAGCAGACGGCTTTTGGAGTTTGAAGAAGGCGACAGTGTGTTTGTGAAGATCTCGCCTACCAGAGCAACTATTCGTTTTGGCAGAGCAGAAAAGCTAAGTCCCAGGTACATTGGTCCATTTGAAGTACTTAGCAGGATTAGAGAAGTGGCTTATCGGGTGGCTCTACCCCCAAGTCTCGAAGGCGTCCACAACGTCTTCCACGTCTCGTAGCTGAGACGTTACATCCCGGACCCGAGCCATATCTTGGACCATTCAGAGCTGGAGATTGGACCCAGCCTCACAGTGCCGGAGAAGCCAGTGGCGATATTGGACCGAGGCGAGAAGAGAACCCGGAACACCGTGACGCCGATAGTCAGAGTGATGTGGCGGCACAACTCACCAGGCGAGTCGACCTGGGAGCGAGAAGACCAGATGCGGGAGCAGTACCCGTACCTGTTTGAGACTTAAGGTAATCCCTAACCTTGCTTTTAATTTCGAGGACAAAATTTTCTAAGGAGGAAAGATTGTGAAACCCAATTTTTTTTGTAAACTAATATTAGTGCTATATTATTATTATATTAGTATTATTATTATTTTTGGAGTATTAAAAATTTATTTCAAAATTAATTCATGGCTTTTGATTGCGAACCCAGACCCGAGCCCGGACCCGATTTTCGAACCAGACCTAGTCCAAACCTTTCCTTTGAAATATGTTTCTTTATAAAAAAAAAATTACATTTGAGCTGGTTCAAATTGGACCAGCGTTGCTCATTCAACCTATTCCCGTTTAAAATCCTATTCTTTCTCCTCAGCTCACGTTCACCTATCAATTCCCCACAACTACTCCTTCATTCACTTCCACTCTCCCTTTATTATTTCACTCAAACAACCCACCACCACCACTACTCCAGAACCCTTCTCTTCTACTCCCTCACCTAACCCTCTTTTCCCACAACTCCTTCTCACGAGCACAAAGCCCCTCACTCCCTCACAACTTCTCCAGAACCCCACTCCCTCCTCGGCGCGACCCCGGCCTTTCGCGTGGACCCGAAGCTCCGCCCGACCTCCCCGGGCTCCTCCATCAGCACCTCCCCGTGCTTCCCGGCGTTCCCCGCCGGCCCAAGCGACGCCGGCGCCGTGCCCTAGCCCGCGCGCCCTTCCCCGCACGGCCAGCCCCGGCCCGCCCGACTCCGGCCGGCCTCCCCGACCTCCCTGTGCGCCCCTAGCGCAGCAGCCCCTCTGGCCAGCCCCGACTCCCCTGGCCAGCGCCCCTCTCCGACTCCCCGACGCGACCCTCCAGCGTTTTCGGCTGTCCGTGTCCGGTTCGGTTGCCGCGAGCTTTCGCACTCCCCTATTTTCGAACAGCGCTGTTCCGGATCTTCCCGACCTGCTGTTCGGATCTTTTTCTTTCTATTATTAACCATCTAAGAGCTCTAGCCGAGCAACCCGAGGTATAACCCCTGTCCCGTCTCATTTTCTACAGTCTGTGATGAGAATGGTCCCCGATTCCCCTTGGGAATTTGATTTTAGCGACGTCGTGTTTTTTCGGAACCTTTGGAAAGGTTCTGTGGATTATTTTGGATTTCCGGAACTTTTGGGAATTGGTTTTTGGTATATTTTGAGCTTTTCGGATTTTCCGGTAGCATTCTGAGACGTTTATGGTTGGATTCGGACTTCCGAAATTATTTCGGGTCGTTCCGAATTAATCTTTGGATTGGTTGTGTTTATTTTTATATATATTTTGGGGATTCCCTGGTTTGGGATTTGCAGGAAGTTATCGGCATATTTTCCAGTTTTTGGGTTGACCAAAAACAGAGGAGGTGCTGCCGGATTTTTCCGTAAATTCTAGAATATTTAAAAAAAATAAATTTAAAATGGATTTCGGGATTTTATTTAATATTTAGATTTTGGGCGACGATCGTATCGGTCAATGGACCCCGGCTAAGTGCAAACGAAACCGGCTTCGCCCGGACGTTGAGGCATTAGCCTAGTTGAAGATTGGACCATATCTGAGACTCAATAAATAATTATTTTATCTTTATTTTTATCAGTTAATTTTATTCATATTTAATTTATTTAAAAGTTTAGGACTAACGGCAGTTTCTGCCTTATTTCAATTTATGTAAATAAATTGTAATGGGCATAAGCCCAGCTGGCTGTTGGTTCTGTAACTGTATTTGGTAGGGTAGATTTTAGTTATTGCTGATTTTGCGAGTTTTTGTAACGTTCGAATAAATTGAATAAAAAGTATTTTCGTATAAAAATTAATAAGATTTTCTCACCTAAAATCTATCAGTTGTAATATTAATTAAAGATCATGTATTTCTCACTAAATAAGAAATTAGTTTTATATTTATAAATTATGAAAATACAAAGTTTTAATCAATTAATCTGGTGTCGACGAGTTTTTCCAAATACAAAGTATAAAACGATCTTTTCCCTCGAATTAAATCAACGCACAAATAATCGTGTTTTCGTGTTTTGTTAATTAAAGAATTAAAATTGGATTAGGACACAAATAGAGATTTCAACTAGCGTAGCTAGATTGGTAACCTGGAATCTGAGTCAATTTCTCGAATGTAGGAATTCGAGGACGATTCTGAATTCCTGTCTCGAAGTCTTCATCCTCTCCAGTCAAGTTCATTTTTGAGGCAAGTATAGTTTGTGTTAGTTTTACAGTTATCTTTATAATCGTTTTACTGTAAGTTTAAACCACGATGCAAACACGAAACTCTCTCGTAGAGTACTGATTGTGACTACTGTACTGATGGGGGACTGGGGGAGTAGAGTAATGTTTATGACCAAAGCCAACTGTAACTTAGAACTGTATTAGCTTACCCCTCACACACACGGGGATAAGCCGAATCGTATCAATATGATACAACTGTACATCCCAAGCCGGTCATATTCATTGTCTATTCAAATCACACTGTTTTACTGCTAGAAAACTGTTCATTTCTAAACTGTTTAAAAGTGCATGATTCTATTATTCATTTTAACTATTTTAAATTAGCATGAATTGTACTTTGCTATCTCCTGACTGGAGATACATTTTTTAGGGGATATTGAGGATGCTGAGCTGTTAATCAGCAGCTACTACGACCCTGTTCTGTACCCAGTAGTGCTGCCAGAGTCCCCACTGGAGGACGTTGGGACTGAGGTCGATGAGCCTGCTGATAGATAGATTTTCTTTTTCAGCATTGTTGTTTACTTTAAACTCTGTTATTTATTTCAGTACATTTTTCAGTTGTATTTCATTTCAAAGTTTAATAAAGTTTCATTTTCGAATTTGAGTTGTGACAAATATAGTTGTTGTTGTATGGTTACCTGCTATTGGAACAGCTTACTGCCGCCGTCTCAACAACGGTTCAGGCTGGGCATGATCCGGTTCGACCCAATTATTTGAGATCGGGTCGTGACAGCAATACTGACACAACTTTTTACGGTACGCTATGGCAACTTCAACTTGTTGCCGTATTTGTGTTTATGTGGCAACAATTTGATTATTAACGGCATTATAAGGTTGCCGTATAATGGATAATTTCTAGTAGTGTGTTAAATGTATCCTTTCATGCTTGAACTCCTCTAGTAAAAAAAAATCACTTCCAATTCTAGTTATCAAAGCCATCTGTGTTGAGTGTGATCACTAAATACACTTGAGCACATAGTTATAAATACAATATACAATCTTGTATATCATATTGTTATTTATAGTCATTTGTCATCTTGTTATATATGCCATCTTATTACTAGTTTGGGTTACTTATCATCTTGTTATATATCATTATTTAATTTATAGTTACCACATGATAGTCTTTTATGTTATTGCCGGGGCACAATTTTTCGATGGAAAACTGAAATTTCGTAACAATTGTACAAACAATCGTTATTACGTAACACTTCACAAAAGGTACGTAAGAGAAATTTCAACTAGTGCTACACTTCACAGAGGGTGCACAGAACGTAACACTTCACAGAAGGTACGTAAGAGAAATTCCACAAGTGCTACACTTCATAGAAGGTGCACAGAACGTAACACTTCAAAGAAGGTATGTAAGAGAAATTCTACTAGTGTTACACTTCACAGAAGGTGCGCTAATAGAATTCTGATAATATCAACGCAAACACTTCATCGAAGGTGCGCTAATAGAATCCTGATAATCCCAACAAAAAAGGTGACATGCGAAAGATGGAAAAACTCCTGCTGGGGTGAATGATCACCGTTGCTCAAAGCTTTATTCACCCCACACGAATAGCTTCCAGGAACCAGCAAGTTCGTCGGAGAACTTGGAACACTCTTGCTCTACTGACTCCTCGGATGAACACGAACTCCCGTGCAAAACTCAACGCTGGTACAATACCTCTCTTCTCTCATACAGATTCTAAATACTTGTAAACTTTCTGTCTACTACTTGTGTATATGTCCTGAACTGTGAGAGAGAAGGAGGAGACCTTATATAGGCCCCTGCAACAACTGCCTGGTTAGCAAAATGTTAGGGACGTGGTAATAAGCACCCCGAACATGGAGCAACCGCTCAGAACATGCAATGACACGTTCTGTCGCAAGTTGTGCCACTCGCATAACCAGCATGATTTGCACTTTACGCACACATCCATTTTACGTAACTTGCGCACACTACGTATGCTGCGTACGCTGCGTGCACTGGGCTGCATAACTGGGGCAGCGTAACGGCCCGCGTAACGTGGTCGCACAAGTGGCTCGCGCAACGAGCGCAACTTAAGCGCACTATGCGCCTAGCAACGATGCTGACGTGCTAAGTGCGCCAACAAAACGCCCCATTATGCCTCATGAGCCCTTGAGCCCGAGTCCGAGCCCGAGCCCGAGCCCGAGCCCGAGTCCGAGTCGCTAAGCCCCTACGGGGCTTAGCTCCCATGGTAATAAATTTCCCAAGAGCAAAAAGCATGAATGCTTTAATTGTTGATTTAGCCTTTTTTCCATTAGAAAAATAACCCCACATGGCAAACCCATGTGCACCTCTACACCACATGTGCATCTCCAATAATAGAAAAGCTAATATATAGAGATACAATCTCTTTGTTTTTTCCGATGTGGGACTAAAGTTTTTCTAAAGGAAAAAACCAAAACTCCAACAATCCCCCACATATCTCTATATATGGGTATAAGTGTTCCCCACAGTAACTGTCCATCATGCATTAGGAGAGATATCGCTGATGACTTGAATCTTCCCGTATGGGTCAAAAATCAGACTATAATACAAGAATGGACTAAGCCTTGAATTCTGCATCATAGCTGAAATTCTTTCCACTCACATAATGTAGTTACATGTGCTTCTGGCTACACATTAAAAGCCCTGTGCCAGCCTGGTTCAGTGTATAATTTCGGGCGTCTACAAGTTTACCCTCAAGAGACGGCCTGATATCTCTTTGTCCATACACTATAGGTGAGTTCATTATAAAGAGACATGGCATGAAGCGCTTTGCGCTTCCCTTGCGGTGCTACGCCGCTATGATATGGCTTAAAGCCGAGGCCTTACCCCGTACCGGGAACCTCATCATAGTGTCATACTACTGTAGCATGAGGCAACTGCCTCTTTGTAGTGCCAAACTACCCAGCATGAAGCCTTAAGCTCCCTTGCGGTGTTACGCCGCAACGACATGGCTTGCAAGGCCGAGGCTTTGTCCCTAACCGGGTACCTCATCGTGGTGTCGTGCCACTATAACATGAGTAACTCCTCCTCTTTGTAGTGCTGACTACACCCCTCTTTATTTTAACATAAAGCATTAGGCTAACTGCCTATTTGCGGTGCTACGCCGCTGTGACTTGGCCTGCAAAGTCGAGGCTTTATCCTATTCCTGGGCAGCACTCCACATATAGGAACCTCACCGTGGAGTCACCCCACTGTAGCATAGAGTTTCACTCCTTGTAGTGCTGCTCTACCGTGCTTCCTGTAAAGCACACCAGGCATTCACTCTACCTGAGAACTCATTAAGGAAATTAAGCTAACCTTCCCACAGGAACCGTTTTTCGTAGAAAACAACAGTAGACAACAGTGGTTGTAGGTCCGTAACCTCTCCATTCCTAATAGAATATGTACCCACCGTTCCTGATATTCTTCCAGTTAATGGTCCTCCCTTGAACCAAAAGCTAGATGCCTAGTAGATAAATCTTTGAACTAATAGCATAAAACTTTATGATAGGAATACAATAACTAATATCAGAATGCCTTCAAGCCCATTTTACATGCTGAGTCATCGACCAGCTGGCGCTTGAGGCGCTTGGTGAACGGATCCGCCAGATTTTCCTGACTCCGAACATCAATCACTGCAATTACACCTCTCTTAATAAGATCGTATACTGTCCTGTGCTTTAACCGCACAGTCCTCTTCTTTTCGTTAAAATGGTCATTTGATGCTACCGTTGCAGTCGCCTGGTTGTTGCAGTATATCGGTATTGCCGGTATTTGTTCCCCAACCATTGAAAGATCATACATGAGCTCTCGAAGCTATTATGCTTCCTCGGCTGCGGTATCAAGTGTAAAGAACTCAGATTCCATGGATGACCGCGAGAGTATAGTCTGCTTCTTCGATTTCCACGATATAGCAGCTCTACCCATTGTGAAAATGAATCCACCTGTGGATCTCTCGCTCTCCATCTCTGAGCACCAGCTAGCATCACTGAAGCCTTCCACTACCGGAGGATCTTCGTAGTAGTGTAGTGCATATGTCTGAGTCTTCTTGAGATATCTTATAACCCGTTTCACAGCTTTCCAGTGTTCAACACCTGGGTTGCTCGTAAAATGACTCAGCATTCCCACGACAAAAGCTATGTCAGGCCTTGTGGCAATAGTAGCATACATCAAACTCCCGATTATGCTTGTATACTCCAACTGTCTGACGCTTTCCCCTGAATTAGGCTTCAGCTTCAGATCACACCTGTACGGCGTATCGATTCCTGGAAGATCCCGATATCCATAACGAGTGATCATTTTCTCAATATAATGAGACTGTGACAGCGCTAGTCTAGTGTATGTCCGGATGATCTTGATCCCTAAGATCACATTAGCTTCCCCCAAGTCCTTCATAATGAACTTGCTCGAGATGAACCTCTTTGTCTCCATGACACAGCTCATATCCGTACCTAGATAAGTATGTCGTCCACGTACAGACAAACGATCACACCTCTTCCATCAGCGAACTTCGTGTAAACACACTTGTCCGTCTCGTTGACCATGTAGCCATTTGACCTTATAACTTTGTCAAATTTCTCATGCCATATCTTGGGAGCCTGTTTAAGACCGTACAAAGATTTCACCAACTTGCAAATTTTGTCTTCAAGACCCTTGACGACAAATCCCTCTGGCTGTTGCATGTAAATCTCTTCGGTCAGCTCGCCATTTAGGAAAGCCGTTTTCACATCCATCTAATGTATCACCATCTTATGTATTGCTGCGAGAGCAATCAACATTCTGATGGTGGTCATCCGGGCTACTGGAGCATATGTGTCAAAATAGTCAATCCTCTGCTTCTGAGAAAACCCCTTGGCTACCAACCTAGCCTTGAACTTGTCAATAGTTCCATCTGCTTTCATCTTCTTCTTGAAGATCCATTTGCATCCGATGGGTTTTGCTCCTTCAGGAAGATCAACCAACACCCAAGTGTTATTTGAGGTGATGGAATCAATTTTATTGTCAATCACCTCCTTTCAAAAAACTGCGTCTCTGGTCTTCATCGCCTCATCATAGGTAAGCGGATCTGCTTCCATATGATAGGTGACAAAGTCACTTTCGAAGTCCTTCGGCCTCCTTATACGCTTAGCTGACGGCTCAGCTTGTTCTGGTTCAATAGTTGTTTCAACAACAACATCTTCTTGGACCACATCTTCATTGAAGACTTCAGTTTCCTGTGCACCCTCATTGTTCTCCGGTACATCCGCAAGAACAATATTCTTGTGCCTTGCAAATTTGTCTTCAAAATATTTTGCGTCATGAGATTCAATGATATGATTTGACTCAATATCAAGAAATCTCCGAGCGTCACTCTTCTCGGCATACCCCAAGAAAATTGTCTTAGTAGTCCTTGTTCCAAGCTTCTGAATCTTCAGATCTGGAAGCTTGACATATGCCAGACACCCCCACACTCGAATGATATTCAAGTTAGGTTTGACTTTGAACCAGAGTTCATGACGAGTAACATCAGAAGTTGTATGAGGCACTCTATTTAGAATAAAAGTGGTCGTCAATGCAGCTTCTCCCCAGTAGCACTTAGGAAGACCCGCAGTCAACAGCATTGAGTTAATCATTTCTGTTAACGTTCTGTTCTTCCTCTCTCCTACTCCGTTTGATTGAGGAGTAGTCTCATTGACAATTCCATGTTCTTTGCAAAATGATGCGAATTCATGAGACCTGTACTCCCCACCTCGATCACTTCTTATTCTTTTGAGTTGTTGTCCAGTCTGTCGCTCAACTTCGGCTCTGAACTCCTTGAACTTCTCGAATACTTCGTCTTTAGCCTTCAGCAAGTAGACGAACGCATACTTAGAGAAGTCATCGATGAAGGTTATGAAATACTTCATCCCGGCCTTTGTAGAGAACTGTTTGAAGTCACAGATATCGGAGTGTACCAACTCCAGAAGATCTGTACTTCGATTAACCCGAGGAAAGGGTTTCCTTGTGAGCTTCGTTTGAGCAAAAACTTCACATTTCTCTACCTTACCCCCACATTTGGAGATAAGTCCTAGACTAGATGTAACACCCAGTATATAGTTGCGTGAGTTGTTGATTATATAGTGACCTAGAACAACGTTCTACCGCCGACACTGCGGCGTAGGCTGGGCGCTGTTATGCACTCGTATCCTAAAAGTGGGTGCGGTTCATGACACGTTTTTAGTGGTGGCCCATGCAGGTCGAGAGTCTTAATAGTGCGATATCGTGGTAGTACAACGATTAGTTGTACTGCTGCGCGCCTGCGATAGGAATTAAGGAATAGGCTTTAGTTGAGAGAGTACTCAATCACAGTTAGGACTACTTGAGAAGATTCCTGGATGACCCTTGAGAATCTCATTATGAACTTCGATTTGAAAATCATTTCCTCTTGTTTTGATTCACCCTCACTCCTTGATGTTTAAAGGATCTTAGACTATTAACTTCCTTCATCATTATCCTTACTTATATTTTGTCTGTCTTATGTTGCTAATTTAGCACCTGTTTTGCAAGCTGATCTTTTCGAGCTTGATCATGACATATTTTATTGGGGGCCGGCACCCAATAACATATTGTCTAATCAGAACCGGTGCATGATGGTCTGATCAACCTATTGCACTTTGGTTCGCTTTTCATATATTATTCTACATGGATGATGACATAGTTAAATTTGCCCTAGAGTCTCATCCACGACAGCTTTGGCAATCCTCTTTTGAATTATTTTCATCGCCTATGAACCATGTATTGTACTTAATAGCGTCATCTTTGAACTCTTATTTGTTTTGCCTTTCACATATTTCAGAAAGAAAAGTCACTGTACTTGATAGATCAACCCAAGGTATCACGTTTAGTTTCCCTATCCAATGAGGAAATTGACTTATTCCTATATCCTTGCATCATCCTTTAAATTCTAATTCTTTGATCGTGACCAGTCAACCGGGTCATCCTCCTTATCATCCAGTGTTTGGGGTCTTATTCAATTGAATTAATTCAATTGTGACATGGATATCAAATCTTGGATACTCGTGCTCAGACTTCAATGGCCTCGTTATCCATCTTGCCCAAACTTCGATTATCCTGAAATTGATCAACTTAGATCGTGCCGGGACTAAATCTTCTTTTATATATATTATGTTATTGGATTTCAATGCCATTGACACTCATGCCTTAAACTTTCGATTTTGATCATCTTTGGAATGGTAACCCTTCGTAATTAATTCCTAGTTATCCTTACCAGTCTCATATAGGATGGTAGACTGTCCTACACCTTAATGATTTGTTGCTTCTCTATCTTTCCAGCAGAACACCCCATATTGCTTGCATGTTTATAATTATTATTTATTGATAATTATTTTACATTATGATTTTTGGTGATTTTTAATAATTTTTAAACTATTAAAAACTGCCTTAAGTCATGACTTGTGATTTTGATGTGCTGCCAGTGAAACCCTAGAGACTGCATGACCTACAGCCTAACCATGTCATTAGGATAATTTAATTATCATTTTTAGCCTAGGGATAATTTGGTCATTTTGACTTATTTGAATTATTTGATGATTTATTGAATTGGTGATTCCTAGTTTGGGCTTTGACTTATAGAGACTCGTAGACTAGCCTAGTGCCTAACCCTAGCCATGGTGACCCTAGTCTAACTTAGTTTAACCTACTTTTAGTCATTAGAAACTAATTTTGGAATAGGGAGATTAGTTTAAGTGAAATTATTTCATGATTTATGGTTTAATGAAATGACTTGTGATTTAATGACTTAATGACTTGTGACTTGGCCCATGGCCCATAACTTAAACCCTAACCCTAATTTTGGACATAAGTGACCAGCCACTAGGGCTCCCCTCCCTATAACTACTCTCCTCATTTAGTTCTTGCCTCCTTTGTGTCATCCCAACACTTAGAGAAAAGAAATGTTTGTCCATTCTTCCCCAACCCATAGATTATTCATTTTAAATCCTTTTCCACTCTAGTTTCTTGCATTAGAGCCTAATACTCTCCTATTTTCTGATTGTGGAGTTCAATCCCAGCCTTGGGACAATTTGGGAGCATTTGGCTAGCACGGAGGAACCCCCATTTGGAGCTTTTTTAAGCTTTTTGTACCTATAGGTAAAATTCCATAAATTGATCTAATATTATGTTTTCTTTGCATTTAGGGCTAGATCTAGGAGTCTCCTAGCTGTCCCTAAAATTTGGGTCGATTTCGTGTCCGTTTGGTATCCGTATCGGACACGTGTCATAGTGTTGTGTAGGTGTTTGATTAAATGCCACTTAGGAAATTATTTTCGATTTTTGTAAATCTGATTACATGAATTTGTAGATCTAAATATGTATGTTAACTTTTGTGAAGACTGAGTTGGAGACTATGTCGTTTTTGTTTCGAAATTGGACACGCACCTCATGCACGAGACTCCGCACGCACTACTAAAATAACCCATTTTAGCGACGTCAGGAGACGTCGCTAAATAAGGAAAATACGTCGCTAAAACCAATTTGCGACGTATTTAGAGACGAAAACCGGACGTCGCTTATAGGCAAGTCGCAGATGACACTTTAGTCGCTGAACGTCGCTATTTGTGACGCGGAGTTCATTGTCGCTAGACGTCGCAAAATTAGCGACAGATAGCGACGTATTACTACGTCGCCAAAATTGCGACGTAAAGCGACCACTTGCGACGCTGTAAACTTTATATATGATGACATGGCATGGCAGCCACGTGGGCAACTTAGCGATGGCTACCGATAGATTTAGCGACGTATATTAGTGACGTCTAGCGACGTTATGTCGCTATTTAGCGACGTATAGCGACGTCTACGTTCCGTCGCAGTACGTCGCTATATATCGCAGATATTATAAAAAAAATTTAAAAAAATATAATTGATAATTTTGTTATGCTGTGTGTTTGTGTTTACAGTGTGTGTGAAGTGCAGTGTTCGAACCATCGACAGTTTCGCTTACAGTTCTATGTTTTATCTTGGATAGAAAGAGCAACAGTTCAGGGTGCACTTCTCAGAGCTTCCTCTTCACACTACAACAAAAAACCCTTTTAATGACGGCTAAAAAGCGTCATTAATGACGTACCATGACGCTTTTTTTCCACAGCAACCGTCATGAAAACGGGTGTTATAAATGTTTTTTAAAAGCGTCATAAAATAACCGTCATGAATATGATGAGTTTCTGCTACACTTATTTTCAGCATAGTTTGAAAGTGTTATGAATAGATAATCTGTATAGACTCAATTCAGCACATTTATAACGCTCAATTCTGCACATTTATATATTACTTTCCAAAAAATTATAGATCAATGCTCAATGTTGCTCAATTCAATTTCAAAACATTAATTTTGAACCATATTAACAAGAAAACATCTAAATGTTATAGAGTACCATTTAATCCATTTACAAATATATACATAACATATATCACCATCTTCATTACATTTTTTCAAAATAAGACATCCAAATACATATATTTACAACTACTACTAGTAAGAGACCCTCAAAACTATTAGTACATTGGCTTCAACTTTGAGCACATCAAAACTGTCGGCATCACAAAAGCTCACATATTCCCAGACACCGGGCCTTGGGCGAATAGCAAGCGCAACCCATGGAGGAAGTATAATAGCTTCCTGCACGAATCATTTATAAGCAGGCAATTCAGACAAAACATAAAGATGGCGTACAATATAAGAGATTCGTGATATACATTAAGATGACAATAGCATTACCAATGATATACAATATAAGAGATTCGCGATATACATAAGATGACAATAGTCACAATAGCATTACCTGCACAGATCTCAGGACATCCTCGAAAGCCCCATCCTTCAGCTTTTGCCTCTCGGCTTCGGATATAGCAGCTTCATACTCGGCAAATATCTGATGGGGTTGCAGCATTCCCTTTCCTTGCTTAACAAGCCTGTAATGTAAAAAATGATGTTCAATAATTGGATACTAAGTTCTATAATAAACTTAGCACGTAAGATCCTGAGCAACAATATGTAAGTCATTAAGCTTATGGAGTTTGAAGGGAATTAAAATGATGCCAAGGATATTGCTTCCTCAACAAAAGTTAAATATATCAAGCTCAGCATAACGGCAGCAGCTTGAAAATGCATGATTGATATCCTATTCCTTTTGAATTTTTTAGGATAGGAAACCATTTCTCTTCAAAGAAATTGACCATCAAAACTTGCAATGAACTCAAGCTTCTTAGAACAATAATTAATAGACCACATAAAAGGTTAACTAAAATGGACTGAGAATGCATCATAAGATGGTCAACTTTCACTAAGAGCACAAGGAAATTTGAATTTGCAACAAATCTTATCATCATAATTTAAATCATGAGTAGAAAATAAAAGCTATCAAATTACTGATTGGTAGTTACTACGAGCAGAAACCAAAGAAAACCAGAAACAATGAACCATGAGGTTTTCTTACTTACAGCAGTACAGACATATCTAAATCCTAACATCCATTCAAGGACTTTTCCTGGGGATACTACAAACATACCCTTAAAATATGTCATATTATACACCCTATTATTCACTTTTACAAAAATAAAACTTCATAAATCTTCGTTCTACAATTTAGTTATGCATGAAACATCCTAAAATATGTCATATTATACAAAAAGCAGTAGTAAAATAGTAAAAAATGTTAAAAATGTATCAACCGACTAAACGGTAGGCGGACTCTCTCCGCCGTGCACCCACCTACCGCCATTTAGAACCTTGGTTGTGCATCAACAACATACAAGGTCTATAACTACGTTGCAGGGACATGAAACCGGATAGGCCAGTTGGTTTGTCATTGTAAGTTTTGGAGTGTTTGTGTTGTGTATGATACATGTCCGACACAGACACTGCACAGATAAATTGCATGCTTCCTAGATTATAAAACTCATAAGCGATCTACCAATCTTACAAACTATACTAAAAGTAAAGAAAAACAATTCTGAGTCAAAGTTTAATTCGATTCAACACCTTGAAAAGAGGGCGACTAATTCATTCTTATGGGAAGACAAGTTGTCTCCCAAACGCTCACGGATGCTGTGGAGTCGAGCCAAACTGCGATCCGCCATAGCTTGATCTCTCCCAAACTGCAAACAACAATCAATTAGAGTCTCGGAAAGAAACTAGACATTGATACAAGTAATCAAATTTAAATCAGACCAAGAAAAATATTAAAACAATTATAACAATCAAAGGTTCTTACCGAGACTAACTGAACTTGTCAGTAGTTTCTTTTAACTGCAATGGAATTAAACCAAAAAAATAATCAAACTAATGAACAAAAAAAATTCACAATTTACAAAGTATAATGAGCCATCATCTAAAATTATACCAGAGGAAGATTAAAAAAAGATTAGTTAACAATACATGAAGGATGACTTATATAAAGACAAAATGGAAACAAATTTGTATACTTTTCTTATATAAATCCTGTCATTAATGCCATCAGCAGACCCAAATCGAATATTCTAACCGGTCCAATGAACTCCCCTCGCGTGTACGAAATTAGAAGAAAAAAAACACAATTTTTGGAGGAGAGAGAAAAAAAGACGCTTGACGGAGAAAGGAAAGAATATAAGAAAATAAAAATTGACATGTTCCTTGGAGACGAAGAATATCAAAAAAAAAATAAAAAAAATTCTTCTTCCAGAAATGGCTAATAAATATTCTTTGCTCATTAAAAAAAATAAAAATGGTGAACTCTGCACATCTATATCGCGCTTTCCCATACTACTTTCGAGAGAAAAAAGAAGATTTTTTTTCCACATCAATTTTTTTCCTTTTCTTTCTTTGATCGTTGCAAATTTGGCCTACTTATTAGTTAACAAAAATCAAAACAAAATAGCCTAAAGAGAAATAAAAAATGTAAGTGGTGCTGATCACAGGGCTTACTTACAGGAATGATGTGTATGTATATGCCAAAATCCCATTTTGGTCCATTTTTTGTGATGAATATTACAATCAAGAAGAAAAGAGAAAAAAAAAGTGAGCTTTTTCTAACCATCTCCGTGGCGGCGGGCGTAGGCGGCCACGGAGCCGAAGACGTCGCACCCGCCGCCGATCTCCAGCATGTGCGCGCGGTGTTCACCAGCCGGACCTCCATCACCGGCTTCAGGTCCTCCGACGACCCCTCCGATATGGTCGAGATCGTACCTCGGCTAAGATCCATCGATCAGAAACCCTAACCTAACTCTTGAGAAAATTGGGGGAGAAGAGGTTTGGAGAGATGCTGCTCCTTAGAAAATGGATGAGAAATGAATTTTCTCTCTCCCACTTAGCTTTTATACAGTAAAAAAAATTACAAGTTTGCCACCGCTCTAAATTATTAATGACGTTTTGTTTTATAAACGTTATAAAAAGTCCAAAATTAGTCCAAACCGTCATAGAAAAAAGGTAATTTTCAACTTGATAACGCTTATGTATCAGCCGTCATTAAAACTCCCTGTCGAGCGTCATTAAAAGGGTTTTTTGTTGTAGTGTCACGTCCTTCACCTTCTCGGGAACCTTTACGACGTCCCGAGAAAGTGAAGGACGTGAAAATGAACCTCTCAGAAGTGCACCCTGAACTGTTGCTATTTCTATCCAAGATAACACATACAACAGTAATCGAAACTGTCGATGGTTTCGAACACTGCATTTCACATTTACTGTAAACACAGACACACATTATAACAAAAATACACAATATATTTTTTTAAAATTTCGGCAGCACCTCCTTTGTATATCAGATCATCGCTTATAACCCAGCGTAGGTATATTTGTCATCCCCGTCGCAGATATCACAAAGTAAATATCACAATAAAAATAGGAGGCAGTGCAAAGTAAATATCACAGACACACATCCTCACAAACATCCAATAGAGTCAAATAAAAATAGAAGATGATAAAAAGTCTCCCACCAAGTGTATAAACAACAGTATATAAATAAACAATTTGCCCATAGGGCCAATACATACAAGTCATAAAAAAACCAATAAAATTACTGCGGACCCCTACCGCGCAACTGGGATAGAATGTAGTCATACTGCTCCTGGGTGAGCTGTACCGTAGGGGCAGTAGGAGGCAGTGCAATGTCTGGAGTCGGCACCGGAGGCAGTACAGTGTCTGGAGTCGGCGCCATCGATGAACCGGGAGGACGTATCTTCTCCAGCTCTCGCAGTCGCTCACCATACGCGGCAAGGGTACTCACCACCCTCTCAGTATACTGAGCGAGTGAGGCAGACATGCTCCTCTGCGATCCCTCCAGCTCGACCTGTCTATGCTCTGTGCGCTGCGTAGACTCGGTGAGCGTCTGCAAGCTGGCAGCTGTAGCCTGATGCAGACTCATCAGCTCCTGTATACTGCTCTCGACCGTATCAAATCGTCCGGTGACGATCGGAGGGTCGGATCGTCGCTCGACCGCATCAGAAATCTGCTGCTGCAACTCGCGACGCAGCTCCTCGATCTGACGACGAACATCCTCAGCTCCTGACGACGCCTGCGTTGCCGGAGACTGCGTACTGACAGAGGGGGCCCGGGATGACTCTGAAGCCAAATACGCACTGTAGGATCCCGTACCGTAGTACGTACCCTTCTGAAGACCGCCAACGGCGGTCATCCAGAGCTCGTCCGACGACGGATCTGTAGGCGGCTGGGAGGAAGTACCAGCCCTTCCCTCTGCTTGCGCACTAGCAGCAGCAGCAGCAGCAGCAGCAGCAGCAGCCGCCTCCTTCTGAATCTAGCCTTCATCGCAGTCCACTGCTCTGGCGTAATCCAACCCTGGATCGGCCCTCCAGAGCGATCACGACGCTTCTGGTCGTCGATCGCATCACGGATGAGCTTGGCTGCGACGACAGAAAATTGGCCCTCGATCCTCGCCGCCCGGTGTGGTGGATAAAAATAGGTCCTCTACAAGAAGTAAAATACAAAAGTTGTATAATATACACAAATGATTATTAAAATTTAAAAATAAACAAATTTTTTACCTTGAAGTGGGCGAACCAAAAGGCCTTCCTATCTGCGGGAGCATCTGAGTAGTTAATCCAAGCCCCACCATAGTTCTGCCTCAGAAATGTCCCAAACTGTCTCTGTACTACAGAAGGCCGATATCTATACAATAATAATTTTTTATGAATATATATGTACATATAATCATTTGAAAAATATATATTAATTAATTAACTTACTTCATAGGCCCGTTCGTCCAAATCTCCATACGCGTCTCGTCCGGAGGAGCGCATAGAGGGTCGCTCTCACCTCCTGCCTGGGCAGGATCAGTCTGATCGCCGGCCTCCATATGCTCGGCGTCGGCTCCCCCCATAGAGCTGTCGACAGGAGGAATACTGGACGGGAGATCAGGGATGCTAGACGCGGGATCAGGAAGGCTGGACGACGAGGGAGGAGTCGGCAACCTGCTGGACGCGGGATCAGGAAGGCTGGACGACGAGGGAGGAGTCGGCAACCTGCTGGAACTGCCCTGTCCCGGTAATGGACCGGGAACAGAACGGTACAATGGCGTACTCGGAGATGAGGATGAGGGTACGGAACTGCCCTCTCCATCCCCACGCCGAGGCTGACGGGACTGGCTAATGTAAAATCCTCCGCGTCGTCCAGATGGTCTAGTCATACCTGATAATAACATATGACAATAAAACAAAAATACATATTTATATGATAGACATCACAGATTTTTGAAAAATATCATGGTCACAGATAAAAGTGTCACTAAAGTGTCACTAAAGTGTCACAGATTTATTATTACAAAAATACATATTTATATGATAGACATCACAGATTTTAATCCTCTTCTGAAAATTCATCTAGTTCGTTTAGCTCATCTTCTTCTTCTTCTTCTTCCTCCTCTACATCTTCACTTTCATCTGCATCTTCCTCTTCAGATAATTCTACTTCTTCTACACAATTAGATGTGTAATGAGGAACTTCTGTCGTGTCCACTTCTATAATATTTGTTACAAGAGGTAGTTCATCCTGTTGATAAGCTATATCGTCAACCTCAAAGGTATTTCTTGTAGGAACGATATAGTAAAGCGTAATACTCTAGAGGGGGGGTGAATAGAGTGAATTGAAATGATCGAAATCCTTCTCTATTTATAGGAATTCCAAAGGGAGAACTCTGTCAGAATTCGGGCAGAATTCGGGCAGAACTCTATGAGCAAATCTCGATCAAATCTGCAACTGCAGGAGGACCAAGTTCCAGAGAATTCAAAAATCAAACGGCCACCAACCGAACTCTGGCCGAACTCTGGCCGAGTTCTGTCAGGGTTAGGTTAGGGTTTTAAAAATAGGTTTTGGTGATTTTTGAGAACCTTTTTGAAAACCTTTTTGTAAACATTTTTGATAGGTCATTTTAAAAACATTTTGAACTGTTTTGGGGATAGCCTATTTGCCAGTACGACTCGGTGTACAACGTATTCCTAGACTCAAATAAAGTAAAAATTACATTGCATAGGAAATACAGACTCAAGTAGGCAAACAGATCTTCAGTCTTGAACGGAGTGAATATCCAATCTTGCTTATGTCCAAGAAGCTGAGATGTTCCAACTAGCTTCGTATATCCAGACAAAGTTTTGATCAATTATTAAAATCAGGTTGACCATATGACCAATGGGCCAACAATCTCCCCCATTTTGATAATTGACAAACTATGAATGATATAACATTAAGCTTGTTCAAAAATAATCAAAACGTAGAAATTGTTCATAACCTGTATTTAACTCAAAAAAAATGTTAGATCCTTTTTAATTTTCTCCCCCTTTGTCACTTAGCAAAATAATTGCACAAGAGAATGCTCTCCCGCATTAAATGCAGAAGGCTCCCCCGCAATCAATGCATAAGTAACAAATAGCGAGAAAATATATAAAAGAAATAAAGTATAAAAATTAGAAAGATAGCATCACAGGCATGTAAAGTTCTACAGATTATCATCACAGGCATGTATTGTTTCAAAAAACATAAACGAAATCTCAGGCATGCTATTTCATAGGTAGTTTAAAATGAAGAAGCAGTATAAAGAGATAGTGCTAACAAAATGCTGAAATAAACTGAGATGTCATAAATGAAACATCATAAACATGTCCATGAAGATAAAAGTACTGATAGCAAACTACAAAGTACTGATAAAAACTAAAAAAATGATAAAAACTTGGAATGTCGGAGCATTTCCAAGTATACAATAGAATATCACTAATAATCTAATCACATCTCATCATCACTATCCTCCTCATCATCATCATCAGCAGCTCGGCCAGCATGACCGGAAGTACCAGCACCAGAAGTACCAGTGCCAGTAGGATGAGTAGGGGCGCCAACATAGAACTCACCAACGTAATCTCGAGGAGCACGATACCAATCATAGGCGTTACCTGGCTGGAAGTAGGCATGGACAGTCTCATCCTCACAGCGGTAACCCGAAAAAGCTGGATCACGAGGGATGGAAGCAGCATAATGACCAGTCTGGGCAAAACGCAGATCGGCCAAGGAGTTTGCCATCGCCTGATAACGGGTGACATCGCGGAACTCACGCTCGCGAGCCATGTCCGTCATCGAGACGTGCAAAGCTGATAAGTGCTGATGTATGCCCTCAAAAGTCATGGCATACGACTGATGTGGTGGAGGAGGTGCAGTAGGAGGAGCAGGAGGTGGAGCTGAAGCAGTCCGGCTGCGACGAGATAGCTGGAGTAACTTGGGCTCAGAGTCCTGAGTACAAGTCGATAGATCGATCTCGAATCGCTGAAAGATACGAGGGAGAATCATCGCGTAAGAGAGATTTCGATCTCTAGCACGACAACGTCCCATCATCTGAATGATAGTCTTAGGGGCAGAAAAAGGAATCCCCTTAATAAGATGGTACATGGCGGACAGCTCAAGCGAAGTCACATCATCCTTAGAAGTGGATTTTGGAAGTAGAGTAGAGTAGATGATGCGATGCAATTCGTAGTTAAACAAGTTCAGGTTGTTAGCCTTGAACTTTCCAGAACGTACTCTGTCAGGTGCACAGAGTTCTGCTTTGAAACTCGTGAGTGTAGTGCCTTCGGGAAAATCGAATTCCGTGATGTCAACTAGCGGTTCACCTTCATTGGGAATACCAAGAATCTCCGCTAGGAGGACATCATTGAAATCAATGTCTATGCCTCCAACACGTGTGCTCACGTCAAAAGTGTTTACTACGAGATTGCAATAGAACAATCTAATGGCATTAGTAGCTATTGGGAAGCACAGTTTAACAAGTAAGTGTAACCCTAATGCCTTAAATAAGTGACGATGATCAGAAAATACCGTCCATTTAACCGGAGCGCCGCCGCATATGGATCGGGTGGAAAAGTCACCGTACCATAATAAGGCTTGATCGAGGGTTTGAAAGAAGAACCCATCGAAAGTGCCGTCGCTCTTTTGGATTGACGAAAACAATGAATCCGTGTGAGGATTCGAAGAGGACCCTTCCTCACTAGGAGTGGTCTTCTTCCTCTTAGACGGATTAAATCTTGGTGCCATTGAAATAAAAAACACTAATTGAAAGGTGGAGAGAGAGGGAGTTATACCTCACGAAAATTGGATATGTTGTTGAGAATGTCGATCTCCGCACGATTCCAAATTTTGGAAGGATTTCACCAAGTAGATTGGAAGCAATAGATTGGTGAAGAACTAGGGTTTGGAGGTCGGGGTCGGCTGCTGCTGCTGTTGTAATTAGTTTTGGAAGCAATGAAAGAGAAGAAGCTCTCGGGTTCTGGATATATACACAGATACCTACAACCGAACTCGGGCCGAATTTGGTCAGGGCTCTGGCCGAATTCGCCTAGGGTTCTTCCAGGTTGATTTTTGCCACTTCTTTTTCATTGACTCGTTTCAAATATTTAATTCAAAGATTAGTTATTTTAGCCTTCAAATAACATAATTAATAATATTTTATGAATTAAATGTCGTTACACAGTGACTGTCTCAGATTAGCTGTAGGAGTACTGTCCCAGCTGGCGGAGGTTCACCGGGGAACTTTTAAATACTGCTTCGCTTCAACCGTAGTTATGGTGACAGACAGACTCTTTATTAGCTTGTCTCTAACACATTTTTGCATAATGATATATAATCATAAAAATAAAATTAATTTATATTACTGACGTCCAAAATTTCTAATTCTCGACGTAAATAATTGAAGCGATCTTCCGCTAGAGGTTTAGTGAAGATGTCAGCTAATTGATTTTCAGTATCTATGTACACAAGGTTTATATCTCCATTTTGATGATGATCTCTAAGAAAATGATGCCGAATCTCGATATGTTTAGTACGAGAGTGACATACAGGATTCTTAGTCAAATTAATAGTGCTCGTGTTATCACAGAAAATGGGAATATGTGTGAAAAAATAAATCAAAGTCTTCTAGGGTTTGTTTCATCCACAAAATCTGAGCACAACAACGTCCTGCGGCGATGTACTCAGCCTCTGTTGTTGATAAGGCTACAGAATTTTGCTTTTTACTAAACCAAGAGACTAGAGCCTTGCCTAAAAAATGACATGTACCGCTAGTACTTTTTCTATCAACCTTGCATCCAGCAAAATCTGCATCCGAATAACCAATAAGGTCAAAGGATTTAGTTTTGGGATACCACAAGCCGACATAAGAAGTGCCCTTAAGGTATCGGAAGATACGCTTAACTGCGGACAGATGTGATTCCTTTGGGTTAGCTTGAAAACGTGCACACAGGCAAACACTAAACATTATATCTGGACGACTAGCAGTTAAGTAAAGTAAACTACCAATCATACCTCGATACTTACGTGTGTCGACTGGCTTGCCTTGTTCGTCAGAATCAAGCTTTGTTGAAGTTGCCATCGGAGTGCCAATAGGTTTGACATTGTCCAGATCGAACTTCTTTAGCAAATCTTTTGTGTACTTGGCTTGATTAATGAACGTCCCATTGTCGGTTTGTTTGATTTGCAATCCGAGAAAGAATTTCAGCTCTCCCATCATGCTCATCTCAAACTCATTCTGCATACACTTAGAAAATTCTTGACAAAGAGATTCATCAGTGGATCCAAATATGATATCATCAACATAGATTTGAATTAAAAGCAGCTTGCCATTAAAAGATTTAATAAATAGTGTAGTGTCAACCTTTCCTTTTGAAAAACCGTTGTCAAGTAGAAAAGAGCTTAGACGATCATACCAAGCATGAGGGGCTTGTTTCAAACCGTATAAGGCTTTCTTCAACTTGAAAACATGGTCAGAATTTTTGAAATCCGTGAAACCCGGAGGTTGTGCTACAAAAACTTCTTCTTTTATAAATCCATTTAAAAAGCACTTTTAACATCTATTTGAAAAAGTTTGAAATCATGAAAACATGCAAATGCACATAACATGCGAATGGATTCTAATCTCGCAACTGGGGCATAAGTCTCATCGTAGTCGATACCCTCTTCTTGATTGTATCCTTGAGCTACGAGTCGAGCCTTGTTACGAGTTACTAAACCATCCTCATTCAGTTTGTTTCGGAATACCCAACGGGTGCCAATGACCGGATGATCAATAGGCTTGGGAACAAGTTCCCAAACTTGATTCCGTTCGAATTGGTTCAATTCCTCTTGCATAGCATCTATCCAGAAACTATCACTACATGCTTCATCAATAGATTTAGGTTCTAGCTGTGAAATAAATGCAACACTAGAAACAATATCTCTATTGGATGATCGAGTACTTACTCCTTTGGTAATATCACCAATTACCAAATCTTGTGGATGATCAGCTATGAATTTTAACCTCTTCGGTAGACTCTGTAGGTAGCTGGTTCCTGGATCTCCTCTAGGGGGTTCAGCTAGTGCAGAGCTTGGTTCATGTTCAGCTGATGTTGAGCTTGATGTAGGCAGATCTTCATCACTGTCATCGAGAGTCATTTGGTTCATTTCATCAAAAGTGACATTGATTGATTCTTCGATGACCATGGTACGTTTGTTGAAGACTCTGTACCCTTTGCTCTTGGTCGCATAACCTAGAAATATACCTTCATCGACTTTTTCGTCAAACTTTCCCAAGTTGTCTTTAGTATTAAGAATAAAGCACTTACAGCCAAATATTTTAAAGTATGAAACTGAAGGAATTATATCAAACCATAACTCAAATGGAGTCTTCTTCGATTTGGGTCGAATTAGAACTCTATTGAGCACAAAGCAAGCTGTATTGACAGCTTCAGCCCAGAAGTATTTGGGTAGGCTAAATTGATTTAACATCACTCTGGCCATTTCGGTTAGAGTTCTGTTCTTACGTTCCACAACTCCATTTTGTTGTGGAGTTCTAGGGCAGGAGAACTCGTGTATGAAACCGTGTGTGTCACAAAATTGCTCGAAATCAGCATTCTCGAATTCGCCTCCATGATCGCTTCTAATTCGAGTGATCATGTAACCTTTTTCATTTTGTACTTTCTTGCAAAAGGCGACAAATTCGGATAATGCATCATTCTTGCGTGTCAAGAAATATACCCACGTGTATCTAGAAAAATCATTTATAATTACAAATGCATATAATTTACCTTCGAGGCTAGCAACTCTGCTAGGACCGAATAAATCCATGTGTAGCAATTGTAGAGGTCTAGTAGTACATACTGCGTTTACAGACTTGAATGTGGATCTGGTAGCCTTGTTCTTTTCACGTTGGCTGTATACCGAATCCTTCTTGAATGTTTGTCTGGTAAACCGCGTACTAACTTCTTTGTGGATAATCTTGAAATTGTATCCATGTTTGCATGACCGAGTCTCATGTGCCATAGATGACTCTCATCACTTTTGGCCATTAAGCATCTACCTGAAATGTTAGCTTCTTCCAGCAGATAGAAAACATATATATTGTCTTCCCTGATTCCTTCAAAGATAGTACTACCAGTTGAGCTATCAACTATAGTACATTTGTCTTTGCCAAAGTTGATACCATAACCATGATCAGCTAGATGACTTATGCTGAGCAGATTATGTTTCAACTCGGTAACCAGACAGACATCTTTAATCACGGGATAGGGAGACTTACCAACATCACCGATACCAATAATATACCCTTTTAAATTATTACCGAAGGAGACATAGCCTTCCTTCTTCTTCTTCGACAGTGTTGCAAATAGAGTAGCGTCACCAGTCATATGCCGTGAGCAACCGCTGTCGAGGATCCATTTGCTTCTAGCATGTGAAGGGTGTTCCACCTACAAAACAGTTTGCAGATGAAACCTTTGGTACCCATTTCTTGTAGGGTCCTGAATTGTTAGCTTTAGGTATCCAAGCATAAACATTTAAATCTACAAGCTTTCTCATTCTACATGCAGATGATATATGACCAATGAGGCCACAATAATGACATTGTGCATGTTGAGTGTTGAAAGCTGAGTGGTGTGCATGGTTGGTAGGTTTGGGTTTTCTAGTATAGAAGAATGCATACCTATGATCATGTTTGGGCTTAACCTTTTGGGGTAAAGGTTTTATATGGTTTGGTCTGACAGTGTTTGGCTTGGGAATGTTCCGAATTCTCGGTAAGTGACACGTGTTAGGATAGGAAGCAGCAGGCTCAGGCTATTTTCCTAACCTAATTTCCAACCTTTTGGAAGTGTCATATAACTTAGTATAATCAGAAGTGAGTGATTCCATTCTGATTTGTGCAGATTGAAGACTTTTCTTTTCTTTAGAAAGATCTTCTCTCAATTGGTCTATAATCTTGTCTTTCTCTTCGGATGACTGTTTAGTCTCGTGTAATAAGAGCTTTATAGAGGAAAGCTCACCAGACTCACTAACATTAGCTCTAACCTCAGCTAGTAGGTCGGTAAGTCTTCCTATTTCTCCTTTGTACTCTTTGAGTACCTTCTTAGCGGTCTGATATTTACTACGCAGTTTTCTGTAGTCAAGCATCAGGTCACTGAAGGCATCTCCTAATTGCTCAAAGGTAAAGTCATCATATGTTTCTACAGGTTCAGTAGGTACCTGATCGATTGCCATGAAGCAGATGTTTGCAGCGTCCTCCGAATGTTCATCTTCTGAGTCGCTAGCTTCACTCTCATGCCATATGCTGGTGTTGGCATATTTTCGAGACGTTGATCTTTTCAGGTTGCTTTTTTCATACCTGTTGTTCTTCTTGCTCGATGATGAGTTGGTGGGACAGTCCTTCTTCATATGTCCCTTCTTCTTGCAGCCATAGCAGACAGCATCTTCTTGGTACCAGTTGTTGCTGTTGTTCTCTTTGACTCTCTTCTCATGTCTCATGAATCTTTTGAACTTCCTTGCTAGGAGAGCTTGATCTTCAGCGTCAGATCCACTGCTGTCTGAGTCATCTTCAGCAGCTTTTCTGTGCTGAGCCTTGAGGGCGATCGTCTTCTCCTTTGGTGCAGGCTCTTCAAAATCTTGCAGCTCCAGTTCATGAGTGAGTAGCTTACCCATGAGTACTTCAAGTGACATTGTGGTGAGGTCGTTTCCTTCAATGATAGTTGTAGCCTTCGGAATCCAGTTCTTGGTGAGAGCTCGCAGGAGTTTGCGAATCTTTTCGTGGTTACTGTAATCTTTGCCTAAGGAGGACAAAAGGTTTACAATATCCAAGAACCTCTCGAACATTTGTGTGACTGTTTCATTAGGCTTCATTTTGAACGCCTCGTACTCTTGAGTAAGTCTGCTGACTTTTGACTCCGTGACTTGAGTCGTGCCTTTATGTGTTACTTCGAGAAGCTTCCACACACCATTTGCCGTTGTGCATGTAGATACCCTGTTAAATTCAGTTCTGTCTAAGGCACAAAAAAGAGCATTAATAGCATGTGCGTCAAGACTGGCCTTTTTTTTTCCCTCCTCTGTATAACTGCTTTGGGGTTTTTCAACCAAAACTCCCTCGACAGTTATACGAGGTGGCTTCTGATAGCCATCAAGAACAATAGCCCATAAGTCAAAATCAAGAGATTTCAAGAAGAAACTCATCCGTGTCTTCCACTAAGTGTAGTTAGTACCATCAAACAGTGGGGGTCTGTTTGTGGCCTGACCTTCACTTGTGAATTTCATAGTAGCCATGTGATGTACTGTGATCTAATAAATAATGAATAAATAATAGTACTGTTACCTCGCTTTACCTGTAACACCCTCTCTGATACCAATTGTAGGAACGATATAGTAAAGCGTAATACTCTAGAGGAGGGTGAATAGAGTGAATTAAAATGATCGAAATCCTTCTCTATTTATAGGAATTCCAAAGGGAGAACTCTATCAGAATTTGGGCAGAATTCGGGCAGAACTCTATGAGCAAATCTCGGTCAAATCCGCAACTGCAGGAGGACCAAGTTCCAGAGAATTCAAAAATCAAACGGCCACCAACCGAACTCTGGCCGAACTCTGGCTGAGTTCTGTCAGGGTTAGGTTAGGGTTTTAAAAATAGGTTTTGGTGATTTTTGAGAACCTTTTTGAAAACCTTTTTGTAAACATTTTTGATAGGTCATTTTAAAAACATTTTGAACTATTTTGGGGATAGCCTATTTGCCAGTACGAATCGGTGTACAACGTATTTCTAGACTCAAATAAAGTGAAAATTACATTGCATAGGAAATACAGACTCAAGTAGGCAAACAGATCTTCAGTCTTGAATGGAGTGAATATCCAATCTTGCTTATGTCCAAGAAGCTGAGATGTCCCAACTAGCTTCGTATATCCAGACAAAGTTTTGATCAATTATTAAAATCTGGTTGACCATATGACCAATGGGCTAACATTTCTAGCTTTGGTCTTGCATACTGCCCACCAGTCCGACCTTGTTGTTCCCCGTTTAGGATAACTTGTGAAGTACACGAGCTGAGCCTGACTTGATAGGACAAATGGTTCATAGGCTTGATATCGACGCCGATAGTTTATATCAACAAGACCGTGCTTGTCTACTTTCCAACCTTGACCTTCAATCGGATCGAACCAATCACACCTGAATAACACAATCTTAGCAGGCTCTATTTTATAACTATATGTCAGCTCCACGATCTCTCGTAGCACGCCATAGAAATCGTTGCCCGCATCAACATCTTTGTAGTTCGAAGATCTGATACACAAACAACTATTTTTAGTGGAGTCGAGATCCACAAAGTTGTCTCTGATCGGGCAAGTTGTTGACTTGAACCTAAACCCATTAACACAGTAGCTTGGCCATATTTTTGCAGCATAAATTGGTCCCTTGGCTAGCGTTCTAATAGACTCATTCTCAAGTCTTGCGTATGGACGATCGATCTAAATACCACGAAAGAAGCAATTAAGCTCATTCTCAATCAAGTGCATATACAGAAAGGTAATTACAGAGTTCTCAAGTCTTACATATGCACTCAACCATGATGGAAAATAATGCCTCATTTCTTGTTCTAGTTCTTCTTCTGTTATGTGTGGCCTACCTGACCTCACATCATCATTAAATATGCTGTGCAATTAATGTAACAGTATCATTCTCAACACTATTATTTACTTATCCCTCCAGTTTCTCTACTTTCTCCTCGTCGCAGTTGAGTAATATATACACCTGAGCAGCCCTTAGCTCATCATCGTTCAGATATCTCTTCTTCATCTTACCCGATGGCTTTCCTGGAGCATTGAATACCTTCAGTATTGTATCATTACTTTCATGATCTCCCTCGTCGTTTCTGGAAGCTCCCGTTCTATTAGTTGCAACATGAGGCTTGAAGTACATCGAATAAAAGTTTGTAATCTCCTCGAGAACATAGGCTTCACAAATAGAACCCTCGACCCGTGTCTTATTTTTTACCTTTCTTTTTAGGTGATTCAAATATCGCTCGAACGGGTACATCCATCGATATTCGACGGGTCCACCAACACGTGCCTCATAGGATAGATGAATCGGCAAATGCTCCATAGAGTCGAAGAATCCAGGAGGAAACACCCTCTCTAGCTTGCATAGTGTTACCGCAATGTCCTTCTCTTGCTTTTCTAGACGATCAACGAGCAATTTCTTAGAACAAAGATCCCTGAAGAATATGCTAAGCTCCGTCAATAGATCCCAAACTGCCTGCGGTAAGAATTCTCGAAATGCAATCGAAATTAACCTCTCCATGAATACGTGACAATCGTGGCTCTTCATACCCGTCAATTTATTTTCCTTCGGATCGACACATCTTCTCAGATTTGACACATATCCGTCTGGAAATTTTAGGCCCTGGATCCACCGACAAAGTCTCACTTTATCCTCCTTGTCCAGCGAGAAAATTGACTTCGACAGGAACTGTTTTCCATTCTGCTGTATCAAATACAGCGCAGGACGTTTGCATATTTCTTCTAAGTCCAACCTGGCCTTGCGATTGTCTTTCGTTTTTTCCTTTACGTCCATCACAGTATTAATTATGTTATCAAACACATTCTTCTCAATATGCATGACATCAAGATTATGTCTGATCAGATTGGTACTCCAGTATGACAGATCCCAGAATATGCTCCTCTTTGTCCAGTTATGATCTCTACCAAATCCATCGTACTTGTACCCAGTTGTAGGATCTTCGATAGCACTTGGAAAATTTTTAACCTCCTCCTATATCGTGGCTCCGCACCACCTTGGCGGTGGATCACCCTTCTCTACAACGCCGGCACGGAATGCATTCCTGTTCCTTCTGAACGGATGATCTTTTGGCAGAAATTGCCGATGACAATCAAAGAAGCACGGTTTTCCTCCGTGTTTCAAGCGGAAAGCCTTACTACGGTCCATGCAATACGGACATGAGAGATCGCCATGAGTGCTCCATCCAGATAACATTCCATAGGCCGGAAAGTCGTTGATGGTCCACATAAGGGTTGCCTTCATCTGAAAATTCTGCTTCTGAAAACATCGTACGTGTTAGCGCCTACTTCCCATAACTGATTCAACTCATCTATCAAAGGCTGTAAGTACACGTCAATGTTCCTCTTGGGATTGTTCGGACCAGGAATTATAACGGTTAGAAACATGTACTGAGTCTTCATGCACATCCAAGGCAGTAGGTTATACGGAGTGACAATCACAGGCCAGCACGAATACTGGGATCCCGAAAGACCAAAAGGAGTAAAACCGTCAGAAAATAGTCCCAACCTGACATTACGCGGATCTGAAGCAAAATCGGGATACACTCGATCAAAGTGCTTCCACGCTTCTCCATCGGATGGGTGATCCAACACTCCTTCAATCTGTTCTCGCATGTTCCAACTCATATTTTCGGTCGTCTCTTTCACCATAAATAATCTTTGCAACCGCGGCATTAAAGGCAAGTAGTGCATTGAATCGGTCGGTTTTCTTGCACCGGTAGACCTTCCTGTACTAGTTGTCTTATAGCGATCAGCACCACAAAATCTGTACACATCTGCGTCCTTGTCGTCTTTGTAGTACATCATGCACCCATTGCGACAGGAATTGATTTTCTCGTATCCCATCCAGAGCGATCTCACCATCCTCTTAGACCGGTAGAAGTCTTTAGGCAACTTAGCACCCGTCGACAAGATCTCTATAATCAACTCCAACACTCGGTTGTAGCATTCTTGCGACATGTTAAAATCTGACTTAATGCTCAACAGTCTTGTAACCATCTCCAACGGTAAATGATCCT
Source organism: Iris pallida (assembly GCA_029216955.1). Classification (NCBI taxonomy): domain Eukaryota; kingdom Viridiplantae; phylum Streptophyta; class Magnoliopsida; order Asparagales; family Iridaceae; genus Iris; species Iris pallida. The sequence goes on along the minus strand of JANAVB010004600.1, from coordinate 20,782,941 downwards.
CACAACCAAGATACAATGGAGTCCTTGCATTCTCCAGCAACTCCATGAACTGTGCAGCATCGGCGTTTGGTGCCTCCTCAGGTGCATTATGAACTAAACTAGGCCCCGCAGCGTCGAAAACCATGTTCACGCACCCGTCGTCGTATGCATGATTATCTGAAACAAAATTAGGTTCCGCATGCATATATGGCTCAACATAAGGCTCCGGCTCTGATGCTAAAGACACAAGTTCTTCGTGTGCGGTCCACTGATAGTAATTAGGCGTGAAACCCCTCGAGTACAAATGATATGTCACTTCCACTTCTGGATAATATTTCACGTTATGACATTTCACACACGGACACTTAATTTTGGTGCCGTCCATGTACTGAGGGAACGCCTTAGCAAACTACAGGAACTGCTCTACTCCCGCTATGTATTCATCCCGCACACCACACATATCATCAGGACGACGATTGTACATCCATGAACGATTCCGCAAGTAGTAATTCATATCCATTTGAAAATAATTCTGCAAAGATGGACACACATTATCCAACAGGCACAAATTCGTATATTATGTCTTATTAGGGACACACATTAGTAGCGGACAGTTGCTAATATCAATGATATGCAATCTAGGTCAAACTAGGTTGTACTAAGTCAAACAAAGTCAAACAAGGTCAACCTAAGTCAAACAAAGTCAAACAAGGTCAAAGTAGGTCAAGGGTTGACCTATAGTTGACTTTGTCAACTCTTAGTCCAATCTAAGTCAAATATCCTATTTCTAGTCATTACCTACCAAGGTACCGTTTACCTTATCGCTATTGGTATCCCAATACCAATACCAATACCTTAAGTTGGTACCCTTTACCTTATCGCTATTGGTACCCTTTACCTTATCGTTATTGGTACCCTTTACCTTATCGTTATTGGTTAATAGTCAATTCAATTTCAGTTATTCAAGGTAATCAGTTGACACATTCAGTGGATTTATCTCAGAAATAGGAAAACCAATCTCAGTCCTATTTACAGTTTAAGGAAAATAAAATCTACAAGGACTGTTACTCAAATAGACCACCTGTTGACTGATACAAGAATACCTATCATCAAAAGCCCCAAACTCGAGCCACACTCTAAACACTGACCCATTTGTGAAAATAGGACTGAACCTGTGTGGCATGGACTGATGCATGGTAGGTAGGTGACTAGACACTTGATGTTAGGGACTGATACTCAAGTATTTAGTCAAGTGACCTCAGGAACTGAACTCATATTCAATAGGGGATTGAACTAACCAATAAGCAATTTGGGGGCTGAATAATTGATTCAAAACTGATTTAAGGACAGGCTGGACATCTAAGTTGATAATTAATGTCGATGTGCAAGGGTGGAATGAACTAAAAAGGTAATCCTTCAACCAAACAATACCTAATCTATATGTCAGTCATGGGACTGAACAACTGAATACAAGACAAATAATAGGACTGGAACTAAATAAATGCCTGGACTGATATGAACAGATAATATAGACTGCAATATGCCAAGCAAGACTGATACACATAGTTGATACCAAATGGATATGGGACTGAATATTACACTGTGGTAATCCCCCAAACTGGACTGTACAGTGGTAAATGCTAACATGTAGATCAAATATGGACTGTTCAAAGCTCACTGACTGAACAAAGCTAAGGGATTGAATCGATATAAAGGCAATGGACTGACCTACTAAGAGACTAACAATGTATACATTCACACTTACAAACTTGAGTATATATATATATATATATATATATATATATATATATATATATATATATATATATATATATATATATATATATATACAACGACTGGACAGTCATACATGGATGATCACATATGGAATAAACAACCCACACAAATACACACCCACAGTCCACTTAAACCACAAATCCCCCAATCAATATAACTACTTCTATTATACTCTTGTATGCTAGATTATCATACCAATGCTAAAGCTATAGCAAAGCACTCCTAAACTAAAGGTTAAAATTTGAATTTAGAGCATTGATGCTCTTTGAGTCATTTTAACAAACACTTGGCGTGTGTAGAAGCATGGAATTTCACAACCAGAAAACCCATGCGCCAGACACTACATGCTCTAGAACTCAGACGAAGAACTTCACAGCAAGATCAATAAGGATAGACATTCGAAAGAAGACTTTTTATTTATATACAAAAGTCTATTATATGTCTAAAGAAAAGGTTGTACAAAGGAGAATTTCTACAAAGGAAAGATCCTAAGTCTACAGCCAGCGGCTACCATGCACCTCCAGATAAGCACAGCAGCCACCATGCGCCATCAGTCAGGCGCAGCAGACATCATGCGCCTCCAACCAGGCGCATCCCATCATCTCTTCAGCAGCTCAGTTATGTGCATCCCTTCAGCCAAATTCTTCCAGCCAGGCTCACCTGGCCGAGCAGAGCCCAGCTATGTGCCGCCCTTCCAGCCAGGGTCACCAGATAAATGCTTCCACAAAGCATTTAACCCTCTGGCTGGAACCAAGGAGGAGCACGACAAAACTGTGGCCAGGGGAGGCTTCGAAAGAGCCTCCAAAGGCGAAGGAAGACCGTGATCGAAACCACAGCACAAGGGAGCTCTCAACACAACCAGAGCGGGCGACACCCACTTTGAAGGAAGAGAGAGCCCAACACCGCCATTCCGATCTACGGCTCTTCCGGAACAACGAAAACGAGGCCCGAGCATCCCTATCTTTGGATGCAACAGGCACCTTCCGCCTGCCTCGGAAGCCCTCGACTCCGTCTTTTGGATGTAACAGTCACCTTCAAGTGCATCGAAGACAACACAGCGTCTCATCTTCACCCTCGGGAGCACTTCGTCAACAGAATGCACCCGCATGATCAAGTTCATGTTGGAAGTACGTGAGGGAATGAGAAGCGAATCTTCTCTCCATGCCACTATTTATAGGCCGGGCAGATCAAACCCACGCGCCAAGTGGATGGCCCTCCGAATTCCGTGCAATGAATTTGCATTAAATGGATGAACCGGACGCCTCGAATTCAGCCAAACGGCTATTTATAGTACTCGAAGAGCGAGACAGCCGCATCATTAAGGACATGTCCGATGCGCCAGCCAGACAGCGCATCACACGGACGCGCCCTTCGGCATCAGGCGCATCACACAGACGTGCCCTACAGTACTCGGCGCATCACAGAGGATGCGCCCCCACACAGCCCCATACCGAGTGGAACGCCAACCGACGTGCCCACTCAGCTGTCCATCGAATGACACCAACATTAAATGCTGAACTGACAGAGTTGGCAGTGCGCTTCCCAAAGTCTGAACAGTTGACAGCTTTTTCAGAAAACGAAGCGTCGGCAACGTCAGCATCATCATGACTTTATTTCGACGGCCACTGCCACGTGGCCACCCAACCATCCGCATGCGCCTCTACGGCCATGCGTCCAAATCAGCATGCGCCTCAAAAGCCATGCGCCCCAGACTACTCTCTGATCCCGAAAGACAGAAGGAAAGTCGCCTGCATGCGCCTCAAAAGCCATGCGCCCCAAATGGTTTATAACTCCTAAAGGTTATGAGCCACAGCCTCCTCCTGCGCCCAATCCAAGGTGCAGCCCACCAGATCACTCCTCTCCACCAAATCCGAGATCTTCGAACCATGAGTCGACGACACGTGTCCTTTGACTCAACTCTTCCAAGATTTCAGCAACGGAAAGATCTTCTCTTCTGCTACGTGCCGGCTCACAACAGCAGTATGAAGAAGTCTACCCCTCGATCAGGGCGCATCATCCATGCGCCTCCATCAACAACCTCTACGTGGCGTCCCCACGCCGGCGCATCCTGCATGCGCGCATGAGCAGCCAGCCTGCAGAACTATAAATAGAAGGATCGTCCCCTTCACACACACACAAGACTCACAATACAGACAGAATCCACAACAGAGAATCACCAGAGAGGCAGTTCTAGACACTCAACGTCTTCCTCCTCTCAGCAAGCTCCAGCACCCAGAGCAATCAACACCTTCAGAGAACCGATAACCGTCATCAGCCGGTCAACGGAGTCAACGCATTACCACTCGCTCCATTGGCACTAAGGAACCCAGCTTAAACAAAAGTGTACTCCTAGGACTACATCTAAGTCCTACATTGTAACACTGTTCTGTTTGTATTAAGATTTCAATCAAAAACAATTTTAATGGCAAACAAGCTGGCGACTCTGCTGGGGACTTCTTTCTCCTCTACCGAGAAAGTCGTGTCACAGGCCGACGATGTGAAGGTGGGCTCCTCCCATAAGATGCTGGTAGTGTGCCTCAATCAACAGGCGTACGAGGAGTTCATTTCTGAAGGAAGTGCGAGTCCTTCGAAGCGGCTGACGAAGCCGAAGAAGACCCGCGCAGTCTGGGTGCGCAAAGTCGACGCCTCGGGTACTACCGTTGAAGGGGATGCGCCCGTCCGGCCTTCCCTTCCTGCTGACGTCCTCAGCAGTCAAGGTGCGCCCGCTGATGCAGCGCATCTCTCCGGGAAGCGTACAGCCAACCACGTTCCCCAGCCATCTTCCTCTCAGGCGAGGAAGATACGTCGACGGAGCAGGGGCGTAGCCAATGCCCCGCGCATCACCTCTGATGCGCCACAAAGAGCCTCTGTCTTTGATAGACTCACTCGCTGTAATGGCGAGGAGAATTTGGATGCTGAGTACTATGCACCCCAGCGGGCTGGTACGAAGAAATCTAAGGCGGCACGGGCCATGCGCCACAAACGTGCTATGCCAGCAGCCGGCCAGAGGCACGCATTTACAATCACGCGCGCTGCCGATGGCAAGCTGTACAAGGTTGACTCAAGTGCTTCTGCACCGACAACGAGTCGACCTTCAAAGTCCTCATCTCGCTTGGGCGCATTCACTGCGTGCACAACCAAGTCGAGGGAGGCAAATTCAGTGGTCTTGAACTCCCGCGCCTCCTCTGGTTGTGCGTTTGAGGTCCGTTCAAGTCACTTCAAATGTTATGGTTCCCCCACTACTGATCGTGATGCCTGCTTGGTATTAGATCAGGGGGCGCAGCACTCTTCCGACCACCCCGGCGCTTGGCTCTGCCATGCGCCTGAGAGGGGTGTGAGGGCAGCACTCTCCTCCAATGACCTGCGCAACGTGATCACTCACAAGCGCCGGTCAGGAGAGTTGACCAACAAGCACGATGCGCCTCTCATGGGGCATACTTGTGCAGTGGTCACCATCAACTGCTGTTGCAAGACGACAGTACCACCAAAGCAGTCGGTCTTCCAACGGCTACAATCATCGACGCCCCTCCGACATCGCCTTGGGGCGAAGGTGTCAGCAGAAGAGGAGCCAAAGGTTGCTTCATGCAACGTGATCTCCAACTCCTCATCAATCCGGAAGACGACTGCCAATTCCTCGTCTTCATCCAAAAGCCAGCCGAGGAAAACCAAGGCAGCTGTCTCGACCTCCGGAGTGTTCGAAGGCACTCGGTTGAGGAAGAAGTCCTTGGAGGAAGCTGGGGGTAGCCAGACCCTCGTCGAGCCTCCTTCCGAAGACGAAGATGTCCAAAGCACAGCTGCGGCGGATCTTCATCAAGGCGAAGTCGGCCTCCCTAAAGCCCCTCAGAATGAGGATGTCCTCCAGGACACCGCCGGGGGTAGTACTGGAAATGAAGAGACCCTTCAAGACAGAGCTGAGGGCAGTCAGGGCCTTGCAGATGCGCCTGTCGAAGACGAACTCCAGAATGTGGCTGGGGGTGGCCAAATACCAGGAGAGGTGACTCCCCCACATGAGAGCGAGGCTGAGAGCGAAGCCTCAACTAATCCATCCACTTCCGGCCGTGTCATGACAGTATACATGACCGGGGGTGATCTTGAGACTGATGCGCCGCCACAGGACATTGTCCAGCGCATAGACTCGCTAGAGGGAGGACTCAAAACCCTCTCTGCCTCAATGCAAGCACTGACTCAAGCAGTGTTTGAGATGCGGTCGGCCTTGATCAGGACACCTTCAAATGGTCCCGACCCAGGAGCCAATGGAGAGTCGAGTGTGCCCCTCCAACGGGCACCCTCAGACACAGAAGCACCCCGGACGTCGGAGCCTTCAAACGCTCCACTCCAGGTGGTACCTCCTTCCCCGACTCCTAGTTCCACGGAGGACGTAGTCGAGATGATCAAAGATCTGCGGGAGCGCTTCGAGTCCAAGAACAGGCAGGAGAAGCGCCAGAAGATGGGCATTCCCCAGCCTTATCCCCTTGAGTGGAACAAGGTGGTTTATCCCCCAAAGTATAAACCACAAACACTCACGCCGTATGACGGGAAGGACTCTCCACGACGGTACCTGACGTACTTCCAGTCGCAGACAGGGCATCTTCCGAAGGAGGACGCACTCCTCACCAGCATCTTTGTTGGGGCCCTGAAAGGGGTGGCGTATGACTGGTACTGCAGCCTCCCCGATAATTCCATATCGTCCTTCGACGACCTGACACGCCTCTTCCTCGACCGCTTCTACGACGGTGGGAAGGACATGACGATGGCGTCTCTCATTGAGATACGCCAGAAGGACAAGAAAACGGTTCGGGCATTCATCGAACGCTTCCGTCAGGCCTGCTTCAGGCTACCTCCAGGCATGCCAGAGCATGCACTTCTCTCCGCTTGCAGTATGAACATGTTGCCTGCGGTGAAGCTCTGGCTTAACTCTACTCCCCCTCCCGACTGGAGCTCCCTAATCATCGAAGCTGAAGCTGCAGAGAAGAAGGCGGCCAACGCACGTCTTCTGGGTGTTAGCTTCCCCGCCTTTGACGATAAGGGGAAAAAGTCCGCAACCAACAACTCCGGACGAGAAGCAAAGGGGAAACAGGCATTGACTGTTAATGCCTCGAAGGGCGCATCTGCGCCTACTCAAAAGCCTCCACTGGCACCGAGACCCAAGGAGGTTTATTCATTCAATGATGACGACACCCTGCAACTCTTTGAGATACTGAAGCAGGGTGACAAGATCAAGCTTCCGGACCCAAAGCGGCCCGATGAAGTCGGGAAAGTGGACAACCCGAGGTACTGTCACTACCATCAGTTTGTCGGACACCCGACCAAGGACTGCTACGTCCTCAAAAATTACATCCAGCGCATGATCAATGCAGATGTAATCTCCGTCGACTACGAAGAGAAGACGATGTCAGCTAATGTGGTGTCACTTCAGTTCGGCACCTTGCCGCCGACTACCACACAAGATGGCGTCGTCCCCATCCCCAAGGCGACAATGGAGGTGGTGAACTTGCCACCCACCCGTGACAATGTGAGTGGACTTGTCCCACTCACCACATCTCGAGGAGAGGTCCTCTGGGTTCACCCCGACCTCGTCTCCGAGGTGACTCAACCGGAGATACGCCCTACCTCCAAAACAAAAGGCAGGAAGATCAAGTCTTGCCGCACGGTCTCTTCTTCAACGGAAGAGGCGCTTCCAGTGCAGACGCGTGCACAACAGAACTCCCAGCCCGGTGAAGCTGCCACCGAAGTGGTGCCTCCTGGCACCATCCCTGAGGAGGGTCCATCCAAGCCCTCAGCAGCCAATAAACAAAAGCAAGTGGAGGCCCGTTTCGACAGACCTCTGCGAAAAGAAAATGCTTCGGTGCTAGCCAAGCCCCACAATTTTGACATTCTGGCACAACTGGCCAGTACTCCTGCACGCTTGACTTTGTTTGAGCTCCTGCGTCTCTCCAAGGACTCCCGAGAAGCTCTCTGCGAAGCTCTGAAGGATGCCGAATCCTTTCTCAGTCAAGTCAAGCAGCCTGAAGACCTCCCAACTACTTGTGCACACTGTCATTGTGCGGATGAAGTTATCCCAAACATAACTTTCACCCAACAAGACATGCTGCTCAAGCATCACCGACATAACCGACCGTTGTATTACACAGGGTACATCGGTTCGGTAAAGGTGAGCAGGATTCAGATCGATCCGGGGTCTTCCCTAAGCATCATTCCAAAGGCGCTGCTATCAAAGCTGGGGATCCCAATGTACCGGCTGGCGCCCTCCAATACAACCATCAGTGGCTTCAACGCTAGCAAGAGCGAGCCACTGGGCAAGATCCGGCTGAAGTGTCACATCGGCAGCCTCAAAACTGAGGTGACTTGTTATGTGGTGGATGCCGAAGTCAACTACAACATCTTACTCGGACGACCATGGTTGCATGAGTACATGGTGGTGCCCTCCACGCTCCACCAATGCATGAAATATGTATCCACCAACGGCGTCATCCGGACGAAGTTCGCAGACATCGACCCCTTCAAAGGGATTGAGGCCTACTTCACCGATTCCGACTTGTACAAGCCACTTGACGAGGAGGAAGCCAACGATGCCGATGATGAGGCGGAGACGGCAACAGAGCCAGACTTGGAGCCTGAAATGACTCCTGACGCCCCCTTGAAAATCCGATTGAAGGGCAAGCCTCCCCAGAAGGCGTCTCCAATGAGCATCAAGCTATCAGGGAAAGCACCGACTCACGAAGCTCCCCTGAAGATACGCCTCAAGGGAAAGCCACCTCAAACATCGGCTCCCCTGGTGGTAAAATTACAAGGGAAGGCGCCACTCACCGGAGGCGCGACCGAGGCACCTCTCAAGGTGCGTCTTAAGGGCAAGCCGCTGCAGTCATCCAAAATGCCGGAGAGGGCTCACATAACCCTCTCAGACCCCAAAGCCAGAGCGGTGGAGGACTCTCCTGATCCGGCCCCAGTGCTTACAGATGAGGAGCTTGGCGAATATATCTCTGCTGATGTAGACGCACCCTCCTTAGACAATGTAATCCCACGGGATAAAATCTCGTACTTTATCAATAATAGAGTGTCTTTCAATTATTCTTGTCTTCCACACTGGAATGCCATGTATACATTAGATAACGCTCTACGGTCGTTGCAAACACAAATAACGACCGTCCACCATAATCGAGTAGTCCCGTCTCAAGGAGTCTTCATAATCCCTCCACGGAGCCGAGACGAAGGCACCATCATCTCGGGCAAAGTCGAGCGTCATCAGGACCTCCCGTCAACCGAGCCCGAACCTGATACTGGCAGAGTACAAATCTACCGGTACACGGATACGGCAAAGCACATCATCCAAAAGATGGGCTACGACCTGAAAAGCAACAAAGGCCTAAACTACGGCAAGGGTCGGCATCTCCCTGTCCGGCTTTCAATGCCCAATGGAAAGCCACAGGACTACTATAATCGGACTCGACGGGGGTTAGGCTACGTCACGCCGCCATCAACTCCAGAGAGCTCAGACGCAGAAGACGCAGAGCACTCCCACTCGTCTGAAGCGTCGACTTGGGATTCCGATACCAGTATCGGATCAGTCTTCAGGAAAGTGCTGTCAGCTAACATGACATCCGCGCAACCTCAGAAAGATGAAGGCGAAGACCAACCGCCGGAACCCTTCGAAGAGGAACCCTGGGCTCAACGCCTAGGAGAACAATGGGAGTCTCGTTTTGAATTACGAGAACCTCCCACCGAAGACGAAGTCGAGCAGATCGACCTCGGGGATGGGTCTTCTTCTAAACCCATCTTTATCAGCAAAAGCTTGGAAGGAGAAGACCGATAATCTTTAGTCCAACTGGCTAAAGAGTATATCGACGTCTTCGCTTGGAGCTACGAAGACATGCCGGGTCTCGATCCACAGATCGCGATGCATAGGTTGAACATCTTACCTGATGCCAAACCTATCAAACAACAACAGCGACGCTTCCGCCCGGACATCATGAATGCCATCGATCAGGAAGTAGATAAACTCTTGACCAGTGGCTTCATCCGTGAGGAACAACACCCGGACTGGGTAGCCAACGTAGTCCCTGTTACCAAGAAGAACGGGAAGATACGAGTCTGTATCGACTTCAGGGATCTCAACTCTGCTTGCCCGAAGGATGAATTCCCGCTCCCAATCACCGATGTGATGATCGACAACACATGTGGCTTTGAACGCATGTCCTTCATGGATGGGTATTCAGGCTACAATCAAATCAAGATGTTCTCCGATGACGCAAAACACACGTCATTCAGGACTCCGAAAGGTGTTTTCTGCTACACAGTAATGCCCTTCGGCTTGAAGAATGCCGGTGCAACATACCAGCGAGCGATGAGTACTATCTTCCGTCAACATCTTCGCAAGACAGTCGAGTGCTATGTTGACGACATCGCAGTCAAGAGCCGCCTCAAGAGAGATCACCTACAAGACTTGAAGACGGTCTTTGATCTCATGCGGGCACATCAACTCAAAATGAACCCCGCTAAATCCTTCCTGGGGGTTTCCAGCGGCAAATTCTTGGGCTTTGTCATCACAGCAAAAGGCATTCATGTCGATCCCGAGAAGACTAAAGCCATCCTCAACATGGACCCCCCGAAGAACCTTCGAGAACTTCGGGGCTTACAGGGACGTCTGGCATACATCCGGAGGTTCATAGCAAACCTCTCCGGTAAATGTCAACCCTTTACTCAGCTCATGAAGAAGGGAGTCTCTTACGTCTGGACAGAGGAGTGCCAAAAGGCTTTCGACGACATCAAGGCTTACTTGACAAGCCCGCCAGTCCTAGTGGCACCTGTCGCCGGCAAACCATTCCTCCTCTACGTCCGTGCCATGGATCATTCCCTCGGCGCTTTGCTGGCTCAAAACAGCGATACAGGCTATGAGCAAGCAATCTACTACCTCAGTCGAACGCTCATCGGGGCCGAACACCGGTACAACCCTGTTGAAAAGGAGTGCTTGGCTTTGGTGTTTGCCATTCAGAAGACTCGTCATTACGTCTCAGGCCAGACAATTCACGTTATCTCCCGAGTCAATCCACTCAGAGTTCTCATGACGAAGCCAGGGTCATTAAACTCCCGGCTGGCTACATGGGCGATCCTGCTAACGCCATACAACATGGTGTTTGTCCCGCAGAAGGCGGTCAAGGGTCAGGCTCTGGCTGACTTTTTAGCCGCGCACCCCATCCCAGAATCTTCAAAACTCTATGAAGACATCCCGGATGAAGTCCAAGAATCAAACGTCATTGAGGGAAGCCCCGTTTGGCGGATGTTCTTCGATGGCGCTTCAAGAACGGGCCCCAACGGCCAAATCATCGCAGGAGTGGGGGTAGTCTTGGTCTCCCCCGATCAGCTGGTCATCCAGCGCGCATACTCTCTTTCGAAGCCGTGCTCCAACAATGTTGCTGAGTACAACGCACTCGTCATGGGACTCCAGCTAGCACAACAGCTGGGGGTGGATCATCTGGAAGCCTACGGCGACTCGAAACTCGTCGTAAACCAGATTCGGAGGCAATACGAGGTTCGCCATGAAGATTTAATCCCTTACCATGAAGTTGCATTGAACATCATTTCAACCTTCACTGGGTTCTTCATCGAACATGTACCCCGTCTACAAAACTTGGAGGCCGACGCTCTGGCTGGCCTCGCAGCCTCATTGGCCGCGCCCCTTGGGACTCAACACTATGTCACGGTAACTGGCCGAGACTTGATTTGTCCCAGAAACAACCTATGCTTGCAAATGGCTCACGCCACGCCGACAAACACCGATGTTAATATTCGAGACTGGAGATTCCCGTTCATCGACTTCGCCGTCTACGGGATCCTTCCGGAAGACCCGAAGGAAGCCGTCTCAGTCAGGAGACGCTCTCTTCGATTCTACTACGATACAGCCACTAAAACGCTGTACCGACGCTCCTTCGACGGGCTTCTCCTCCGATGCCTGTCTAACGAAGAAGCGGCCGAAGCTCTTCGAGAAGCTCATGACGGAACTTGCGGAGCTCACCAACCAGGTCCTAAGTTGCAAGATCGACTGCGATGTATGGGCTACTACTGGCCAACCATGGCCGCTGACGCAGTGGAATATGCTAAGAAGTGCCATGCATGCCAACTTCATGCAGACTTCATACATACACCGTCTGAACCACTACATCCTACAGTCGCCTCCTGGCCCTTCGAAGCCTGGGGCATGGATATTGTGGGACCAATCACCCCTCCTTCATCAAGAGGACATCGTTTTATCCTGGCCATCACCGATTACTTCTCCAAATGGGCGGAAGCAGTCCCACTAGCGGAAGTAAAAAGCTCCAGAGTGGTCAGCTTTATCAAACACCATGTCATTTACCGTTTCGGAGTACCCAGGCGGATCATCCATGACAATGGTCCCCAGTTCATCAGCCACATTTTTAGCAGGTTCTGTGACAAGAATCGCATTCAAAACGTGGCCTCAACCGCCTACAATCCGGCAGCAAACGGATTGGCCGAGGCGTTCAACAAAACCATCGTCAGGCTGCTCAAAAAGGTCGTGTCATCCAACAAACGCGACTGGGACGAAAAGCTCGGCGAATGTCTTTGGGCCTACCGCACAACGGTACGGACCCCAACAGGCAACACACCATTCTCCCTGGTCTACGGGAGTGAAGCGGTACTGCCTCTCGAGATCCAGATCCCCTCACTCCGAGTAGCAATCACAAACAAACTCACAGAAGAAGACAATCAACGTCGTCGTCTGCGGGAACTGGAGGCACTTGACGAAAAGCGTCTCCTAGCTCAACAACGCATCGAACTTTACCAAGCCCGTATATCACAGGCTTTCAACAAGAGGGTCAAACAAAGAACTTTCCAAGTCGGCGACCTGGTTTTAGCAGTCAGAAGGCCAATGGTGTTAACTCACAAGACATCAGGGAAGTTCGAGCCCAAATGGGAAGGACCCTTCATCATTGAGACGGTATACTCAAACGGTGCTTACCGCCTCGCCAAACCCAATGGGGACTTGTTCATGATGCCCATCAACGGCAAGTTCCTAAAGAAGTACTATTCTTGACATCCTCCAAGACATGTATTTCCCCAAACAACCTCTTTTCACAAAATCAAACGCTTCCGGAACCCAGCTGTTCCGTGGCATCCTTCCGTAGAAAGATAACCACGTCCACATTACCTCTGAGTTGTCTCTCTACATCCTACAAAGCGGAACCTTACATTTCGTGAGCTTACGCTACCCTTCATGTTTACCACGTCCACATTACCTCTGAGTAAACATCCCGTACAAACAACCCCTGCGTTGTCGTACATTGATCGCAGAACTTCCACGTCCACATTACCTCTGAGTTGTTCAGCGTATCCCCCAGGATCATTCCTACCACGTCCATAATACCTCAGAGTAGGAAAATTCTATCATTTGAACCTAATGATTGCCATGTCCACATTACCTCTGAGCAAACATGTTGGTTCCTTCAAACTTATTATCTGTACCTAAAAACCAAGGTGCGCAAAAGATAATAGGTCCACATACATCATCAAGTTCATGAGATCAAAAATGAACATATCACAAAAAAAAGAGATAGTGTATTTCTTTATTTTTCAAAAAAAAGGAGTACAGAAATACGCTATTTCCCCAGCAAGAGTTACAAAAACACATAAAAAGAGAGAAACTACAGTCCTCGATCCTCTCCAGGGTGGGATGAGAGCTCTCTGACTCGACGTCTCAGTTCGGCAGTGCGAGTTTCCACAGTCGCCTGGACTCGAAGCTCGGCTTCTTGACGCATCAATTCGACAGCCTCAGCGGAAGTTTTACTCTCATACTTCTCATCAAGCTGTCGTCGCTGCTGAGCCAAAGCAAGAGTCCGCTGAGTAAGAGTCGCTTCCTCCTGCTTGAATGCCACGTGTTCAGCCAGGACACGATCAGCTTCTAGTTGGAGTTGGGCCCGCTGGTCTCCAAGACGGCGCATCTGGGCATCAACCTCTGCGATGTTAGCATCCACCGCAGCCCGCTTCTCCGTCGTCTTCTTCACAGATTGAGACAACTGCTCCGCCGCAGCCTCAGTCCTAGCCACTTCATGCTTCCAACTGCTCACTTCGGCCCGATGGGAAGCCTCGATTTCGGCAATCAACTTCCCCATCTCTGCATCTGTCAAGACAGAAAGGTCATTTCGCTGGATGCGCTGCAGTTCCGCGAGCCGCTCGTCCAGCTCAATCACCGAAACCTCCAGAATTTCGGCCATATGGTCATGGCCTTGGTGAACGCGGATCAGCTCGATACAAGGCATTGCCAAAGCTTTTACTGTCGCAAAGCTCCCCTTGGCATCCATCACGGCAGATACACCTTTCTCCAGCATTTTGTACACTCCCTCGACGAGGAACTTCACATACTCGTCGGCATCCGCCAGAACCTGCGGTGTCATAGCAGGAGTTGGGGGAGCTACTACAGTTTGCGGACCGAAGGAAGATCCGCCAACCTCGATCTGAGAGGTTTGAACCTCGGCAGCAATAGGCTCTTCATCAACAGGGGCCAGACTGCTAGCCCGAGGAGCCGAAGGAACAGAAGGAGCCGGCACGTGCGTCGTGATAGTACCCCAAGTGGAAAGAGCAACAGAGGGTTCCACACCCTTACCCTTCTCAAGCCCGGAGAAATCACCGACATCAACGACCACCTCTTCTACCCCCGATGTTTTATCAGCATCAGCTACCTCCCCCGGCAGAACAGGGAGATCAACATCCATCTCCTGGCCGGCCCCGGGAGACAAGACCGGCAGAAGGGTCTCATCCTTCTCAAGTCCCTCTGCAGGGACAGAATCTGTCGCTACCGCCTGATCGGTAGCCATCTCGACTTCCACCGTTGGAGCCAAGGAAGGATTTGGCAACGATTCAACCGACCTCCTTTCATCATGATAAGGAGGGGAATCAACCCTCTCCTCTGTCTCAACTACCTCTGTTGCCCCCGCAACAGACTCCTGCAGCCCTGGAGTGATGTCATCGGAAGATGACGAACTCCATTCCTCTTCACCAGGAAGCTGCGTACTTGCTAAACCTTCGATATGTGAAACCTCCGCTGTGGCCTTCGTCATTCCGGAAGCTGCTGCACCCTCAGGTTCCCTCCTGACATAATCCGGGGATACCGGAACCTCCACGACGACAGTATCCTCCGGATCTTCCTCCATGGGAGACATCATAGTCGGCGGGATGCGCACTCCAGACGAGCCCGCCATCTCTTCTCGCCTACTCCCACCCGACTTTGGGGTACGAGGTTTTCTTTTTAGCGGTTCCTACAAAAGAAAGATGAAGCCTCGTAAGTGGTGGAACCAAAATCAGATTACATGAGACGTCCTTACCTCTTCAGACGCCGAATCCGATGACGCCATTGGTGACAACGCCTTCTTCTGCTTCTTCGGCACAGGAGATTCAGCCCCTGTATCTGCACATCGTTTCGATCGATCGTCCGAGGGTTCTGCTTGTGATGCGGAGGGGGCACTCTATTGACCCACCCCTGACGGACGATGCGGCCGGGCCTTTACTGGCGTATCCCCAGTCGCTGCTAACTGGGTGCCTGCGATAAGGCTGGTCTCCCTGTCATATCCGGAAGGCGGGGCAGCCGTAACACAGTAAAATTTGGCGGCCGAGTAAAGAATGGGCGGCCGCGGATCGGGGACGGGCAACGTAAAACGAGCTCCGGTACATCCGGCATTATAGTAATGCCAAGCTCGTGCACCATCCAACAAACTTCCAACATACCCCAGGGTAATACTGGGGTTATCCAACATCATCTGAGCATAACCAAATTGCCGCGCAAAGCGGCTCGGCAAGTACGGCTCCAGGTAGCACTGATTCCTGTTCCGGTACACCAGATGGGACGGCCGGATACTTTGCAACCAGCGGAATCCCCATTGAGGCAGAGTGGTGGTACCTTCGCCCAGGTCCCTTAAATCCTCGTTGGCCTCAAAACCCAAGTAGATTGGACCAACTTTGGTAATCTTCCAACCCTGAAGGCGGGATAAAACCTTTCTACAAACAGGGACACCAGTATGCGACCAGCTCCTCCGATGGAAACGACGAAGGAATGCATCTCCAGCCTTATAATCTCCTTCCGAGCCGGGGCTCATCACACCGGGATGATGCAGAATTAGCCATCCCATCAAATAGTGAAACGGCAGTTCGGCGCGCGGGAAGTTATTCTTTCTGCCTCTATCATGAATCACGTTTCCAGCAAACTCTCGCAAACCCCGCTGCAGGTTACATACCATTGCGGGGAGGAGAGCCAAGCGCCGGCCGAAGACCAACTTTACGGCTGGCAGGATTAAGTTTCGAGTCACCCTCTCGACGGCACCGGATCCACCTGCGAACACGCAATCCCGGAGCCATATCATCAGATAGGCGACCAAAACCGCCTTGGATGACATTGGATAAGCAAGGTGCCAGAAGCAGCTGTAGGAGCGTGCATCTGACTGCTGGTCTTCATTCCCTCGAGGATTCTTCTCCCCTAACGTGCTCATTTCGGACAACACCTCGCTACGAGAGAGCGCCGGCGGAGTAGAAAACTTCGAAGAATCCTCTTTGTCTTGTCTAAAGACATAATCTCTCCAAGCGGTCACATGGGGCTGCGACCCACTTTTATCCCTTCTCTGCACATAGTAATGATGACTCGCCACTTCCTTGAAGACGGCCGTCATCTCATCAGCTCTATCCCCCAGGACCTGAAGTTCCTCATTGGTTGGAAAGTACTCTTCATAGGGCTCCGATCCCCAAGGGAGTTTAGACACCTCATACATCTCATGAAGTGCGAACCCTAACTCCCCTACCGGAGTAAAGAAGGTCCCGGTATGGATATCAAACATCTCCAAGAGTGCGAGGAACATGTGCCTATTAAGGTCAACACCCGCCTGGGTAGCAC
Organism: Iris pallida; assembly: GCA_029216955.1. Lineage (NCBI taxonomy): Eukaryota > Viridiplantae > Streptophyta > Magnoliopsida > Asparagales > Iridaceae > Iris > Iris pallida. Next base: position 20,766,278 of record JANAVB010004600.1, on the reverse strand, counting down.
GGATCGCGGCAGTCAACCCGATCTCTCGGAGCTCAGTCCGAAATCGCGACAAGATCCAGAGCGTCAGTTTATCCCATTTGGAGACATAATGGCACCAACCCTCCACCCGAAACTCTCCTTTCGGGTAGGAGCATTCCATCAAAAACATACGATGTGTAAAAGTCGAAGCACTATAAGCAAGCGTATCAATGGGTACATCACTGTAGAGGCTCCCAGGACGTAAAGTCCGCCAAGTGTAAGAAGATCCAGACCGTACAACGGTCAAAGCATCCCTTTGGTCGGAAGTAGAATCAATTTGGATGACACCAGTCACCGCTCCCCCCTGAGAAGGGGTAAGCTCCCAAGACATCCTCCTCTGGGAAACAAGGCGACAGAAGGACATCAAAGGCCATTGACGTTCAAGTTGCTTAACAATCATATGCACTCCATTCGCAGTAAAGAACCAGTCCTCCTTGACCTTCAGCACTGACGAGTCAGTAGAAGTGAGACGGTCTCCAAACAGGAACTCAGGCTTCAGGAAGGTCACTTTATCAGATGTGAAAGATTTAATAACTCCACGCTCCATCATCCGTTTGAGGAACCAATACTGCTGTTCACGGATTAGGGTCATTCTCTCAGGAGGCTGATCCAGCATAAGAGCATCTTGAACAGGGTTTATCACTTCCTCGTTATGCTCTACTCCCATTTGGTTGAAGGCAGCCTCCAAGAAAACTTCACTCAAAAGCGGGATTGCCATCGACACTAGCAAAAGATCAGAAAAAGTCAGAAGAGAACACACAATGTGTCTAAAGGAGAAAACTGCGGCGCATCATCAGGGATTGAACCCATGCGCGTCCGCAGCATAGCCTCGGCGCATCATCAGGGTTTGAACCCATGCGCGTCAGCAGTAAAGCCTCGGCGCATCACCAGGGTTTAAACCCATGCGCGTCGGCGGGCAAAGACCGCGGCACATCATTAAAGACTCAAGGTCCATGTGCGTTGGCGTACAGACAATGAGACTTACCAACCACCTCCGGCCGAACTTCGACAGGCCGACGGGGAACGACAGCCGCCGCAACTTCCGCGGACTCCTTCGCTTTCTCCTTCCCCTTGCCGGCAGCACCGCGAGGAGTCTTGGGAGCCATTCTCTCGAGGAAGGAGAAGTTAGGGTTTTGAAGAAGAAACTCTAAAGAAGCAGAGGCACAGAGAAGAAGAACCCTTTCTCTCTCCAACACTTACCTATTTATAGGGCTTGGTCGCACGCGTGACCCGATGAGGAGTGATCTCAGCCGTCGCCTCGGGTTCTGTGCAAAGATAGCAGCAAATAAAACCAAAAGATCATCATTAATCTTTTCGGTTACCGAGGCTTCATCATCATTAACTGAGAACAGGCATGCGCCCAGAAATCATGCGCCCTGACCTCCATGCTTCTTATTCAAAGTATTCCAAAACTTATTCAAAAGTTTTGAAAACTTTGAAGGCGGTCTTGTAGAAGCATGGAATTTCACAACCAGAAAACCCATGCGCCAGACACTACATGCGCTAGAACTCAGACGAAGAACTTCACAGCAAGATCAATAAGGATAGACATTCGAAAGAAGACTTTTTATTTATATACAAAAGTCTATTACAGGTCTAAAGAAAAGGTTGTACAAAGGAGAATTTCTACAAAGGAAAGATCCTAAGTCTACAGCCAGCGGCTACCATGTGCCTCCAGATAAGCGCAGCAGCCACCATGCGCCATCAGTCAGGCGCAGCAGACATCATGCGCCTCCAACCAGGCGCATCCCATCATCTCTTCAGCAGCTCAGTTATGTGCATCCCTTCAGCCAAATTCTTCCAGCCAGGCTCACCTGGCCGAGCAGAGCCCAGCTATGTGCCGCCCTTCCAGCCAGGGTCACCAGATAAATGCTTCCACAAAGCATTTAACCCTCTGGCTGGAACCAAGGAGGAGCACGGCAAAACTGTGGCCAGGGGAGGCTTCGAAAGAGCCTCCAAAGGCGAAGGAAGACCGTGATCGAAACCACAGCACAAGGGAGCTCTCAACACAACCAGAGCGGGCGACACCCACTTTGAAGGAAGAGAGAGCCCAGCACCGCCATTCCGATCTACGGCTCTTCCGGAACAACGGAAACGAGGCCCGAGCATCCCTATCTTTGGATGCAACAGGCACCTTCCGCCTGCCTCGGAAGCCCTCGACTCCGTCTTTTGGATGTAACAGTCACCTTCAAGTGCATCGAAGACAACACAGCGTCTCATCTTCACCCTCGGGAGTACTTCGTCAACAGAATGCACCCGCATGATCAAGTTCATGTTGGAAGTACGTGAGGGAATGAGAAGCGAATCTTCTCTCCATGCTACTATTTATAGGCCGGGCAGATCAAACCCACGCGCCAAGTGGATGGCCCTCCGAATTCCGTGCAATGAATTTGCATTAAATGGATGAACCGGACGCCTCGAATTCAGCCAAACGGCTATTTATAGCACTCGAAGAGCGAGACAGCCGCATCATTAAGGACATGTCCGATGCGCCAGCCAGACAGCGCATCACACGGATGCGCCCTTCGGCATCAGGCGCATCACACAGACGTGCCCTACAGTACTCGGCGCATCACAGAGGATGCGCCCCCACACAGCCCCATACCGAGTGGAACGCCAACCGACGCGCCCACTCAGCTGTCCATCGAATGACACCAACATTAAATGCTGAACTGACAGAGTTGGCAGCGCGCTTCCCAAAGTCTGAACAGTTGACAGCTTTTTCAGAAAACGAAGCGTCGGCAACGTCAGCATCATCATGACTTTATTTCGACGGCCACTGCCACGTGGCCACCCAACCATCCGCATGCGCCTCTACGGCCATGCGTCCAAATCAGCATGCGCCTCAAAAGCCATGCGCCCCAGACTACTCTCTGATCCCGAAAGACAGAAGAAAAGTCGCCTGCATGCGCCTCAAAAGCCATGCGCCCCAAATGGTTTATAACTCCTAAAGGTTATGAGCCGCAGCCTCCTCCTGCGCCCAATCCAAGGCGCAGCCCACCAGATCACTCCTCTCTACCAAATCCGAGATCTTCGAACCATGAGTCGACGACACGTGTCCTTTGACTCAACTCTTTCAAGATTTCAGCAACGGAAAGATCTTCTCTTCTGCTACGTGCCGGCTCACAACAGCAGTATGAAGAAGTCTACCCCTCGATCAGGGCGCATCATCCATGCACCTCCATCAGCAACCTCCATGTGGCGTCCCCACGCCGACGCATCCTGCATGCGCGCATGAGCAGCCAGCCTGCAGAACTATAAATAGAAGGATCGTCTCCTTCACACACACACACGACTCACAACACAGACAGAATCCACAACAGAGAATCACCAGAGAGGCAGTTCTAGACACTCAACGTCTTCCTCCTCTCAGCAAGCTCCAGCACCCAGAGCAATCAACACCTTCAGAGAACCGATAACCGTCATCAGCCGGTCAACGGAGTCAACGCATTACCACTCGCTCCATTGGCACTAAGGAACCCAGCTTAAACAAAAGTGTACTCCTAGGACGACATCTAAGTCCTACATTGTAACACTGTTCTGTTTGTATTAAGATTTCAATCAAAAACAATTTTAATGGCAAACAGCGTGTATATCAATGTCTGTGTCTGTGTGTGTCCGTGTGTGTCCGTGTGTGTCCGTGTCTGTGTGTGTGTGCGTGTGTGTCCGTGTGTGTCCGTGTGTGTCTGTGGGAGAGGAGGAGGAGGAAGGAGAGGAGTTAGGTTAGGGTTTACCTGAGGAAGAGGAGGAGGATCTCGAGGAGGAGGAGCTCGCCGGAGGGGGAGGGAGTCGCCGGGGGGGGAGGGGGTCGCCGCGGGGGGGAGGGCACTGATAGAGGGGGAGGGAGTCATCGGGGGGTGGGGGGTGGGGGGGAAAATTAAATTTTTTGGGGGTTTTCGAGTGAGAGTGAGGGGGAAAGAAGGCAGCGGCGTGCCCTGAGTAAAATAACTTAGCGATGTCACGTGTTGACGTCGCTAAACGTCACAACCATGGCGACATATACTTATAATATGTCGCTGAACGTCGCTATTCAGCGACGTAGTATACTCCTGTCGCAGAACGTCGCTAGCCAGCGACGTTTTGCGACGTGTTTATAAAGAAGTCGCTACTGGCGACGTAATTTCTTGCCGTCGCTACATTCGATTTGAAAATCATTTCCTCTTGTTTTGATTCACCCTCACTCCTTGATGTTTAAAGAATCTTAGACTATTAACTTCCTTCATCATTATCCTTACTTATGTTTTGTCTATCTTATGTTGCTAATTTAGCACCAGTTTTGCAAGCTGATCTTTTCGAGCTTGATCATGACATATTTTATTGGGGGCCGGCACCCACTAACATATTGTCTAATCAGAACCGGTGCATGATGGTCTGATCAACCTATTGCACTTTGGTTCGCTTTTCATATATTATTCTACATGGATGATGACATAGTTAAATTTGCCCTAGAGTCTCATCCACGACAGCTTTGGCAATCCTCTTTTGAATTATTTCCATCGCCTATGAACCATGTATTGTACTTAATAGCGTCATCTTTGAACTCTTATTTGTTTTGCCTTTCACATATTTCAGAAAGAAAAGTCACTGTACTTGATAGATCAACCCAAGGTATCACGTTTAGTTTCCCTATCTAAGGAGGAAATTGACTTATTCCTATATCCTTGCATCATCCTTTAAATTCTAATTCTTTGATCGTGACCAGTCAACCGGGTCATCCTCCTTATCATCCAGTGTTTGGGGTCTTATTCAATTGTATTAATTCAATTGTGACATGGATATCAAATCTTGGATACTCGTGCTCAGACTTCAATGGCCTCGTTATCTATCTTGCCCAAACTTCGATTATCCTGAAATTGATCAACTTAGATCGTGCCGGGACTAAATCTTCTTTTATATATATTATGTTATTGGATTTCAATGCCATTGACACTCATGCCTTAAACTTTCGATTTTGATCATCTTTGGAATGGTAACCCTTCGTAATTGATTCCTAGTTATCCTTACCAGTCTCATATAGGATGGTAGACTGTCCTACACCTTAATAATTTGTTGCTTCTCTATCTTTCCAGCAGAACACCCCATATTGCTTGCATGTTTATAATTATTATTTATTGATAATTATTTCACTTTATGATTTTTGGTAATTTTTAAACTATTAAAAATTGCCTTAAGTCATGACTTGTGATTTTGATGTGCTGCTAGTGAAACCCTAGAGACTGCATGACCAATAGCCTAACCATGTCATTAGGATGATTTAATTATCATTTTTAGCCTAGGGATAATTTGGTCATTTTGACTTATTTGAATTATTTGATGATTTATTGAATTGGTGATTCCTAGTTTGGGCTTTGACTTATAGAGACTCGTAGACTAGCCTAGTGCCTAACCCTAGCCATGGTGACCCTAGTCTAACTTAGTTTAACCTACTTTTAGTCATTAGAAACTAATTTTGGAATAGGAGGATTAGTTTAAGTGAAATTATTTCATGATTTATGGTTTAATGAAATGACTTGTGATTTAATGACTTAATGACTTGTGACTTGGCCCATGGCCCATAACTTAAAGCCTAACCCTAATTTTGGACATAAGTGACCAGCCACTAGGGCTCCCCTCCCTATAACTACTCTCCTCATTTAGTTCTTGCCTCCTTTGTTTCATCCCAACACTTAGAGAAAAGAAAGGTTTGTCCATTCTTTCCCAACCCATAGATTATTCATTTTAAATCCTTTTCCACTCTAGTTTCTTGTATTAGAGACTAATACTCTCCTATTTTCTGATTGTGGAGTTCAATTCCAGCCTTGGGACAATTTGGGAGCATTTGGCTAGCAAAGAGGAACCCCCATTTGGAGCTTTTTCAAGCTTTTTGTACCTATAGGTAAAATTCTATAAATTGATCTAATATTATGTTTTCTTTGCATTTAGGGCTAGATCTAGGAGTCTCCTAGCTGTCCCTAAAATTTGGGTCGATTTCGTGTCCGTTTGGTGTCCGTATCGGACACGTGTCATAGTGTTGTGTAGGTGTTTGATTAAATGCCACTTAGGAAATTATTTTTAATTTTTGTAAATCTAATTACATGAATTTGTAGATCTAAATATGTATGTTAACTTTTGTGAAGACTGAGTTGGAGACTATGTCGTTTTTGTGTCGAAATTGGACACGTACCTCATGCACGAGACACCGCACGGGGCTCGTGCAGTGTCATGCTGCTCGGGTGTCCTAGCGGACACGACACTGAGTCATATGACACAAACATTTGTGGGAATGATGGGGCAATCACTGACACTTTGCTCCCAAAATTTGGGAGCATATGGTTCACCACACGAGGAGAAATCGCGCGCGCACTGGACACGCACTGTGTGCACGCGCGAGAATTTCCTCCTCTGACACGGCTTAAAAACCGACACAACCCGTAACGTGGACACGTTTTAGGCACGTGGATATGTACCCCTACCCTAGGCGTACATGTGTGCTCGGCCACGTGTCACCATGTGGCCTGTGTCGTACACTGGACACACGTGCACACGTGCACGTTACAGCCTGTGCATAGCGTGTCTGTGTGTGTTTCTAGACGTGGACACGCCATGTCCGGCTCTAGGGTGACACAAAAATACTCCTAGGATACGTGCACATGTGGGGGATTAATTACCAACCTTTAAATTTATATATTAATGAGTTTTGAATTCGAAATTGGGATTTCCCATTCCCGACTGATACACAATTCCTGTTTAACTGATCACTGAGTAAAATTCCTATTTAACCCGATTTTCATTGATGTTAACTTGCCATAACTGATTCATACATGTGTATTAGACTATTTTTAATGTTGATTGTTGGTTGGTGTGGGTTTTAGATTACGAATATGGGATTTCGATATTGGAATGGGCTGTAGACTGCTAGTTTCTGTTTTTTTTCACTGTTTGAATATCTAAACTTAACTTCCCTATTTTAACTGAATTTTGGTAATTAAATTTAACATGTTTAAACTCATGGGCATTATGTTAGACTACTGCTAGGATGATACATGTTAGAATGGAATTCGAATATGGGAATGGGACTCTCGAAAATGGGTGTAACTGTTTTTACTGAACTGTCATTGACATGTTATATTATTGAATTGAAATTCTTATACAGTTCTGATGAGTTGGTTAATATTACAGATAAACTTAGCATCCTCTTGAGGAACTTGAGAAACCAGCCTTTGAAATGTGCCTATGTTGGTAGATAGGGGCTTGGCACTTGCATCCTATTGGGTGTTGGTTCAAGTGATAAAAGCAGCCTCTATACTAGTCTACTACAACTTGGATGAGGTTATGTACCTCTTTTAGGAGCCTTGCAGCACTGTGACACCCTTTTATATGTTGCGAGGTAGTCCACCAACTTTGAATGCTCTTGTATTCATATCTCCAGTTGAGATACTAGTTTTGCATTATTCTTATGGTGTGTTGGATTTAGTGCTTATAACCCTTAGTTAAATATGGGTCATGAATAACTTTTGAAGTTTCGATCTAGTGTTCATTCATAGGCCTTGCCTTGTACCTACATGTTATTATCAGTCAGAAAGGGGGAGTCTAAATCGATTCTAGATCAATTTAGCTCAGTAGAGGGTATGAAGCACCTACTACACCTTAATAACATAAGCCTTCATTAAGGGAGAAGTATCATACTATCATGTGCATTTTACCCAATTTCGTAGTATCGGATTCGGTTGTCTTGCAAGTATGGACTAGTTCACTGTTTCCACACACTAATTCCATGTGACACTACACTACACACCCTATTAACTGTTACACCTTAAACCACTTTGACACTATCACTAAGCTGTCACAACACTCTACTGTCCTCTATTACACCATATCACACACTCACATTTCACACATTGCCACCCTTGTATCACACTCTTTGTTTCCATGTACATACACATGCCATTTGATACACACTGTTTTCATATGCTCCACACACACACACACATGTAAACCTAGACATAAACACACGTCCCTACCCTATCACTCTATGTATATATATATATATATATATATATATATATATATATATATATATATATATATATATATATATATATATATATATATGCAAGATACAATAATGTGGTATGTATACATATATATGTATATGATAAATTATATTAAATTAGTGTATATATAAGGTGTGGGAATATGTGATATAGCCCTTATGGCCTATAGGCTATGTATATGGTACATGGCCTATGTGTATGGCATGAATGCCAGTCAATGTGTGTTGTTGGCTTGTATAGCCCAGTTTTGATGTGTGCTTGCTAGTCTAGGCTTGGTTAGCCCTAGTGAGACTTGACTAGACTAGGATTGGCCCAGTTTGACTAGTGTAGTTGACTTGGGTTGACCCAGAGTTGACCAAGTTTGACTTGGACCTAGTTTGACCTAGACAGTTGACCAAGTTTGACAGAGTTAACTTTGACCTAGATTGGCCTAGAAACTATGTAGATTGCATCATAAACTTCATTTGTCTTATTTAAACATATTATAACCTGTATTCCTCTGTTTAGGACATTGTGACTCTGTTGCAGACATCTGATATTATACTACTCTTTTCAGAGTATCAGGCGAGTACATTCTCTGATAGTTCTCTAATTTATTTGTCAATTACTGTACTTCAGTTCTAGTTAGTTGTATGTGATTCTCTGTTACAACACGTATGGATATTTCTGGATTCATGTATGCGACACACATACCATATTGTCTGGCTTTTATTACTGGAATCACCTACTGGAATCATCCTGGAATCACTTGCTGGTATCATCATGTTTGGCTAGACTCATCTCGATTCTCGTGTCGTATTTTGGATTCACTTGTACTTGCTGGGAGGGAAAATACTTGAGTAAGACATGTAGACATACCCCAATTCTGGAATTACCCCACATGCTGAAATCTATTGGAATGATAGCCATCTCACATCCGGCCGAGTGTGTGATGTGCCGGATTACCTATAGCCATTTACATGTCGATCTCGGTATTTTAAAACACACTGTTAGAGTATAGTCTGGACTCACCCTGGAAACTTTGATCACTGACTGGAATCATCTCATACCGGACTCATCTTGTACTGGAATCACTGGTATCAGATTCATGTTGTCTGGACTTACGTTGGTCTTATACTTGTTTATATTTACTGTCTGGACTTATATCATGTTACTCTAGTTCAGCTAGTTTCTATTTTTACAGTCTTTATTGCCATGGTTCTTCTCTTGTTTAGTTACTTACTTTCCTTGTACTTTATCTCTCTCTATACCATCACCTGAATATAAAACTGCCATGCTTCATCAATATAACTGTCTATAACTGCTTTATAGTTCTCTGTCATTTACTTGGGTTTTCTAGATGAGATTGTGCTCGTTCCTGTCCTGACTGGACCTGTTAAAAATTTTACAGATGATTGCCCTGAGGACATTTGCCCTACTTACTGTGGACCAGGAGAGGGCTTAGCTACCTTTGGCCCCGACACTCAGGATGATCGGAAGATTAGCTAGTGACTTGGTTTAGATTCATGTTGTAGAACTTGAGTTGTAAATAAGTTGAGATATGATGTTTTGAGATTGTTAGAGATTATATTATCTAGTAGTTGGTTTTATTGTGGTTTTCAGTCTTAGTTATAATCTTCTGTATTATCATATCATGCTTAGACTGTGATTGAGATTACATTGTATCTATACTTGTCCTCCGTTCGGAGTTGAGAGTTTGACAAGTACATTATATAATTGCGTGAGTTGCTAGTTATATAGTGACCTAGAACAGCGTTCTACCGTCGACACTGCGACGTAGGCTGGGCATTGTTACGCACTCGTACCCTCACAGTGGGTGCGGGTCGTGACACTAGACATTCTGTTTATTCGTTTACAATGAACATGTCCTAGCCTATTATGCCACTACTCAAGAGTATAAGCAGAAGGAGTGACTTCATTAATTACATTGGACTGATTTACAAGCTGAATCTTGAACATTCCTTCGGTATAAAAAGCTTTCCCGAAATATATTCCCTTGATAGACATCAACATCTGGCCAGCATTGATGTCCATCCTGAGGCCTGCGTTGCAGAGTAGGCCTCCTGAGATCAGGTTCTTGGCGATAGCAGGTACGTGCTTCACGCCTTGAAGCGTCAGAGACTTGCCAGAAGTCAGCTTCAATACCACCGTCCCAATTCCGAGCACTTCAGCTTGTGCCTGGTTCGCCATCATAACCACTTCAGAAGTAGGTGTATAGGTGGTGAACCACTCCTTACTGGAGCAGACATGGCAGGAGGCTCCAGTGTCTACCCACCAGTCAGAGTCAGTCCTTACCGCATCAACCTGCGCAATCATAGCAACAAATATCAGTGATCATAGATACCTTACTAGGCTCTCCTTGCTCTGATTGCTTGGTCTTTGCTTTGCACTCATTCTTAAAGTGGCCCTTCTTGCCACACTTGAAGCAAGGCATCTGAGACTTTGGCTTCTTTTTCTTGAAAGAAGTTCCCTTGACTTTCAGATTGTCAGGGTCCTTCTTCTTGCTGTAGGAAGCCGTCTGCTTTCCCCTTGGTTCCTTGGTATGAACCAGATTGGCGTTAGCCAATTGCTTAGACAGTGTGTCCATCTTCAATTGAGCCCGCATCTGGTCCTCAACATAGATTTCCTGCAAGAGATCTTCAAGGCTGATCTCAAGCTTCTTCCTATGCATGTTTGCATAGAACTTGCTCCACCCAGCGGGGAGCTTTGAGACAATCCCTCCAACAACAAACTTGTCGGAAAGGGGCATCGCCTTATCTTCCAGCTTCTGTCGCAGTTTCAGGAACTCCTTCACCTGCGGCAGCATAGACTTTTCGTCCTCAAAGAACCACTTGTGATATTTTTCAACCACAAAGATTTTACTGCGGTTCTTATCTTTTTCGTAGAGGATTTCTAGAGACTCCCATATGTCTCTAGCGATAGTCTTCTTAGAATAGGATTCTGCAAGGGAATCTTCCATAGCATTCAGGATAAGAAGCCTACAAATACTATTTTTCCTTCTCCATTTTGTTTGAAGTTTAATAGCCGCGGTGATTGCGGCAGCAGACCCAACATCTGGAACAGTAGGTTCTTCCTCCAGAAGCACGCGATCTACGTCTTTGAGTTGAAGGGTGAGATAAACCTTTCTCTTCCAGACTTGGTAATGTTCTCCATCAAACTTTTCTAACTTACAAAAGTCAGAATTGAAGAGTGAAACATTAACGTTTTCCATCGTAGTGATAAAGCTTTGAGATTGTTATTGCCGGGGCACAATTTTTCGATGGAAAACTAAAATTTCCTAACAATTGTACAAACAATTGTTATTACGTAACACTTCACAAAAGGTACGTAAGAGAAATTTTAACTAGTGCTACACTTCACAGAGGGTGCACAGAACGTAACACTTCACAGAAGGTACGTAAGAGAAATTCCACAAGTGCTACACTTCATAGAAGGTGCATAGAACGTAACACTTCACAGAAGGTACGTAAGAGAAATTCTACTAGTGCTACACTTCACAGAAGGTGCGCTAATAGAATTATGATAATATCAACGCAAACACTTCACCGAAGGTGCGCTAATAGAATCCTAATAAAACCAACAAAGAAGGTGACAGGCGAAAGATGGAAAAACTCATGCTGGGGTGAATGATCACCGTTGCTCAAAGCTTTATTCGCCCCACACGAATAGCTTCCAGGAACCAGCAAGTTCGTTGGAGAACTTGGAACACTCTTGCTATACTGACTCCTCGGATGAACACGAACTCCCGTGCAAAACTCAATGCTGGTACAATACCTCTCTTCTCTCACATAGATTCTAAACACTTATAAACTTTCTGTCTACTACTTGTCTATATGTCCTGAACTGTGAGAGAGAAGGAGGAGACCTTATATAGGCCCCTGCAACAACTGCCTAGTTAGCACAAGGGACGTGGTAATAACCACCCCGAATATGGAGCAACTGCTCAGAACATGCAACGACACGTTCTGCCGCAAGTTGTGCCACTCGCGTAACTAGCGTGATTTGCACTTGAGCCCGAGCCCGAGTCCGAGTCCGAGTCCGAGTTCGAGTCCAACAAAATGCCACATTACGCCTCATGAGCCCGAGCCCGAGCCCAAGTCCGAGTCGCTAAGCCTCTACGGGGCTTAGCTCCCATGGAAATAAATTTCCCAAGAGCAAAAAGCATGAATGCTTTAATTGTTGATTTTAGCCTTTTTTCCATTAGAAAAATAACCCCACATGGCAAACCCATGTGTACCTCCACACCACATGTGCATCTCCAATAATAGCAAAGCTAATATATAAAGATACAATCTCTTTGTTTTTTCTGATGTGGGACTAAAGTTTTTCTAAAGGAAAAAACCAAAACTCCAACATTTTACATTTCATATGTCATAATTGTACATTATCTAGCTTATATTTGTATTTGCTCCAATAGTGTTGACTGGATAACTAATGTTGACAGTTTAGATGAGTTTCTTTCTAGTCTATGGAGGTCGCGGTTGATATTTGGTTTGGTCCTAATCTTTTGATATCTGATAGTAGGGGATTGCATATTTTTCGTTCATATGCTTTTCCAGTCTTTTCTTATCTAATTACACCAAAACATGCAATTCGTAACACATTTTTTTACAATTTGTAGCGGTTATTACCGTGAGATTTTTGTAATGGTAATAACCGTTACAATTGTTAAAAAACCGTTCTAAAAATTATAATTTGTAATTTTATTATTTTTATAATTCTTGTAATGGTAAAAACTGTTACAAAAGTTTCATACATCATCACAACTGAATGACGTGAGTACCACGTGACAGGAGGAAAGTGTTAAGAACAGAATTTTTTCTATTTTTCACGCACATTTTTTCGTCTTTCCCTCTTCTTCCATCTCTCCCTCCAGCTTCCTCTTTTTTCCCCTAAATCTCTTTCGCACCACCAAACCCTAACCCTAGATTTCCTCCTCCCAAAAGAATGCTCCATCTTTCCCGCTTATTCTCTTCTTCTTTCTGGGAGAGAGAGGAGCAGCAGTTGCTCCGCGAAGAGCAGTGAAGGCTGTAGGAGAAGTCCTAGTGGCGATCGGAGAGGGAGTCGCTGATTAGCCAGATTGCCACCCTTTGCCATGGATCGAGGCAACGGAGGGCCGCAGCACGCCGGAAGCACATTCCATGGATTCGACGCTACTGAAAAAGGACGCAGAGGTGAGTAATATTTTCAGACGCTACTGATAGAGGACGCAGAGGTGAGTAATATTTTCACCAAATTGGAAAAAAACCTTCTGATTTCGTAGAGGATCTATCAAAATTCCAGGTTACTCCCTCCCTCTGTACATTTCTTTTTCTTTCTTCTTATTGCTTCTTACCTATTCGATCATAGTCCTCACCCCAAAAAATTGACTTGACTTGTAGAATCAGTACCTATAGCATCTTACGTATTCGATCATAGTCCTCACCCAAAAAGAATTGAGTTGACTTATAGAAGCAGTACCTATAGCATGAGAAATGTTACCAATCATTTCATTTTTAGCTTGAGGGAAATGAAAGATTATCCATAATACATACTAGTATGCTTTTATTCATGTGCTTCTCTCTCTTTTGTATTAGTTTCTTAAACAAATCACAACAATATATTACCGTATCAGTTACCTTTTGTGGGCTCAAATCCTGATGATCTGTAGCTAGAGTTGAATGTGTGAACCTTGGTTTAGGCCATTTCACATTTAAATTCAAGAGTCCCCTTTTTAATATGAAACGTTGGTTTTGGCAACTACTATAATGGTCCTTGCCGACAAAGAAATTGAAAGCATTAAAAAAGTTTGGAGAGACGAAAACATAAGTTGAAGTGATATTTAGGATATGCATTCAGTCAATTTTTGTCTGCATAGATGTGACAGATTCAACCTAAATCTACTTGCTTAATTTTTTTATATTATTCAAAATTACATGTCAATCTGAATCCTACAAAGAATATATAAAGTAAGTTTTTACTTAAGATTGACAACAAAATAGAACGCCCTATGCCACTCAATTTGCGTAGACTTTTGATCATATAAAATAGATATCCTTTCCCTATAAGATAAGCATATTTTAGGTATACCTGCATGCTTAGTCTATTGGTGTTTACATGTGTGTTAGCAGTACTTCAAACCCTTTGAAGCTTATGTGCTCCCTAATGACCACATTCTTGTGGGAGATGGCTTGGATGCTGATGTTATGATAATCATGAAAATTTGAGGCAAGGGTTTTAACTTGTTCAATCTGTCAGTTGCTCATCAATTTCCTCCAAGAATAGCTCGAGCTAATAATATTGACCATTCAACCGCTTCATACTGAGTTCATTAGTGTATACCAATATGGTTTTCTTCGATTGTCATTCCTTTAACATGTTTTGCTTCTTGTTTCTCTTTTTGGAAATTGTATCCCGTTTCAAAATAACCAAACTAGGATAACTATATAATCAAATATAGGTACTGAATGCTTCTGGTTAAATTCTCTTTCGGGTAAATATCATGAATCTCCCCATATATGAGAAAAGTCCTTACAGTTGCTTTATAACTTTCCTGTAGCAACAATTAAACCAAAAGATAAAAATATCATAATACCCTTCACTAGGTTTAATGACCGCTTCACTGTCTCCATAGACAATTAGCCCCTACAAGATATAGGCACTGGTTGTCTCTCATATTCTTATTTATTGCACCAATCAAAGTGTTATAAAGATTGCCAGCAATCTCGTGTTTCACGAGCGCCAAAACACGCATTGAGATTGTCATTTATATGTCATCACTATTTGAAGACTAAGGCGATCCCCCTGTCGTGTGTTCCTTACTGTTGCTTTCTTCACTAAATCTCAAACCTCAAAGTGTCGACCTCGACCTTCAAAGGGTTTTAGGAATAGTATATTAGATTGTATTGTTCCTATACATTTTGCCTTGCAATACCTGAGTGCATTATATAACATTTTCCTTGCAATATTTTGTTGATTTCTTTCTTTTAGCTTTTCTGGTAATTTGATTTTTGTGCTTGTTCTTTCCAGGTCATTTGAGTTGGAAATGTCATGTTAGTTTCTCAGGGTATGTTATCTGTGACCCTATGAAATTGTAATCAATGTAATGCAGTAATATATCCGTATGACCGTCTATACTTTTGGTATATTTGTTCTCTCATGGTTACCCCTCTAGTTCCATTGTTGCTGATTAATTTTATAGAGTATGATTTTTCTATTTCCTTGCGAACCTTGCTTTCCCTGTTAAGTTGCTTCTGGAACCTTGCTTCCCAATTTGGCTCAGCATATACAGAAAACCTTCATTATCAGGTTGCTTCATAGTGATGGCATCATGGAGCATATATAGCTACTTCAGATATGGCTAGTTCTTCATCAACAAGCTCTCCATTGTACCTATACGAGGTCACATGGGATCCCATAGTGATATTTCTTTTAGCAAAGCAGTAGCAAGATTTCTTAGTATCTTTTCCATCAGAGTTGAGGTTTTAGTGTTCATAGAACCCTAGAAAAGTTGGTGATACTTTCTGGATTTTCCTTTTCTTCTTTTGCATGATAACTGATAAGCTGTGATTTCTACATGCACTTCCATTTTGCTGTAGGTGAAGCCAATTCAGCAACTGGGCATATATGTATCTGTAGCTGAAGCCAATTCAGCAACTGGCAGACCTCTATTTTTTATCGTCCATTTTGCTATTGCTTCTGCATCTGCATAATGTAGCCACCGTAAAAGATGCCTTTCATTGGTTAATGCACTTTCCCTGTTGTATTAGCTATTCAGTAGTATTGTATGGGCCTATAACCTTTTTCATTGGAGCTCTCAGTGGAAAATGGGAGTGACATCGAATTTTAACTTGGTTAATTGATGATTATGGGCCTCATGTTCATGCAGTAACTTAAGGTTCACTCTTGAATTTTGTTTATGATAGATTTCCAATCTTTTCTACTAGCTTCAATTGTGATATGACCATATATGCCTGCCTATTAGTAGTTATGATCATCTAACATCAAAGAGATACTCGCATAACACTTTACTCCTGGTTTCTTAGGATTTTAAGTCTTTTCATTTTGCGAAATTGCCTTGTACTCCTAGTTGTGAAATTTCATCTTCCTCTAAAAATTGGTGCAACTGTCACACGCACTCCTGTGATTGCTTATTTTATTTTATAATAGATTAGTAGGATATGTTTCAGAATATGTTACTATTGCAGCATTGAAAAATCCTCCAAACCTTCTCTTTCTTAGGTACAATTCTTGTTACTGATTCTTCATTCATTATCTACCAAAAAAGGAAATACATGGGCTTGGTAACGTGGTAGATGATGATGAAGCAACTTAATACTGGTGTAATACTAAATCTTGTTGTGTAGACCAAGTGCAAGCCAATTGCAAACTTTAGTGTCAGCTATTGTTGGTTCAAATTCTCCAGGATTGATGTTCCATTTTCTTTCTTTGCAGGAACCTTTCCCAATAGGGGTCAATATCTACTCTAGGCATGGAAGAACCACGACTTGTAATGAAGAGAACCATGACTTGTTGGTAAGCCTATTCACTCATCCGAAACTTGTAATGTTGTTCTGTATTATAACACACTAAAATCCTAGGTTGTACATGTTTGAATTATTGGTTCAGTTGGATGACTAGGTACTTTGCCGAGTCAAAACAAGGGATGCATAACAACTCAATCAGACAAGAACAAGAAAAGTTTACATGCAATGCTAAATACCTGTTTGTGCTGGGTATTGAATATTGCAACTCCAATGCTAAATATCTATCATAAAAGTTAGTAGAATTACTAGGAGAAGGATAAGAATATGTTGACACACAATATGTTTCATAATATAGTCTCCTTCAAATTTAAATCAGCCACATTTTTCCAAATATGCTAAACTATTTCATTTTTTCTCTAGTTATTTTCTTAAAACTTTCTTTTTTTTTCTTTTTACTTCAATCATCTTATATATTTCCTATGTTGAGATTTTATGATTATTCATTTGGTGCAGCCTACAATGTACAAATTTTATGGATTAACAGTCATTGAGGTGATGAAGTGTGGACTGCTGGAATTTGCAACCAAGGAGGGCCTGCGAAAATGCAGTGGCAGAAGAGCTGCAGAAAGCAAGATTCTAATCTTCTAAATGGTTGGCTAATCCTTCACAATAATTTCAGTATACAACTGAACCTCTTTTTCTATATTACTACTTCATTTTTGACTTCTTAAAAATGTAGGAATTACTGAAATGAAAATGGATGGGCCTTTTAGAATCAAAATAGGACTTGGAGTGTCAAGGGGGCTGACATATCTCCATCCATCTCAATTGTTGGGATATATGCATATCTTCTAAATGGTCTACTACTTCTCTGCAGAGACATCATGTTAGCATGTTCATCATAAAAACTTGAGAGTAGTTAGTGTATGTATGATAGAGGAATGTTTCTTTCTCTATTACGTTTGTGTTGAGAAGGGAATGGTTCTCGTTTGTGTTGATATTGAGGCTTAGATCTTATAAAGTTATATGTTGTATTCAACTATTGTAATGGTTCGTTCTCCTTTGTGTTGATATTGAGGCTTAGATCTTGAAATGTTATATGTTGTATCCAACTATTGGAACATGAATTTGAATTTATGTGTATATTGATAAGAGTTCATCTTCGATTACATATTACTTTGAAGCCTTTTGAATATAGGTTAATGGAAAATATATTAAATATTATTTTTTTCAAAAAAAAAAAGGATATTGGTAACGGTTATAATCGTCATAAAAGTGAAAAATGAGTGACCTAATATCACATTTTGTAATGGTAATAACTGTTACGAAGATAAAATTAGTCACGGTAATAACCGTGACAAAAAGCGTTGCAAAATTTATTATCGTAACGGTAATAACCGTGACAATAAGTGTTACAAAAATTAGTCACGGTCAATTCGTAACTGTTATTACCGTGACAAAAATTAATTGTCACGGTAATAACCGTTAGCAATCACCTATTTTGGTGTGGTTAATTCTTGCATTGTAATGACAGAGTTATAGAATTGTGGATGTATGAAATGGTTTACTGACTTATAGACCTAAACCATCACCACCAGGCTGTACTTGGCCATGTATTTGTATCCCAAAAAGTGAGAGCGGGTCATAACACCAACACATGGAATCCCAATAAGAGGTGCGTTTGAGCAATGTGAGCCTCCAACCGAAGACAATGTTATCCAATAATTTACCTGTGGAGGCTTATGTACCATTTGGTTGATATGTAATACAGTTGGTTACAAATATTCCAATGGTAGCATTTTTAATGGACTAGAGGCATGTGTATTTTGACTTTAAAGATGGTTTTTTTTAGTGTTACAGAGGATATTATCATATATCTGGAATAAAAAAATTCAAACGTCGACCAAAAAAATAAAATAATGTTTTGTTTCTTATGTTATTGTTATTGTAGAGTCTGTTGTTGGTCATTGCATATGATGCAAGAATTTTGTTAACATATGTCCTAAGGGCACATATTAATATATGGATGAATGTATATTTTACATCGATACTTCTATTATTACATTTATAATACAACTTTCGCATAAAATGTAAACGTAAAATATTAATGTGCAATTGTTCGAGTGACCGATGAATTTCTTGGTGTTGCATATTACTACTAAGGAGATCCAACTTGACATAATATATATATTTATATATATATACAAAACAAAATTAACTTTAACTTTAACTTTATTTTACTCTCCTTAATTTTTTTCGCTCAAATTTTTTTTTTCCTCTGCAAAACTGTTTCCAAACACAGTGTAAAGCTATTACTAGAAAGCATCAACCTTATTTGCTTATATTTATTATTATGGGCAACTATAGCACGTACAACAACACTGATCAACAATCACAAAATTGGAATTATTCTCGGAAAGCGAAACATTAACAAACACCACATCAAATAAGCTTGCATGCGCAATTAAGCGTAGATGTGCTACTTATGAATACGTACATCCACTGCACGCGCATTTGCCATCATCACCGCACTGCCCTGTTGCACAAAACTCGTAGGTACCGTTTGGGAAGGGTGAAAAATGGGAGGAAGGAAAAAGTTGAGGGAAAAGTGAGAGGAAAATTTTAAATGATGGTGTTTGGAAAGGGGGAGAGAACATGGGAGAGGAAAATTTGAGAGGAAAAAGTAGGTGGGTCCCACCAAAAAATTTTCCTCCCAAATGTGGGAGGAAAATGGAGAGAGATGAGAGAAATTTGAGTGAATTTACCCCACCACTCCTCAAAAAGTTAAAATTAAATCATCATTTGAGAATACCAAGGAGGAAATAGTAATTATACCTATATCCATAAACAAATAAAAAATTGTTTTTAAACTTTTCCTTCCCCTACTTTTTGTCCATCCAAACAAATGAAGGGAAAATTATCTTTCCTCCATTTTCCTTCCCCTCAAATTTTCCTCTCCCTCCCCCCAAATGTTCCCAAACACAGTGGTAAGCACAAGCATCAGCACAGTTGTGGTCTGTGCAAACATATTCGTAGGAAACCCTAGCTGGTGCCTCATAAGTAACATCTGCTGCTTTTGTTGCCATCCCTATATATTCAATAATTAATGCAAGAAAAAATATATTGAAGTTAATTGGTACTTAATAAGAACCCGACATAAATGATGCTTCAATTATAGCGTTCGGATGGACATCATAACTTCACAAATTGCTCTTTCAAAATACCATTCGTCAATTCTAAAGCACATCAAGATCCTTTCAAAAGTATATTTTGTAGTACAAAATGATGTGTTTTAAAATTAATGAAATGCAATGGATGCCAAATTCGAGCAATGAAAAAAATTATGATGTCAAAACGTCAGAACGCTATAATTGATATGCTAGTAGGATAATTTAGCCTAAAAACGTAAAAGAAGAAAGTTTAATTAGAGAAGAACCGCAGGTGAGGAGCAACACAATGAGAAGGATTGGAAACATTTTCTGAGATGGTGTTGGAGTGGGTGGGGTTCACAACCTATGTGGAGAAGATCCCGGAGTGCGACGAGCGCCGTCCGATGTCGGAGAAGCTCGGGAAGTAGGCGACGGAGTTGCTGCTGCTGCTGCTGGAGCTGCTGGAAGCAGGGGATCCGAGTTCGGGCCGAACTCGGTCCCAGGCCGAGTTCGGGCCGAACTCGGTCTGGCTCCTCCAGAATGTTGGCGTGAGGTTCTGTTTGCTCGACACAGAGTTCTGGCCGAACTCTGTGTCGTCGGGGGCTGAAGCGGATTTTAGGATGAGTTTTCATCATTGGATCTAATCCAACGGTCCAGGTTGGATGCGGGATTGGGGAGTTATATTGAGTTTTCTCAACCCTAATTCATAATCGCAAGTAACACACAAGAAGAGAGAGGAAGGAGGCAAGAGTGCCATTACAACTTCGGAGAAGAAGACGGAGGATTGAAGGTCGCTATTCGAAGGAGATCGTGTTCGGGTAATCTCTACTCGTCGTTCTCGCTCTTCGTAGCCTTGTAATCATTGTTCTTATCTCTGAGTGTTGTGGGGATCCGATTTGGATTGGGAGGAGTTTGTAGAGGGTGTATTTCTTCTATTCCATTAGTGGAGGCTTCTCAGGGTTGGACTCCGATCGTCCCGTGGTTTTTCCCGCAAGGGTTTTCCACGTCAAAAATTCTCTGTGTCTGCGTGGATTGTTTTGTGTGTTTGTTTTTGGGTTCGTGCGTTGTATTGCTCGGTCCTCTCGCAGGTACTCTCCGGTTTGGGGAAAGGTTTCCGCGTTTCTTTCCCAACAGACCCCGGAGTGCGACGAGCGCCGTCCGATGTCGGAGAAGCTCGGAAAGTAGGCGACGGAGTTGCTGCTGCTGCTGCTGGAGCTGCTGGAAGCAGGGGATCCGAGTTCGGGCCGAACTCGGTCCCAGGCCGAGTTCGGGCCGAACTCGGTCTGGCTCCTCCAGAATGTTGGCGTGAGGTTCTGTTTGCTCGACACAGAGTTCTGGCCGAACTCTGTGTCGTCGGGGGCTGAAGCGGATTTTAGGATGAGTTTTCATCATTGGATCTAATCCAACGGTCCAGGTTGGTTGCGGGATTGGGGAGTTATATTGAGTTTTCTCAACCCTAATTCATAATCGCAAGTAACACACAAGTTTGAGAGAGGAAGGAGGCAAGAGTGCCATTACAACTTCGGAGAAGAAGACGGAGGATTGAAGGTCGCCATTCGAAGGAGATCGTGTTCGGGTAATTTCTACTCGTCGTTCTCGCTCTTCGTAGCCTTGTAATCATTGTTCTTATCTCTGAGTGTTGTGGGGATCCGATTTGGATCGGGAGGAGTTTGTAGAGGGTGTATTTCTTCTATTCCATTAGTGGAGGCTTCTCAGGGTTGGACTCCGATCGTCCCGTGGTTTTTCCCGCAAGGGTTTTCCACGTCAAAAATTCTCTGTGTCTGCGTGGATTGTTTTGTGTGTGTTTGTTTTTGGGTTCGTGCGTTGTATTGCTCGGTCCTCTCGCAGGTACTCTCCGATTTGGGGAAAGGTTTCCGCGTTTCTTTTCCAACAGAGTGGTATCAGAGCTTTGGGTTCAAAGGGTGTCAGTAGTTGACAGAGAAACCAGAGAGGAGAGATGGACGCGAAGTCGGTGCGCATGGCGAATCTGAACGGCACAAACTATCATTATTGGCGGAGCAAGATGAAGGATTTGCTATTTGTCAAGAAGCTGCATCTACCCGTGTTTGCATTCGAGAAGCCCAGTGATAAATCCGAGGAGGACTGGACATTCGAGCAGATACAGGTGTGTGGGTACATACGACAATTTGTTGATGAGAACGTGTACAATCACGTTGCCAATATTGAGCACGCGAAGACGTTGTGGGATAAGCTGGAGTCTTTGTACGCGAAGAAGTCCGGGGTAAACAAGCTGTTCCTGATCCGGACGATGATGAGTCTGCGGTACAAAGATGGGGCGTCTATTTCGGATCACCTGAGTGAGTTCCAGGGCGTGGTTGACCAGCTATCTTCTATGGGAGTCAAGTTCGACGACGAAGTTCAGGGACTATGGCTGCTGTGTACATTGCCAGACTCGTGGGAGACCGTACGAGTATCTATGATCGCTTCTGCTCCAGAGGGCGTGGTCAGTCTGGAGTTTGCCAAGAGCGGGGGGTTGAATGAAGAGATGCGGAGACGTTCTCAGGGCACTTCATCCACATCCCACCACTCAGAGGCACTTGTTTCAGAGAGCCGCGGAAGGGGCAATAGCAGGGGTCCAGGTGGTGGCAGAGACAAGAGCAGGGAGAAGTCCAAGGGTCGGTACGAGGACTCGGAGTGTTACCATTGCGGTAAGAAGGGCCATATCAAGCGGAATTGTTTCGCTTGGAAGAGAGAGAAGAAGGGCGACAAGGGGAAGCAATAAGAGAACACTACAGCGGCGGCCTCGGTGCATGGAGGCGATGTGATCGTCGTAGGTGATGAAGTCATTACTAACCTCGCCTGCGATGACAATTCTTGGCTGATGGACTCAGGGGCTTCAGCACATGTATCTCACAATAGGGCACTGTTTGCCACTTACACGACAGGCGACTGTGGCGTGTTGAAGATGGGCAACGGAGATGTGTCGAAGGCGGTTGCCGTTGGAGATGTGCATTTGAGAACGAAGACGGGTGCGGTTCTTGTTGTCAAGGATGTTCGTCATGTCCCTGATATCCGCTTCAACCTGGTGTCGGTTGGAAGGTTGGATGGCGAGGGATTCTTCAGTCTCTTCGAGAATAGTCAGTGGAAGCTTTCCAGAGGTTCGTTGGTGATTGCCAGAGGAAGCAAGAAGTCCGGTCTCTACTATATGGAGGGGAGCGCAGAGGGGGCACAGGAGGTGAACGCAGTCAGTGATGCATCTACCGAGTTGTGGCACAGGCGGCTCGACCATATCAGCGAGAAGGGGATGAGCTACTTGGTGAACATGAAAGTGATTCCGGGGCTCAAGTCTACAAAGTTGGAGAAGTGCACGCACTGTTTAGCTGGAAAGCAAAATAGGGTGTCTTTCCAAAGTCATCCAAGTTCGAGGAAGCCGACGTTGCTCGAGTTGATTCACTCGGATGTCTGCTGTCCTATGAAGGAAAAATCTCTTGGTGGTGCTTCTTACTTTGTAACTTTTATTGATGACTGTTCCAGGAAGGTTTGGGTCTATGCCTTAAAGACCAAGGATCAGGTGCTGCCTACTTTCAAGGAGTTTCAGGCCTCTGTTGAAAGGAAGACGGGCAAGAAGTTGTTGTGTGTTCGGTCCGACAATGGCGGCGAGTACATTGGTCCCTTTGATGCGTATTGCAGAGAGCAAGGGATACGACACCAGAAGACTCCGCCAAAGATACCTCAGCTCAATGGTGTAGCGGAGCGCATGAACAGGACACTGATGGAGAGGGTGCGGTGTTTGCTGTCAGAAGCAAACTTGCCGGGCAGTTATTGGGGTGAGGCTCTTCTCACAGCTGCTTATATTATTAATTTGTCTCCTAGTGCTCCTTTGCAGGGTGATGTGCCTGACAAAGTATGGTACGGTAAAGAACCGTCATACAATCACCTGCGGGCGTTTGGTTGTAAGGCCTTCGTGCATGTACCGAAGGACGAGAGGACCAAACTTGAGCCGAAGACGAGGCGATGCATCTTTATCGGCTATGGTCGGGATGAGTTTGGCTATAGACTCTACGACCCAGTGGAAGGAAAGCTCTACAGAAGCAGGGACGTGGTGTTCGCCGAGGATCAGACCATGACCAACACTCAGGATTCCGAGACGCCTTCTGAGGCTGAGGAATTGCCTGAGTTAGAGTCATTTCGCTTCGAGCAATTTCCAGAGGACATCGCAGAGGATCCAGTTATGGGGGAGCCGGTACATGGAGTAGCTCCCAACCTTGATCATCAGCCTGCTGATGGTGGTCAGGGTGTCCCTCAGGAGGATGAGCATGCCGGAGAGGTAGTTCCTGAAGGGGCGGAGGCTGTCGGTATACAGCCAGCACCAGTGGCTCCACTGAGAATGAGTGACAGGGATCGTCGACCATCTACGAGATACTCACCAGATGAGTATATGCTATTGACTGACGGGGGAGAGCCCGAAAGTTTCGCAGAGGCTATGGAAGACGAACACAGGCAGGAGTGGATGGTGGCTATGCAGGAGGAGATGAGTTCCTTGCACACAAATTCCATTTATGATCTGGTGCGGTTGCCAAAGGGCAAGAAGGCTTTGAAGAATCGATGGGTGTTCAGAGTGAAGCAGACGGATGATGCTACTCGCCCTCGATACAAAGCGAGGCTGGTAGTCAAGGGCTACGGTCAGCGGAAAGGCGTGGATTATGATGAAATCTTTTCGCCTGTCGTCAAGCATTCGTCTATTCGGGTGGTGCTAGCATTAGCAGCCAGTTTCGACTTGGAAGTCGAGCAGATGGACGTGAAGACGGCATTCCTCCACGGTGATCTTGAGGAGGAGTTATACATGGAGCAGCCAGAGGGATTCTGTGAGAAGGGCAAGTCACATTTGGTCTGCCGGTTGAGAAAGAGCTTGTATGGTCTGAAGCAGGCTCCGAGGCAGTGGTACAGGAAGTTCGAGTCGTTTATGGGGGAGCATGGTTATGCACGGACGACGTCGGATCATTGTGCATTTGTGAGGTATTTTGCCGAGGATGATTTCATTATTTTATTGCTCTATGTAGATGATATGCTATTAGTGGGTCGGAATTCCACTAGGATAGCGGAGTTGAAGCGCCAACTGGGCGCGGCCTTCTCTATGAAGGATTTGGGCGCAGCGAAGACTATTCTTGGGATGGAGATCAGCTGAGAGAGAGAGTCCAAGCTGCTACACTTGTCCCAAAAGAAGTACATTCACCGGGTACTTCAGCGTTTCGGGATGGACGGGTCGAAGAAAGTGAGTTCCCCCTCGCGGCTCACTTTAAGTTCACTGAGGAGCAGCGTCCATCTACCGAGGACAAAAAGGAAGATATGGAGCGGGTTCCATATGCCTCAGCTGTGGGGAGCCTGATGTATGCTATGGTGTGTACGAGGCCAGATATTGCTCATGCAGTTGGTATGGTTAGCAGGTATCTTTCAAATCCTGGAAGGGTAAATTAGAGTGCGGTCAAGTGGATTCTACGCTATCTTCAGGGCACCGCTGGTTGGAGACTTTCCTTTGGTGGTGACGAGCCGAAGCTGGTTGGGTATACCGACGCTGATATGGCTGGAGATGTAGACACGAGGCGATCGACTTCGGGCTACGTGATGATGTTTGCGGGAGGAGCGGTGTCGTGGCAGTCGCGGTTGCAGAAGTGTGTTGCCTTGTCGACGACGGAGGCGGAATACATTGCGGCGACGGAGGCTTGCAAGGAGCTGTTGTGGATGAAGAAGCTGTTACAGAAAATAGGATTGAAGCAAGAGCAGTATACTTTGCTTTGCGACAGTCAGAGTGCGATCCACCTTGTGAAGAATCAGACGTTTCATAGCCGGTCCAAGCACATCGAGACCCGGTATCATTGGATACGGGATGTGGTTGAGAAGAAGGACGCGGAGCTTGAGAAGGTTCATACAGATGACAACGGAGCTGATATGTTCACGAAGATTCTACCAAGGAGGAAGTTTGAGTACTGCAGGCAGGTCGTCGGGATGACGACATCCTCCACATAGTTGTGAAGGGGGAGATTTGTTGGAGTGGGTGGGGTTTCCAACCTATGTGGAGAAGACCCCGGAGTGCGACGAGCGTCGTCCGATGTCGGAGAAGCTCGGGAAGTAGGCGACGGAGTTGCTGCTGCTGCTGCTGGAGCTGCTGGAAGCAGGGGATCCGAGTTCGGGCCGAACTCGGTCCCAGGCCGAGTTCGGGCCGAACTCGGTCTGGCTCCTCCAGAATGTTGGCGTGAGGTTCTGTTTGCTCGACACAGAGTTCTGGCCGAACTCTGTGTCGTCGGGGGCTGAAGCGGATTTTAGGATGAGTTTTCATCATTGGATCTAATCCAACGGTCCAGGTTGGTTGCGGGATTGGGGAGTTATATTGAGTTTTCTCAACCCTAATTCATAATCGCAAGTAACACACAAGTTTGAGAGAGGAAGGAGGCAAGAGTGCCATTACAACTTCGGAGAAGAAGACGGAGGATTGAAGGTCGCCATTCGAAGGAGATCGTGTTCGGGTAATTTCTACTCGTCGTTCTCGCTCTTCGTAGCCTTGTAATCATTGTTCTTATCTCTGAGTGTTGTGGGGATCCGATTTGGATCGGGAGGAGTTTGTAGAGGGTGTATTTCTTCTATTCCATTAGTGGAGGCTTCTCAGGGTTGGACTCCGATCGTCCCGTGGTTTTTCCGGCAAGGGTTTTCCACGTCAAAAATTCTCTGTGTCTGCGTGGATTGTTTTGTGTGTGTTTGTTTTTGGGTTCGTGCGTTGTATTGCTCGGTCCTCTCGCAGGTACTCTCCGGTTTGGGGAAAGGTTTCCGCGTTTCTTTCCCAACAGAGTGGTATCAGAGATTTGGGTTCAAAGGGTGTCAGTAGTTGACAGAGAAACCAGAGAGGAGAGATGGACGCGAAGCTGGTGCGCATGGCGAATCTGAACGGCACAAACTATCATTTGAACTCGGGTTGGGTCGGGTTTATCGGGTTCTAATATAATATTTGAAATAATTTAAACAAAAGTAATATTATACACATAATCAACTAGCAATCAAGTCTTGATCATTACAAAATACAAACTGAAATAAGATTTAGAATAATGAGTTGAAGAATTTGAGTGGAGAAATTTAGGATTTAAACTTTTTATTTAAGAAGTATATATATATATATATATATATATATATATATATATATATTTTTTTTTTTTTTTTTTTCGGGTTACATATATATATATATATATATATATATATATATATATATATATATATATATATATATATATATATATATATATATATAACCCGAAATATATATATATATATATATATATATATATATATATATATATATATATATATATATATATATATATATATCGGGTTTCGGGTTTTTCGGGTAACCCGACACATGAACCCGAGCCCAACCCGATTTTTGATCGGGTTCAAATATTTTAACCCAAACCCGAGCCCGAACCCGAGTATCTTCAACCCTAACCCAACCCATTAACGGGTTTACCCGATCGGACTCGGGTTTGGCCCGCCCGAGTTGCACCCCTAGCAGCACCTTCAGCAGACTCGATCGAGAATGAGCCCTACATCCAAGACTCCCTCAAGTGGACATATAAAGTAAATCGACAGCCGAAAGTAAAAGAAATATGATGCTTGGATCCGAATAAATCTGAATTGAAAAATCAAACACAAACATGTTGGGATCGGACACGTCGCACAAGCGCCAGCTTCGATACCGTGAATTTGAAATTTGACTGCAACAGAAAGTTAGGCCAACTCACCTGAGATAACCAACTCCCGTCTAACGAACGCAAAACAATAAATACAACGTATATAGTCGGTGACTATGACGCATGTACAAATCTCACTCTATATAACTCAGATGAATTTACAATATTGATAAAAGTTAATGTTGAATCCTTTGAAAGGTCAAATCCCCTTATCACACTCAAAAAGGAAAGACAGAGATTGCTTAGGATAATTCTCCTCGTTGTGTCTTGTTTTTCGGAGTCTGTAATCAATTTTTATCGTCCAAGTAGTTGTGGTGATCTGCTGAGATCGAAGAAAAGTTTGTAAGGAGTCTGTATCTTGGGTTAGACTCCAACCGTTTCATGATTTTTTTCGTAAGGACCTCAAAATTATTGTGTTTGCGTTTTGGCTCTAGTGTGATTTTGACAATTTAATTTTTTGTAACTTATTTAGATTCTCTCGCAGTTTTTTTGATTTAGGTGTCACCGATTTTCTTATTTTGTTCCCAACACTTATTTCACTTCCCGTGTCAACAACTCTTGTAATGCATGTTGTGTGAAATGCTGTGGAGTTTGTACTTTTATTTATGAGAAGATTTCGGTTTGGTTGATTTTGCTACAAGGCATTTAAAGTCATTCGGTTTAATATAACACTTTAAATTGTTTGTTGTGATTCCTTCGATTAATTAGCCAGTAAGTAACCAAAACAGCCCCTTCATCCAACTCAAGAACGAGTTCTAATTTCCAGACTCTCTAGCAGACTAAGTAAAGTAAAAGAAAAAAAAATAAAAAGAAAAAGAAAAAGAAAAAGAAAGGCTACTAGATCCTTGGCTCGGAATTAATCTTTAACTAAAAACCAAATAAAAACCAATGTGACTCTTTTAATACTGTTTATTCCTCCAAAGTGCTCCATCTAAACCATCCATCATTAAATGATAGTTGACGTGACGGTTGATGTAGCAGATAACATAAAAAATAGTTAAAATTAAAATTAACATTAACACTAATATTAATATTAACATAAAAAAATTGAATAATTAATTTTTGGGATTAACATTTGTCATGTCAACTATCATATGATACCATGTACATGACACATAATACTATTTAACATGTCACATCAGCTGAAAATGATTTGGATGGATGACATTACTCTTTTATTGACTAACCAATTATCTCTAACTTATGAGTGGAGTTTCGATCTCTTGCAAAACTAAAACTATTTCCAAAGGAACTATGCACAACTGACCATCATCTGCTGCTACTCGCTTGCCATCTCTTTCATGGAGTGAACTTTCTCGTAAATTTAGCACAATATCTTTCTTTCTTTCCTGGAATTAGTAGTGGCTCAAGAGCTCCTTCTACTTCCTTGATCAAGGGGAAACTCTTCTCATCATCACTTGCTATAGTTTTCTTTATGGATTATGTCTTACAAGTTACAACCTTCATACAAGATTATGCATGCCTCTTTGATTGAAGATAGCTTTCAATTCTTATACACATGGTTATCAGTGTAAATTTTGTAACTGTAACCTACAAGATAATGTGAATTATTTTGATGTGAATCTTGAATATCTATTTATATGGGGTTGATTTAAATTTTGAAAAGTTTTTATGTGGTTGCTGATGTAATAAGTATTATATATATATCTAATGCGAAATTGTTGTACTAGTTGAATATGTTGTTAGTATTTTAACTGTGGAAGCTAATTATGTACCACTTGGTCGAAACTGTAATATCAATGGTAGCATTTTTATGGACTAGATCTATGCACGTGCGTTACACGTATTTTATAATATTTGAGAAGAACAAACGACCTTATTAATCTTCGTTTTTCTATACATATTACATAACTATCTATATTAAATGTAATGAATATAATTAGTATATATAGATGAGAACATTTTTGGAATAAAAACTTTACGGCGAAACCTACTTTTTATTATTATATAGAAGTATAGATATATAGTAGTATAGATTATATAGTAATATAGATTATGCATGGGGAATTAACTAAGCTGATCAATATTGGAACCTATTATTAAGGTTCATACTTCATAGAGCTGAAGGGGACGCTATGATGGATGATATTCCTTGATTATTCAACAACGACATTTTATTGTCACAAACGTGCCATGCACAAATTATAAGCTTGTGCATGCAAGCATAAATATATGTGCTAATCATGATCACATCCGGTGCAGACGCACTTGCCATCATCATCGCAGTAACCTCTTGCTCCCTCGAAAGCACAACCATCTTGGCATTAGGGGTGAGCATTCGGTTTATTCGGTTTAAACCGAACCGAATAACCCAAAATCGAATTGGACCGAAACCGAATAAGCAAAACCGAAACCGAACCGAATTGGCACAAAACCGAATTAAACCGAACCGAATTAAATCGGTTCGGTTTTCGGTTTATTCATATTTTTTTGATTTTTTTGAGTTTTTTTTGTTAATATATAGTAACTAAATATACATAGACATATTTAGTATATACCTATATATATATATTTAGTATGTACCTATATATATTAATACTTATATATATAGTACACACACACACACACACACACACACACACACACACACACACAAATATATATAAAAATTAATTAATTAAATTTTCTTATTCGGTTTTGGACCGAAACTGAAACCCAAAACCGAAACCGAAACCGAATAAGAAAATTTAGTATTTTCAAAACCGAAACCGAACCGAATTTTTTTAAAACCGAACCGAACCGAACCGAACCTCTTATTCTGTTCGGTTCGGTTCGGTTTTCGGTCCAAAACCGAATAATGCTCACCCCTACTTGGCATTACATATTCGTAGGAAACCCTAGCTGGTCGCTCATCATAAGTAACACCTGTCACCTGCTGAGATATATATATATATATATATATATATATATATATATATATATATATATATATATATATATATATATATATATATATAGGGAGCGGATCAAAAGCCCCCCTAAGAAAGCCCCCAAAAACCCCCCTCACTCTAATTCGTAATATTAATGTTAATATTAATGTTAATGTTAATATTAATGTTAATATTAATATTAATTTTTTTTAATTTTTTTTATATTAATGTTAATGTTAATGTTAATATTAATGTTAATGTTAATGTTAATATTAATTTTTATGTTAAGTTTAATGTTAATTTTAGTATTTAATGTTAATATTAACATTAATATTAATATTAACATTAACATTAATATTAATATTAATATTAATATTAACATTAACATTAAATTACGGATTAGAGTGAGGGAGATTTTTGGAGGGCTTTCTAAGGGGGGATTTTAATCCGCTTCCATATATATATATATATATATATATATATATATATATATATATATATATATATATATATATATATATATATTTCAAGAAATTATTAACCAAGAAAAAGAAAATCTTGAATTTAGTTGGTACTTAATAAGAACCTGACATAAAAAAAGTTAGTGCAGTGTAATGTTATTTTGATCAAATCTTATACAAAATAATGATAATAATTAAAAGGAAAACACTATCTGGCCTGCAGGCGGTCCCATGCCGGTTGACCTGTCAATTGTGTGGCGCCACCTGGCGGTGGGCCAGCCCGCAAGCGGGCCAGTTACACTACTAAAATCTGCTAGAATAGCGACGTATATTAGCGACGGCAGAAAAAAGCAGTCGTTGATAATTGCCAATAGCGACTCCTAGTGTTACACGTCGCTGAGTAGCGACGTTCAGCGACGTTGTGTTTATTACGTCGCTGCATGGCGACGTTTTGCGACGTACGTATTTATTACGTCGCTGTATTGTGACGTTTTGCGACGTATATTTTATACGTCGCTGAATTATTTCATATAGGGCAACTGGCCCGATCGAAATCACAAATTTTCACCCAAATTTTCTTCCCGCTCGATCCCCCTCTCCCCTCTTCCCCCGGCGAACCCTCCCCTCCGGCGACCCCTCCCTACGGCGACACCCTCCCCTTCTCCCCCCGGCGACCCCGCTCGCCCGCTGACCCCTCCCTCCGGCGTCCAGCCTCCCTCCTCCGACGAAGTCTCCTTCCTCGCCGCCTTCCTCCTCTGACGAAGCCACCCTCCTCGCCGCCTCCATCCTCCGACGAAGCCGCCCTCCTCAGGTAAACCCTAGCCCTAGCTATCTAGACACAGACACGGACACGAGAACCCTAACCCTAGCTGGGGTGAACTTGTTGTCGAGGGAGGAGGGAGGGGTGGGGGTGGGTGCAGGGGGGCGGAGGGGTCTTACTGTCGAGGGGTGGAGGGAGGGGTGGGGGTACCCGGGGGTGGGGGGTCTTGCTGTCGATGGGGGCAGGGTTGGGGTGGGGGCAGGGTTGGGGTGGGTACAGGGGTAGGGGAGGGGGGTGCAGGGGAGGGGGGTCTTACTATCTAGGGGTGGCAGGGGAGGGGGGTCTTGCTGTCGAGGGGGGTAGGGGGGCAGGGGTGGGTGGGTACAGGGGTAGGGGGAAGGGGGCAGGGGTAGGTGGGTGCAGGGGTAGGGGGAGGGGGCAGGGAACAGGACCCTAACCTTATTTCGGACACGACTTTGTGACACAGGACACAGGACACACACACACACAATACATACATATATACCTATATATATAAATACACACACACACATATATATTATATATATATATATATATATATATATATATATATATATATATATATATATATATATATATATATATATATGGAAAATTCTACAATACATCCGCTGGAAATGGATGTATCGATACATCCGAAATCTGGACCGTTGGATGTTAATCCAACGGTTCAGGTTTAATTCAGATAAAATAATACAGGAGACATCATTTAATGCTGATTTAGACTTTTGACCTGTTGGTAACTTGCTTTAGCAGGTCATTCTTCACTTTAATTTTTTCAATGAACACCCTAAAATAACTCATATTTAC
This sequence comes from Iris pallida, assembly GCA_029216955.1. Classification (NCBI taxonomy): domain Eukaryota; kingdom Viridiplantae; phylum Streptophyta; class Magnoliopsida; order Asparagales; family Iridaceae; genus Iris; species Iris pallida. The sequence continues at coordinate 20,733,955 of JANAVB010004600.1, read as the reverse complement.
TCTCTCAAAAGTCCATCCAATTTAATCTGAACCTTTTTTTTTTGGGTTACAGGCCATGGTAGTCGTGGTGGTGCTGGTGGTGGTGGAAAGAGAAACGGAGATGAAGAAGGAAATAAGAAACGGTTCGGATCGCGTCGAACGTCGTCGAGCACCCCTAGAACAACGAGGACTACCAGCTGCGCCGAGAAGAATCGGTCCGCTTCGCGTCGGACGTCGTCGAGGCCTCCTCGAACAAGGAGAAGTACCAGTGGCGCCGCTAAAATTTTACTGCCCATGCCATTGTCTAAAATTTTATTTTTCATTTAACAATTTAATATTTTGTTAATAAAGCTACATGTCATGGTGGTGGTGGTGAACTGAGGAAACCTACTTCTGAGGTCGGGCGGATTATTTTTTAACTTTTCTAAAGATAATATTTTCGAGGAGAATATTTTTTTGGACAAAAAATGGCCATTCTCTTTGCTTTTAACACTTAGAATGGTACATTTAGGACGGAGAATACGACGAATGGCCATTCTCTTTGCTTTTAATATGGCGAATGGACGGTGAATACGGAGAATGGCCATTCTCTTTGCTTTTAATATGGCGAATGGACGGTGAATACGGCCAATGGACGGAGAATGGCCTTTCTCTTTGCTTTTAATACGGCGAATGGACGGAGAATGGTACATTTAGGACGGAGAATGGACGGAGAATACGGCGAATGGCCATTCTCTTTGCTTTTAATACGACGAATGGACGGTGAATACGGCGAATGGACGGAGAATGGCCATTCTTTTTGCTTTTAATACGGAGAATGGCCTTTCTCTTTGCTTTTAATACGACGAATGGACGGAGAATGGTACATTTAGGATGGAGAATGGTACATTAAGGAAGCCTACAAAAGCTCGTTCTCTCAAATCTCTTCTTTGTGTAAATTAAATCCAAGGAGGACACAATCCCTAATTTTAGTTATTGCTTAGCAGAGTCTGCTTAGTTGTTGTAAAATTGTGGTGTTGCTTCTGTGACACTTTCATCTTTAATCTCATGTTTTCTATGAATGTGTTCTGTTTGATTTTGATTTAGTAATCTTTTCGTATTTAGTTTTTTTGTTTCATCTAACAATTTAATATTTTTTTTATAAATCTACAGGGCATGGTGGTGGTGGAAGGAGAAACGGAGATGAAGAAGAAAAGAAGAAGTTCCGGTTCGCGGTGGACTTCGTCGAGTTCCTCAATCAAGCGGAATTAAACCTCTTATAGAGTTCCTTAATTGGAGTTGATCACGATAACCTTTTGTAATTTTCAAACGGATAGTAGAATCTTCCTCGAGCCCTCCTCAATCAAACGGCTAGTAGAATCTTCCTCGAGCCCTCCTTAATCAAACGGCTAGTAGATTGTTTGCTAGTCTCGAAATTTATTTGTCTTTCCATCTTCCTCACTTTTTGTACTTCTCTCTTGCTATATATACAATAGTTTTCTTGTTTCATAGTACTATTATTCATTCTGAAATACATAGAATAGTTTTCTGAAATACAATAGTTTTCTTGTTCTCAAGATGTCTACTCGTGCGGGGAGAAATGTAGAAGACGTAGAAGATTGGATGCCAAATCCAAATGAAACCTTCATTCCGCGTTTGTTGCGCAAGATTGAAGAACATCTGGCGACGATTTCAGCTGATGTTGCAAAGATAAAAATTGAACAAATTAAGTTATCTCGGCGTTTGGATAAGATTGAAGAATCTCTAGCTTTGAAGGAGGCATCTTCATCTAGAGCATTTAATAATGTGAAGGTGGTTTCCGTTGAATCTTCTTCCGAAGAGGAGGACGTGGAGCTACAGTCTCGTAGTAAAGCATTGGACCGATATCTCGCATTGGAAGCTATAGAAGAAGAAGAAACTGACTTTAGCAGTCCTTCTAAAAGAATGCGTAGAAATATAAATTCGGTCACACCATCCAAAAATTTAATAAGGGGTTCAACCTCGAAGCCTAGCAATTGTACTAGTGTTTCTTCGAGATATTACGACTATATTTTTGCAGATGATAGACATGACGAGTAAGTAATATGAGTTTTGATTTTATTCCAACAGTTTTTTTCTCCTAATTTATTCGTTTTTTTTCTTAGAGAAATAATATCATCTTGCAACAAAACCTATGTGTCTCGGTGGGAGATGAAGACCTTAGCTCCTTTAACGAGAATTACCAATGGGGTATGTATAGATAGTATATTTCTTCTTAGATGCCATCTATGTTTACTTCGATTCCATCGCTGACATTTTTAATGTTTTATTCAGATTGTAAGTATTGTCTCTGCTCTTCTCACCGCGGAGGAACGGAAAAGAACCTCCAATAAAGCTAAAGTATGGTTTTTACCAATAAGGATGTCGGTGAGTGAGCATTTTATTCTTCAATGCATATGCATTAACAATTTTTTCGTTTGTTTGTCCTTCGTAATGTATTAATTGATGTGTATGTAGAAAGCCACGTTACCTCCATCCGTCAAAAAGCCTTATGAAATATGGAAGAAGTATAAATACTTTCAGGATTACATGGCATCTTTAAGCACTTGTAAAGAGGTATTAATGTATTTATGTTTAATTATTAATCCTAATTTTCTGAAAATTTACTAATTTGTTTTACCTAATTATCCTGATTCAGATATACATACCCATTCATTTGGGCGAACACTATACTCTTGCAAGAGTTGTGTTTAAAAACAGGATTGTTGAAATTTGGGACTCACTTGCTTCTAAAGATGATTCGATTCAAAGCAGAACAGTTATAAAAGAAATAGTAAGCTCATATTTATCAATTTTTATGAATTGGGTACAAGAATACGCATTATACTAATACATATTATTTTCTGGTAATTGTAGCTTTCAAATTTGGATATCTTTCTCGAAGAAGAGATTTTGAAGCTGAGGGATGCTAGGTTCAGCTTTTCTACTTTTGCAATAAAATGTCCTTCTTATGTTCCCCGCCAAGGCAATTTAGTTGATTGTGGAATTTTTTTAATTGCATTCATGAAAGACCGATGTAGCCTGGACTACCGTTCTATCGATGTAAGTATGAAAATATGTCGTCAAAAACTTCAACTTTTTAGGGCAATATTTTTGATGTTATGTTTGTTATATGCAGTTTGATGCGGAAAAGGAAAGACGCATAGTTGCTGAATGGATTACAACTTCAGAGCACAATGAAGAGCTAAAAAAGAAGTCCAAACTGGTTGAATATGGAAGACAATGATTTTTTTTCCTTCTTCTTTTATATTTAATGTATGGAAAGCCCTAATGTATTATGTTCATTTGTTTTGTTGAGTTGTAATGACATTTTTGCCAAACGGCTTCAATTCTTTTTGATTAAGCAGAAAAGAGTCTTTTGCCCTTCCATCGAATGATATTTTTGCCCTTCTAATTAATTCAAAACACCCCCGAACCCTTTTATTAAAAAAAGAAAAGGGAAAAAGAAAATCGTTTCGGAGCTTCCTCTTCTTCCATATTCCACTCTGTACTCAAACCTAGGTCATTCTCCTCCAAAATCTTCAAACCTTCCTCCCCATTCGCAATATTCATACCATGTCGGCATCAGCGGCAGAATCATCACCGGCAGCATTACCAAATAGAGAAGATGCACCAGTTACAGAAAATCCAAAAGCGACAGACGGAGAACAACGGAAACCCTATACTAAGAAAGTTGCAAAAAAGAAAAAGGAAAAAGTTGCTAAACAAAAAGAAGTGCAAGAAGAAGTGCAAATAGAAGGTATAACTTTGATTTTATATTCGCAAATTTTGTATATATTTCAAGGAAAATGACATTCTCCGTCATAAAACGCATTTGAATGTTAAATTCTATTCGCCGTTTAATTTGGAACGGATAATGTCATTCTCCGTCTAACTTGAAACGGAGAATGCCGTTCCCAGTGTTAAAACCCATAAGAATGGCCATTCTCCGACCTAATTTTTGGTTTTTTTTTTTTGCAGAAAGAAAATCTGTCTGGAATAAGGATTCAAGACTTTTCCGTTCTACCTTCAAGCCAATGCTAAATCTTATGGAAGAGGTCAATCGAGATGCTGGCCGTTTACCTGAGCCAGTTATTGGTTCCTTGAAGAATACCGGTTTCTGAAATTTTGTCGAGATTTTCTACCAAAACAGAGTCCACGTATCCGAAATGGCCAAGGTAACGGAAGGGCTTGAGAATTTAATTGCAAGTTACACAGAAGAAGAAGATGGCGTCGGGTGCTTTGAATTGAGCACCACTGTTAAAATCGTGCCAAGCGTCAAGGATATGGCAGTCATATTCGGTCTACCGCTGAATGAAGAAAGCGTTGATGATGTTTCTTACAGAAGATTGATAAAGAAAAAACAACAGCAGCCCACACCACCAGCATCATTGAGCCTGTGCAGAGATTATTTCACAAGATTGCTGGCTAATACTAAGGGCAAACACTCAGAAGTCACGAATAAGGAAGTGAGAGACAAGTTCTTTGAATTGTTACGACAGCTTCGTGGCGGAGATAACGCTGTTAATCCAGATGATTTGGCCAAGCTAATAATCTTCCACTTGTGCCAAACAGTATTCTTCACAAAGTCTGGCGGTTCAAATTTGTCGTACAGATTCTTGGCCTTGGTAGACAGTGTGGACGTCATCAACAGTATATGCTGGCCAAGGTTAATTCTGTCATATGTAATGGATAGCATAAAGAGGAGTAGAAGCAAAACTGAACAAGGGGATTACTCAATGGCTTTTCATAAATTGGAGGGTTGCACAATATACTTCCTCTATTGGTTTGCAGAACATAGTAAATTTGTGGAAAGGAAGTTCGCCCCAATTCCTGATTACCCAAGATTTTTTACATGGAATGGGTACGATATCTCAAACTTCCTCAAGGCCGAATATCACAACAAAATGAGATCGAAGATGATATTGGAAGATCTGGTTATACCTGTTGGGGAAGAAGAAGGGCACAAAGAAGATGAGCCACCTATAGAAGAAGTTGAAAAAGAGGGAGAGGAAGAACACCAAGAAGCAGGTGGGAATAATTTTGATGAACAACGGATACCACCGCATCATGAAATGGGCGCTGTGATGGAAGACTCAGCAAAGGAATTAGAGGATTTGAGAAGACATCATTCTGATATTCTTGCACAGAATGAAGAACTGAAAGAAAAGTTGAAAGAGATGGAGGCACAAGGAGCGCAGTTACGTGCAGCCAACTTTGAGAATGCCATACTCAAAGAAAAGCTGAAAGTGCTCCAGGCAGAAGAAGAGCAACAACGTGCAGTCAACGTTGTGATGGAGGACTCTGTGCATGAACTGGAGGATTTGAGAAGACATCATTCTGATATTCTTGCGCAGAATGAAGAACTCAAAGAAAAGTTAAAAGAGATGGAGGCACAAGGAGCGCAGTTACGTGCAGCCAACCTTGAGAATGAGAAACTCAAAGAAAAGCTGAAAGAGCTCGAGGCACAAGAATCACAACAACGTGCAGTCAACGTTGTGATGGAGGGCTCTGTGCATGAACTGGAGGATTTGAGAAAGCAGAATTCTGTTCTTAAATTAGATCTACATGCACAAGGTAAAATCTTTTCTATTTCAAATTTCTGATTTGTAATCTTCCAGGAGAATGACTATTCTCCGTGTACTATAACACGGAGAATAGTCATTCTCCGTGTTCTTTTTAACGGATAATTGCTATTCCCTATCATTTCGATACTGGAAAGGTTATTATCCGTGTAATTCCAAACGGAGAATTCTATTCTCCGTATTATATTACACGGAGAATGTCATTCTCCGTGTTAGGTTCACATCATACATTTCATTGTTGTTTGTTTTATTTCAGAGCGAACAACCAAACAACTCAGAGAAACAAATGAAAGGCTCGTTGAGGAGAAAAGGGAGCTTCAAAATAAAGTTGAATCGTTTAATATTGAAGCCAATAAAAAGGATTGAAAAATTAAAGATCTCGAAGCCATGGTTGAAGTACTTCAGAATGAGGAGTTTCAAGCAGCTGCTGAACCTGTTGCTCCAAGAGAAGTCAGAAGAGAGGCTAATAAAAAGCGGAAAGTTAATGCCGCTCCGAAATCCCGTGAAGACGCCAAAATGGATGAATTAAAGAAGAACCACGTCATACTAAGGAAATGCGATGAACTCTTACTTTGGAAATATGCGGATGAAGAGCTGAAGAAACAATACATCGACATCGTAATTCCCAGAAAGAATTCTCCAAAGTATGTATTCTGAACCCTTTTTTTCGTTCATTTTTTCTAGACTTTTTTCACAATTATGTGGCTCATCTTCTTTATTAATTTAGAAGATGGGCCACCTATAGAAGAAGTTGAAATTATGTAATGAGAATCTATCTTTATTAATTTAATCTAAACTAAATTTATGTGCAGTGATATGGTATACGTATTTGATCCGGAAAAGGGTGAAAATGGAGTTTCAGTCCAGCTGTCGGCAGTAGACATGCAAGACATACTTAACTATAACGACATGGAGGCTGGCATACTGGACATAATAATAAGGAAGCTGAGAGAAATTCAAGGCAGTAAAAGGTGTGCCCCGTCTAGTTCGAAGGAGGTGCCATTTGTAACACCCTGTTTTCTGAAATTGGAGATTTTTGAAAATTTATTATTTTTATTAATTATTAATGGTGTTTAGGGCATGATATGATTTATGGTGATTTCTAGTATAATTAGAACCATCTTCTAAGTCATGCTAAGTCATGACTTGTGACTTTGTGATTTTGTTAGTATAACTTAGTGTAAACCCTAGTTTTCCTTAACCTAGAAGTTGCCATGACCATGTGAGCCTAGCCATAGGCTTAGAACACCAAATTAGTGATTTTGGCCAAAAAGGGTATTTTGGTAATTTTCTAGAATTTATTTAGAATTATTTGGAATTATGTGTTTTTATTATTGTTTAATTATTGTTAAGTGTCATGAGAGCCCCTAACCTAGTCTACCCTAATCCATAGGTTAGCCACTAACCTAGAAGCTAAGGGGATAGATATTTACAATGGTTAAGGTAGGGAAAATATCTAGATATTACATTTTAGATATTTTGCTTGGAACACTCAAAAGATCAAGCCTTTAGCACCAAAAGTCTTTGTCTTAACCTTGAAGGAAAGCCAAGGACACCCCCACTTGCCATGGCCGGCCATAGGGTACCCCCCTAGCCCTACACCTTCCTATATAACCCATTGTATCATTCATGATTCATTTTACATGAATTTAAGCCTACAAAAAATTCCCTTTCTTCAAACCTTCCTAACTTCCTCAAATTTGAACCAAATTCACTCTAGTCTTTTGCATAGGGACCCTACAACATCAAGGGTGCTAAGGGAGGCTAGCAAACCAGATTTTACAAGCTTTTGGTATCATCAAGTTGAAGGACACACACACCCCCTCTCCTTATTTTTCTATTAGTTTTGCACAAATAGGTAAATGCCCATGAACCTTGTTAATTTTGTGTTTTCTCTTCATATTTGCATGCATCTAGGTACTAGGGTACTGTGGGTCAAGTTTGGTAGAATTTTGAGTTGATTTGGTGTCCGTATCGGACACGTATCCTAAACTAGGAAACCATGTTTGTCGAAATGCCACAAAGACTTTATTTTTGTGTTTTTGTAAAACAAATTACTTTTTCTGTTAGCCCTAGACATCTAGGTCACAACCCTAACCTACTGAGCACATTATTGTGTCGTGTCCGTGTCCAAAACGGACACGAACTCACTGCACGAGGCTTGCGCACAGTGTCCTGCTACCACACCCTTCGTTCTCTCTGTACAGACCATTAGGACACGCCAAATTTGGCATGGACACGAGTCTAGGACACCTCATGTTTGCACGAGTGTGTAGCCCTATACCTGGGCTACACGTGGACATGACCACGAGGCCCCACGTGGCTCGTGTCGTGTCCACGAGGCGCGTGACTCACTGCACGACGCAGTGCCAAACGCGCGTATCAGTCGTGTTTTCACGACTGATACGGCTCTCGTGTCGACACTGTGAGACACGTGGACACAGTGCAGGGTGTTGGACACGTACCCTACCCCTAGGTGAACATTTGTGCACGAGCACGAGACACGAGAGTGTCTGTGTCGTGTCCTAGGGGAGTTGCACGCGTGCACGATACTGTGTGTGTGCGTATGTATCAGGTTTACCCGATTGGGTTTTGTGAGTCGTGGACACGTCGAAATGTGTCGTGGTGTCGTGTCAGGCCCCCTAGACACTAGAGGACACTAGGGGCTAGTATTACCAACCACTAGTATCGAGCCTTAGCTCGATTTTTCGTATGAAATCGGGTTTACCTATTTAGCCTATGCACAGTCCCAATTTCCAGTTTTGGGATAATTTCCCGGTTTTTAGAAATGAATTTTGATTTGATTTTTGTTATGTTTTATATATGTATATGTATAATTTCAGTATAGGTATACATAGTATATATGTATGTGTGAGTGTGGGTCAATCTTGGGAGTTTTTGGTTGGGTATATGTGTAGTTGTATATATATACATATGTATGTATATATGTATTCTGTGTGTGTGTGTGTGTTTGGGACTGGAATTTAGTTCCAGGAACCTGGAATTCCTCCCCCCCTGCTGTACAGCAGTATCACCTCTCTCTCTCTTACTGTCTCACTCCCTCTCTCACTCTATGTCCTTCTCTCTAGGTCCCCCTCTATCCCTCTCTCTATTATGTATATATATATATATATATATATATATAGGGTGATATGAATATATGTTTATATATATATTATTAATATAGTTAGTTATATATATAGGTGAGTTATAAGTGTATATATGTATTATACATATATATAGAGTACATAGGTTGTTTATATATATAGATACTATATATATGTGGTATATATATATAGATGGGTATATATATATATATATATATATATATATATATATATATATATATATATATATATATATATATATATATATATATATATATTTGTATATATATATATTGGTATTATATAGTTGGTTATGTGTATATATACATATTTGGGTATGTGAGTAATATATAGGCTATAGGCCTATGTAGGGGTAATGTATATATATATACTTTATGTATAGATATACCCATAGGTGTGATGGTTATATATATATATATATATATATATATATATATATATATATATATATATATATATATATATATATATGAGCCTATGGTCTCAATTATGAGCCTATGGTTATTGAGTTGATCTAATGTCCCTTGTTGACTTAAGTTGACCACAAGTCTAGTAGGTAGTCTTATGTAAATTAAGATATGTATGGGGTCAAGTGGGAAATTAGGAGTTGTTTCATGATCTAGGTTAGAGTTTAGGATTATTTGTTAAAGACTAAGGTTTGGTGTTATATACAATATGGTGTTGTGTTGTTGTTGTGCCTTAACCTTGGTATAGTATTTAGATAATCCAGACTTACCTAGACTTAACCAAGCTTAACCAAATTGACTAGTAATTGACTAATCTAACCCTTGTTGACCAACTTAGATAGATTGACCTAGTTTGACTTTTAGAGTTGACCAGAGTTGACCAAGAGTTGACTTTTGACCAAATTGACCTAGAATCATGTAGTATGCATTGTAAACTTTATTTTTACCATTGTGGATACATTGTGACTTGTATTGCTCTGATTAGGAGCCAGACACCTCTCCTCAGACAGTATATCCTCTTCAGACATTCAGTTATCAGGCGAGTACATTCTCTGACCGTTTCATACTTGTTCAGGCTTTACTTCTCGCTCTAGATTACTTTACTTGTTGCTGTCACATTTGTAACACGGATTGGTACTATATGGATCTTTACATGAGATGTTATCCCTCTCGGGAGCATCGGGTACTTCATGTTATGTGTGTTTCACTATCATCATGTACACCCATGCTTCCATTATTCATGTGCACTCATGTGATCATGTACTCTCATGTTTACTGAGCTCTCATGTATACTATCATGTGTACCCTTTCATGGGCCCCATGTGATATCATGTACAATAACGTAACCTGTATAGATCCTTGTGTATTGATTGGGGAAACGGGGGAGTAGAAGTGGACATGTGAATAATTCCAAAGTAGTATAATCATGTACAAACTCAGTAGTGTAATCATGTATAAATTCTAGCCATTCATATGCCTATCTTATGCTCTACATCACTAGTCACTTACAGTTCTCTATATACAGTAGATATTTTATTACAACTATCTCTTTTACAGCGTATATTTCCTTTCAGCAGTTCATGTATCTTACTCTATTGCATGTATCGTATTTCCTAACCTGATATGAACTGCGTGAGATGTATTGTGCTCGTTCCTGTCCTGACTGGACCTGTTGAAAATATTACAGAGGATGAGGATGAGGCCCTGGTGTCTACCTATTATGGAGCAGGACTAGATGATACTTATGTTATGGACCCTCAGCAGGATCCACCTGCAGCTGAGGATGTTGCTCCAGTAGTCTAGACCAGTTAGCTAGACAGTCATTTCTACATTATATTTTGTCTCACATTCTGGGTTGTATTTTGAGATGTGGAGATGTATAAACTCTTAGACTTATTGTATTAGGAGTTGACATTCTGGATGTTATGTATCCTAGACACTTAGACTTATTCATCTATGATACTGTTCTCTTGAGTTACTATCTATCTCTCTGTCTTTCATTCTTCTACCCTAGATGTGATTGAGATGTATATTGTTATGTCACCTCCATTCGGAGAGTATAAACTGTACATGTACTTTGGTATTGCTAGATGATTGACCTAGGACAGCGTTCTACCGCCGATACTGCGGCGTAGGCTGGGCGTTGTTACGTTCTCGTACCCTAACGGTGGGTGCGGGTCGTGACACGTTTTTAGTGGTGGCCCATACAGGTCGAGTTTATGTAGTGGTATTCGAACTAGAGTATCACTACAGCCTGCAGTAGGATTATGATACATATTTTGAAGGTACTCAATCACTGTTAGGATTCCTTGAAAGATTCCTGGGACGACCCTTGAGAATCTTATTAAACTTCAATTTGAATCATTTCCCTTGCTTGTTGCTCTCACTCCTTGATTATCGAATTTGATTTTGTTGGATCGTTGTTGATTTGATTTTCCTATCGAGACGAAATTTTTATGGCCCGAGTTACGATATTTTTTTGATAACATATGACGACGGGAATACATGGGTGGTAAAACGTCTACTTGGTTATGGAACCTAGAGTTTATCGCAGCTATATTAGCTGGCGTGGCGGAAACATAGAGACCTGACTTCGGATGTACGTATCTTGGTTATGAGATTTGGAATTCCTCGCAGCTATACTAGTCGGCATAGCGAGAATTTCAGACGACATGATTATAGAGGTGCATGCCCCTGTTATGTACTCTACCGTTTATCGCAGCCTTGCTTACTAGCGTGGCGAGGACTCTGAGTATCATAATTTTTGGACAGACGCATATGATTATCAGATTGTATCTTAGAAAGGTTCTTAAATATATCGTCTCTATCTTCATTCCAGTTATTATAAATTGTTTCCATCATTAAATAATTTAGGAGTAGAGATCTTCTTAGCTTTATAGAGCTTATGCATATGTAGTTCTTTCTTAGTGTGATGATTTGATACCTTGTGATTAGGCCCTTGTCTTAGGAATGATAGTATAGCCTGGCTTTGAATAGTAATCCTTGTAGCTAGTTCTCCTTGTTGATAATTACTAGTTTTCAGCCTTGATGATTGATTTATATTTTATTTCCTTTCTCTTTCTTTCAGTATGGCACCCATGACCCGAGCCCGTCGCCTGAGAGCAGCTGCAGCTACTGAGAGCGTGCCTCCACCTCCTACTGTTCAGGAGATAGTTATCCCTCTATCTGATCAGGGGGTGGTGGCACCTTCTGCCATTGAGGAGATGGTGGTAGCCTCGCCAGAGAGTCTTCCTTCATCTCCTGTCATTCAGGAGAGAGCTGCGAATTTGCCTGAGACCGAGAGCCCTTCCCTACCCTCTGCACTCCATACTGTACCACCCGGGGGTTTGCTACTTGATGCAGCCCAGGTGTTTGCATTTTTCCAAGAGAGGTTGATGGAGTCACATAGAGTTCATGAGGAGGCCATGAGGGAGCAAATCCAAAGGTTGCTACGTCTGCGGGACTCTGTGCTTCTAGGAGGAGAGCCTAGCTCCAAGAGGGCGAGGAGCAGTACCCAGTCCTACCCAGAGTCTGAGGAGTACCCATTTATCCAGCCTATATCATCATACCCAGCCCAGTCTCCTGTCCAGCAGAGGCCAGCTGAGCCGGAGCCTATCTGTGCCTACTGCAAGAAGTCTGGACACAAGTGGAACAACTGTAGAAAGAGACTAGGATTGTGCCTAATCTGTGGTTCAGCTGCACACTGGATGCAGCACTGCCCTGCTATGCCTGCCCCAACCAGGGCCCTATTTTCAGGAGGGAGTTCTGGTTCTCAGACCTAGCTGGAGGTGAGTTGACCTAACCTTAGTATTCCTTTTTTTTGAGAATTTTGATGCATCCCTTGCTTGTACGTTTTGATACCATATGACAGTATTGACCTAGACATGACATAGTACACCCATGACCTTAGTGTCCCACTCAGGCATACCATTGTGTGCTTCATTTGCTTAGTACGATTTTTCTGACCCGAGGCTCCATTCTGATTTACCCCATGGAGTTACTTTTGGCTTCGATTTGAATTAAGGACACCTTATGACCTAAAACTGTTAGCCAATTTTTGGACATGACCCAGTATAGGTCTACTACCCATATTTTGCTTGTTGACCTTGTATGTTGCCTAGGTAGTGGCTTCGTCCCTGATTGTTGGAGGTTTGACCTAGGAGGAGTACGACCATCTAAATTTCGGGGACGAAATTATTTTAAGGTGGGTAGACTTGTAACACCCTGTTTTCTAAAATTGGAGATTTTTGAAAATTTATTATTTTTATTAATTATTAATGGTGTTTAGGGCATGATATGATTTATGGTGATTTCTAGTATAATTAGAACCATCTTCTAAGTCATGCTAAGTCATGACTTGTGACTTTGTGATTTTGTTAGTATAACTTAGTGTAAACCCTAGTTTTTCTTAACCTAGAAGTTGCCATGACCATGTGAGCCTAGCCATAGGCTTAGAACACCAAATTAGTGATTTTGGCCAAAAAGGGTATTTTGGTAATTTTCTAGAATTTATTTAGAATTATTTGGAATTATGTGTTTTTATTATTGTTTAATTATTGTTAAGTGTCATGAGAGCCCCTAACCTAGTCTACCCTAATCCATAGGTTAGCCACTAACCTAGAAGCTAAGGGGATAGATATTTACAATGGTTAAGGTAGGGAAAATATCTAGATATTACATTTTAGATATTTTGCTTGGAACACTCAAAAGATCAAGCCTTTAGCACCAAAAGTCTTTGTCTTAACCTTGAAGGAAAGCCAAGGACACCCCCCCTTGCCATGGTCGGCCATAGGGTACCCCCCTAGCCCTACACCTTCCTATATAACCCATTGTATCATTCATGATTCATTTTACATGAATTTAAGCCTACAAAAAATTCCCTTTCTTCAAACCTTCCTAACTTCCTCAAATTTGAACCAAATTCACTCTAGTCTTTTGCATAGGGACCCTACAACATCAAGGGTGCTAAGGGAGGCTAGCAAACCAGATTTTACAAGCTTTTGGTATCATCAAGTTGAAGGACACACACACCCCCTCTCCTTGTTTTTCCATTAGTTTTGCACAAATAGGTAAATGCCCATGAACCTTGTTAATTTTGTGTTTTCTCTTCATATTTGCATGCATCTAGGTACTAGGGTACTGTGGGTCAAGTTTGGTAGGATTTTGAGTTGATTTGGTGTCCGTATCGGACACGTATCCTAAACTAGGAAACCATGTTTGTCGAAATGCCACAAAGACTTTGTTTTTGTGTTTTTGTAAAACAAATTACTTTTTCTGTTAGCCCTAGACACCTAGGTCACAACACTAACCTACTGAGCACATTATTGTGTCGTGTCCGTGTCCAAAACGGACACGAACTCACTGTACGAGGCTTGCGCACAGTGTCCTGCTACCACACCCTTCGTTCTCTCTGTACAGACCATTAGGACACGCCAAATTTGGCATGGACACGAGTCTAGGACACCTCATGTTTGCACGAGTGTGTAGCCCTATACCTGGGCTACACGTGGACATGACCACGAGGCCCTACGTGGCTCGTGTCGTGTCCACGAGGCGCGTGACTCACTGCACGACGCAGTGCCAAACACGCGTATCAGTCGTGTTTTCACGACTGATACGGCTCTCGTGTCGACACTGTGAGACACATGGACACAGTGCAGGGTGTTGGACACGTACCCTACCCCTAGGTGAACATTCGTGCACGAGCACGAGACACGAGAGTGTCTGTGTCGTGTCCTAGGGTGAGTTGCACGCGTGCACGATACTGTGTGTGTGCGTATGTATCAGGTTTACCCGATTGGGTTTTGTGAGTCGTGGACACGTCGAAATGTGTCGTGGTGTCGTGTCAGGCCCCCTAGACACTAGAGGACACTAGGGGCTAGTATTACCAACCACTAGTATCGAGCCTTAGCTCGATTTTTCGTATGAAATCGGGTTTACCTATTTAGCCTATGCACAGTCCCAATTTCCAGTTTTGGGATAATTTCCCGATTTTTAGAAATGAATTTTGATTTGATTTTTGTTATGTTTTATACATGTATATGTATAATTTCAGTATAGGTATACATAGTATATATGTATGTGTGAGTGTGGGTCAATCTTGGGAGTTTTTGGTTGGGTATATGTGTAGTTGTATATATATACATATGTATGTATATATGTATTCTGTGTGTGTGTGTGTTTGGGACTGGAATTTGATTCCAGGAACCTGGAATTCCTCCCCCCCTGCTGTACAGCAGTATCACCTCTCTCTCTCTTACTGTCTCACTCCCTCTCTCACTCTATGTCCTTCTCTCTAGGTCCCCCTCTATCCCTCTCTCTATTATGTATATATATATATATATAGGGTGATATGAATATATGTTTATATATATATTATTAATATAGTTAGTTATATATATATATGTGAGTTATAAGTGTATATATGTATTATACATATATATAGAGTACATAGGTTGTTTATATATATAGATACTATATATATGTGGTATATATATATATATATATATATATATATATATATATATATATATATATATATATATATATATTTTGATATTATATATTTGTATATATATATATTGGTATTATATAGTTGGTTATGTGTATATATACATATTTGGGTATGTGAGTAATATATAGGCTATAGGCCTATGTAGGGGTAATGTATATATATATACTTTATGTATAGATATACCCATAGGTGTGATGGTTATATATATATATATATATATATATATATATATATATATATATATATGTGTGTATTGTGTATATATATATATGGTATATAGATAGCTATATATATATATATATATATATATATGAGCCTATGGTCTCAATTATGAGCCTATGGTTATTGAGTTGATCTAATGTCCGTTGTTGACTTAAGTTGACCACAAGTCTAGTAGGTAGTCTTATGTAAATTAAGATATGTATGGGGTCAAGTGGGAAATTAGGAGTTGTTTCATGATCTAGGTTAGAGTTTAGGGTTATTTGTTAAAGACTAAGGTTTGGTGTTATATACAATATGGTGTTGTGTTGTTGTTGTGCCTTAACCTTGGTATAGTATTTAGATAATCCAGACTTACGTAGACTTAACCAAGCTTAACCAAATTGACTAGTAATTGACTAATCTAACCCTTGTTGACCAACTTAGATAGATTGACCTAGTTTGACTTTTAGAGTTGACCAGAGTTGACCAAGAGTTGACTTTTGACCAAATTGACCTAGAATCATGTAGTATGCATTGTAAACTTTATTTTTACCATTGTGGATACATTGTGACTTGTATTGCTCTGATTAGGAGCCAGACACCTCTCCTCAGACAGTATATCCTCTTCAGACATTCAGTTATCAGGCGAGTACATTCTTTGACCGTTTCATACTTGTTCAGGCTTTACTTCTCGCTCTAGATTACTTTACTTGTTGCTGTCACATTTGTAACACGGATTGGTACTATATGGATCTTTACATGAGATGTTATCCCTCTCGGGAGCATCGGGTACTTCATGTTATGTGTGTTTCACTATCATCATGTACACCCATGCTTCCATTATTCATGTGCACTCATGTGATCATGTACTCTCATGTTTACTGAGCTCTCATGTATACTATCATGTGCACCCTTTCATGGGCCCCATGTGATATCATGTACAATAACGTAACCTGTATAGATCCTTGTGTATTGATTGGGGAAACGGGGGAGTAGAAGTGGACATGTGAATAATTCCAAAGTAGTGTAATCATGTACAAACTCAGTAGTGTAATCATGTATAAATTCTAGCCATTCACATGCCTCTCTTATGCTCTACATCACTAGTCACTTACAGTTCTCTATATACAGTAGATATTTCATTACAGCTATCTCTTTTACAGCGTATATTTCCTTTCAGCAGTTCATGTATCTTACTCTATTGCCTGTATCGTATTTCCTATCCTGATATGAACTGCGTGAGATGTATTGTGCTCGTTCCTGTCCTGACTGGACCTGTTAAAAATATTACAGAGGATGAGGATGAGGCCCTGGTGTCTACCTATTATGGAGCAGGACTAGATGATACTTATGTTGTGGACCCTCAGCAGGATCCACCTGCAGCTGAGGATGTTGCTCCAGTAGTCTAGACCAGTTAGCTAGACAGTCATTTCTACATTATATTTTGTCTCACATTCTGGGTTGTATTTTGAGATGTGGAGATGTATAAACTCTTAGACTTATTGTATTAGGAGTTGACATTCTGGATGTTATGTATCCTAGACACTTAGACTTATTCATCTATGATACTGTTCTCTTGAGTTACTATCTATCTCTCTGTCTTTTATTCTTCTACCCTAGATGTGATTGAGATGTATATTGTTATGTCACCTCCATTCGGAGAGTATAAACTGTACAGGTACTTTGGTATTGCTAGATGATTGACCTAGGACAGCGTTCTACCACCGACACTGCGGCGTAGGCTGGGCGTTGTTACGTTCTCGTACCCTAACGGTGGGTGCGGGTCGTGACACCATTGATCCAGAAAAAAAAGCCGCCGCCCCAATCACATAAGTGGTCTGCATTCATGACGGCCCACACATTGGTAAGAATTCAAACAGAAAAATCCATATTCATGTGTAAACCGATGATGAGTGACAGAAAAAAATTACTCATGATATTGTGTATTATTTTTGGGAAACAGACCATCACTCAACGTGCCAATGCAGAAAACGCAAAACCCGGCGCCTTTGAAGACGTCCAAACAGGTTTTGTAGACTTCGTCATGGGTTTGGAGGACGACATAGAGTTGCTATTCATCCCACTCTTTAATGCATACATCAAACACTATACTCTGCTCACATTCAACTTTATCTCCTATGACTGGACACACTACAACTCCTTGAGGCTAACCACGTACGATACGTGCAAGATGGATGCAGAATTAATGAAGAAAACCTTAGAGCCTATCGTCAGGAGAAAAGTTGATAGGATGAGGGAGAGATGCCCGACGAAGAAGGAGTATGAGAGCAAAGTGCTGAATTGTTCTCTAAATTGCCCACAACAACTGGCACCCAACTGCCTCTTGTACACGGCGTATTATATGAATATGTTGACGACTCCTCCCTTCGAAATACCCGAAGGAAATGACAAGGAAACTCACCAGAAGATTACAAAGATGAGGTTGTCATGGGCTAAGGAGTTGCTTTCAAGCAAGTATGTAAAACGAACCTAGCAATGACATTGTAAAACAACAATGTAATTATGATGTAATTGGGCAAGGAACTTCTGTCTTTTATAAGCTCTGCTTTTATAATATAATCATTTTTGAATTACATTTACATTGTCAAAACCACGAAAAGTTTTGACTTTTATTTACATATGAAACAACTCGAACTCATGCGCCAAAAGGGCAGGCATTTTTATAATAAGATCTCCCAAATTTTGCCATTTATTGGCAAAATGTAACAACTCGAACTCATGCGCCAAGCTGCAGTCACTTTTATTGTCATTAATACCAATAAAACTGCCATTTACATGCCATTAATACCAATGAATTCTTCCATTTATATGCCATTTATTCCTAATGAATCTGCCCCTTCGGATTATATTCTCCGTTTTATTGGAACGGAGAATGGTATTCTCCATTTATTTCGGAACGGATAATAACATTCTCCGTCTGTCTTGAACGGATAATAAACACATTAAAATGTTCATTCGCCGTTTTTATTTAAACGGAGAATGACGTTCTCCGTGTCTTTGAAAACGTAGAATGTTATTCTCCGTTTAGTTTGAAAAAGAGAATGAAGATGAGCTTGATGAGAATATAACGAGGTTGGTATGGACTAAGAAGACTACAATGATGAGGTTGGTATGGGCTAAGAATTAGATTTCAAGAGAACTTATGTCTTTTATAATGTCTGCTCTGCTGTCTTATATAATAAAATCCTTTTTGAATAAAATTTACATTGTGATAACCACGAAAAGTTTGACTTTTTGAGTCACATGTACATTATGAAAGTCTGAAATACTACATAAAATCCTACTATCAAGAAAAAAGTTGAATGTGAGCTGCGTCCGGGCATCGCAGAGCAATGGAACTCCTTGAGGGAAAGGAGTTCCTTGAGGCAGTGAGTTCCTTTGGCTCAGTGAGTTCCTTTGCTCGGAGGATGCACGATGAAGTGACTTGCCTCAAGGAGTCATCCTACGGCTCCTATGCTCTGACGATGCACGATCAATACCATCTACCACGCGGACAAGAACTAAAAAACGACGGAGAACAACACTCCTTACAGTTGAAGCTTTGAATTGGATTCCTTGAGGCAAATCACTTCATCGTGCATCGTCAGAGCAATGGAACTCCCTGAACAAAGGAACTCCGTGCATAGTCAGAGCAATGGAACTCCATGAACAAAGGAACTCCGTGCATAGTCAGAGCGAATCAAAGTGCGAGCGCAATAAATCCAAACCCACACTCTGTCGGAGCGCTCGCACTTTGATTCGCTCTGACTATGCAAGGAGTTCCTTTGTTCAGGGAGTTCCATTGCTCTGACTATGCACGGAGTTCCTTTGTTCAGGGAGTTCCATTGCTCTGACCAATTCAAAGCTTCATCGTCGCTGCATCGAAATCCAATGGAGATTCATCGGCGTCCCTAAGAACAGAATAAAACAAAATAAACATGAGAAATAGATGTAAAAATATAATGCATTTCTTAAATCCATTAGAAAGGGTGATGCGAAATAACATTTCGTTGTTTGAGTTGATGTCTTCATCTTGTTCTTTACTGTCTCCTAAGCTAACATCTTTCAAACTTTGCTCTTCATCCAAATCATCCGACAGTTCTCTTGAAAGGAGGCTTTCTTCATCGACTAAATCTTCCACACGGCGATCACTTTCTCCATGTGACGTCGACATTGAAGAAAATAGAGTGTGTTAGAAACCAGCAGAAGGAACGAAGGACAAGAAACAATAGAAGAAGAAAGAGTAATGATATTATCGTACCTCCATATTGACCCTCTATATATAGCTATCCCATCTGATGTGGCATGTTAAATAAATGGGCTTCTTAGCATTTTCCTAAATTAATAGTGTGTCATCTGACATGACTGATGACATGGCAAATTTTAATCCAAAAAGTTAACAACCCAATTTTATCCATAATAATTTAACGTTAATATCAAAGTTATTTTAGTGTTAATATTAATTTATGTTAATATTAATGTTAAGGTTAATGTTAATATTAATATTATTGTTAATGTTAACGATAATATTAATATTAATGTTAATGTTAATCTAAAATATTAACTTTAATGTTAATTTTTATTTTTAGCTTTATTTACAAAAAAATTTGTCACGTCAGCTGCCAGATCAACATGTCACGTCAGCTGCCACGTAAGGATGGACAGTTTGAAAGTGCAATTTGGAGGTACAAAAAACATTATTCAGGAAGAAATAACTTCCAGCAAGGCAACAACACAACCTTTTCGTCTTCATTGTAACTCCGCCACGTGGCCCTCTTTTTATGGCTCATGAAAAATCTTGAGTGATTCTAGGAGCAAGCATAATTTTAAGGAAACAACTTCCAACAAAATTTTCTCGTCTTCTGGGTACGTGCCTTATGTGTAGCTAATAACGCATGAGGAAGCATGCAACAGCAATCTCCACGTGGCCCTCTTTTGTAGGATAACACATGCAGCAGCATTTAATGCTACGAAACCCTATTGTCTTGTTATGTATTGTGTATCCTATGTGGCATGAGGCAGAGCCGCAGAAGACAATAACTTGCATAGGCGGCTATATTCACAAATGATAAAAGTTTAAAAAGTCTTCTCTAATGCAAAAAAGTATTGAGAAGACAATATAAAGTAATTTTTTACGACTTCCAAGACAACCTTTCCTCCTCTAATGATATGGTATCAGTGTTTATTATTAAATTGTGTAGAATAACGCATGCAGAGCATTTAATGCTACGGGATCTGTTGCGTTAAGGAACACAACATGTGAGAGAGAACCCGAGAGAGAGAGAGAGAGGGAGAGAAAGAGAGTGTGGGAGATGGGATAAAGATGAAGGATCGAGCTCGACTAGATTTTAAACTTAAAATTCAATTTTTGGTTATCATACTAATAACTAGTTGGCACGTACTAGTTTAGACGAACACTAACCGAGCCCCGAGCAACGTGACATCAGCTAGCTAGGTTTCTAATACCGTGGCATTCATGTTAATTTAAACATTTACAATATTATTGAAACTATATGACTACCAAAATTAAAAATAGTTTTGGATTTAACATTTACTTCAAACTAGTTTAAGTTAAAATTGCATTCTTTTTTATTTAAAATGTAATTAGAACTACAATTAATACTAACATTCGCTTGTCCCGTAGTTTAAGTCGTATTTCCCTCGATGCTAGGCTTTGACGTAGCCCTTGCTTGTCAAGTCGTTGCACGAACACATTAGAAAAGAGTTTTGTTGGGCTATCGAAGTATAGCAAGCACCGTCCTGTGTCACGTGCATTTGTTAAGCATTGAAGGGGTATGAAGTCCACTGGCAATGTCAAGACATCACGGACTATAGCTGGGTTAGACGACGACTCTTTTGCTGCGGGCCGAATCGGTCACTTGGCCTAGGAATGGATTGGTTGAAGGAGCAATACACAAGAATAGACTGCCATAGCTGGGTTAGACGATGACCCTAGTAGTTCAAGAATATGTCACTAGTTATTTTTATGCAAGTTTCTCTCATTCATGATAATGTAAGGATAGAACACGATAGTGGCCTATTAAGGCGCACTCTTGACAAGTACCAAGTGGACATGACATGACCTGATAGTGGCCCACCGTGGCGCACTCCTGACAAGTATACCTGACATGATATACCTCGGATTGCTGTTGCGACGGCTAACCTGACATGACATGACTTGATAAGTATAAACAACCTGGACACCGTGGACGATTGTGCTTGTGCAATGAACCAGTCTTGTCTTGCATCATGCTTAGGATGGGACCCCTGAGTACCACGGTCAGGAGTACCTACTGAAATGGACTAAGGCTAATAACCCTGGCAACGAGTGGGTTATACTATCTTTTATTATGTATATCACCGGTCATGCTTTTCCTTAATTACTGTCTTTTATTATGTAATCTTATTTTTGTGCTAATTGCTGGTTTTACTTCCTAAGTGAAGTCTCCTTTGTGGCACTTGCTCTTTCTGGGGTCTGACCCAGCTGGTTTTGTGTGGCCAGATATCGGAGCAGCACCAGAGGATCTACCTACTATCCAGCCAGATGGTGACCACCCGGCGTAACCCTGGCAACGAGTGGGTTTCTTTTTGTCCTCCCACTTTATTGTAAAATATTCTTTTGAGGCATTTAGCCGACGAGCACCTGTTTAGCTCGTATTGCACCATTACTTACTGTCTGCCTACGGGCTGTAACATGGTTGGCAACCTAGGGTTGATCATGTATGACTAAAACTCTTGTTAGTCTTCACATTTTGTAACGACTAGCTTCATGATCAGCTGAATATGTAATGTTCGGGACGCCTTACTATTGTATATTTGGTAATCTTACATCTTGTAACATTCAGTTGTTTGCTTGTGATTGAGACACTAGGCTTGTTATTGACCTTAAGAGACTGATGGCTTGTAGATAAACTCTCATATATCTAGACAGCCGTGACCGTATGGTGAGATGGATTCCATTTTACTATACGTAGCTGGCTATGTCTGCCCCCGCTCTCCAGTATTCTGGTTCTGGGGCGTGACACTCACCATGCTATGTTTCCATTGCTCACATGCTCTACCTGCTTTTATACTATACCATGATTTGAGACTAAGTTCTATTTGAAAGAAGGGTTACAACCCCGATCCTTGTTTGGTCCAAGGGTTGTAACTCGGCTTCATATGGTTTCCAAGTCGCCTATATCTTTGTCTTATATTTCATTATAATGTCTCTTATAGTATTTGTCAATTCATATGGAACTGCTGTTGGTGTTTGTACTTGCTCATTTTTCTGACAGGATACCGTTGACATATTACAATTGTCTCGTGTGACTGATTGAACGACCTATTATGGTGTCGATTCTGATGGAGTAGACCCGGGCTGTGGCTTTTTAGTAGAGCCACTAGACTTTGCTCACCCTGATTAGTGTAGCTTAGTTAGGTTTGCCTGGCCTACGAGCTAGCTAGTACTTTTTAGACTGTAGTAGTTTTTATATATTATGTGATTCTCTGGGTTGTTTGTGTATAGCTCTGGACTTGTGTGGATCTTAGACTTATTTCATGTTCTCATCATTCGTATTTTCCTTTCCATACTATCTACCTTAGTTTTATATTTGTGATTGAGACTGTATTGCTATGTCACCTCCATTCGGAGTGTATATACTATACAGGTACATTTATCTGTTTAGTTGTAGTATTTATAGATGACCTAGATAGCGTTCTACCGCCGAAGCTGCGGCGTAGGCTGGACGTAACCACGTACTCGTGCCCCTAATCAGGGTGCGGGTCGTGACAGAAACACCGTGACCTTCATATAGATAGGGCCGGTGGGCTGAGATTAGCGCTGGGTGCAGGCGCAGGGCCTGCTACCCTTATGCATATGTTTAAGTTTACGGTTGGTTGGTTGAGTGAAATGATATGATTTCTTATGTAAAGTTCTAACCTTGCATGCTAGGCGAAATGGGACATAGATGAGCACGATCACAATGTTTATGTTAAGATTATGTCTAACTGTATCTGCCGCAGGGACACGGTGGTGGACAAGTTCAGGATATGTTCGGCTCGAGGCGGGGCTCGGCTTGGACTTCCAGATGCATGGAGTCCTTAGCGTTCAAGAGGAGCTACCGCATTGGCGTTCGGACTTGCGACATGGAGATGTTCAGCCGAAGACTACTTGTTGGCTATAAAGAGGCATAATGTATGGAACAATGTACTCCTTTGTGAGCTAGAGAGATCATGAGCGTTGTAGCCAATTGGCATGATGAGTTGGGCTATTCAGAGCCATTGCAACGTTTTCCTTCCGCTGCTTATGTTATCAATTTGAGCTATAGACACTTATGTCTAACTGTTATCTTGCCTTGCACGAGCGCAACTCCAGGCTCGTACGGCATCATCCCCCAGCGATGACGATGATTCGGGTGAAAACTTGATAATGATGAAGACGGTAACTCGGTCGACAAACGTAAGTATCGAGGTATGATCGAAATTTTTTTACAGTAGCATTAATATTAAATCTACATTGGCTTTTCTGTTAATTTAAAATTTACAATATAATTAAAACTAATATTACAAAAATGCTATTTGCTCCCAAAAAATTTGGGTGATACCATCTTCCATTATGTGGCATATGACATGGTTGCTAACATGACAGCTGACATGGCAAAATTTAACAATAAAATTAATATTAAAATGAACATTAATAGTAATTAAATAATTTAATATTAAATTAACATTGATTAATATTAACATTAATATTAGCATTAGCATTAGCATTAATATTAATATTAACATTAACATTAACATTAAAAAAATTTGGGTAATTAATTTTTAGGGTTAAAATTTGCCATGTCAGCTGTTATGTTATCTGCCATGTCAGATGCCACATAATGGGAGATGGCATCACCCAAATATGTTGGGAGTCCAAACGACTAATTGCTAATATTAATACAGTGGCATTACCGTTATTTCCCAATAGATTCGTGACTTGTTCGGTCACACCCCTCCACGAGCGGGTTACATACACCCGCGTAAACGAGGGTTAAATAGCCTTTTCCAAAGAAGAGAACCCATCCGACTAGAGAGAAACAAAGGAAAGAAGAAGAAGAAGAACAGTCGCAATGGTGAGGAGCAAGATCAACTGCAGCGGATGGGCCGTCATCCCTACCGAGATTCTCTCGATGATACTGGTACTATCGGGGATGCCGGCGGACGAGGTAATGTGCAACGTGGCCCCAGTTTGCCGTTCGTGGTGGAAGGCGCTCAACGGTCACTTAGACTATTGGTCCAACGTCGACTTGGTACAGTGGTGCCGGAGGACCCAGCAAACCGCTGAGATTAGTTTGACCGTAATGAAGCTCGTGGCTCGCAGTGAGGGACATCTAGGGTCCCTCTCCGCGTACAAGCTCGACGAAGCAGCCTTCTCTTTTGCATGTTTAAGGCCAGTACAAAATTTTATTTGGTCTTATTCTAATACTTTATTTTTTCTATTACAAAATTTTACGTATACTTTTGTTAATTTCTATTGATGTTTTTCCATTTTTATAATACAGTGGGAAATTTCTAAGGGTTCTGCACATTCCGAAGTGCGACGTGAGTGATGAAACTTTCGTGAGACACTTGGAGTTTCTCCCTGTGCTGGAAGAACTCGACATTAGCTACTGCCTCTACATCACGTCGACTGGAATAATTTCTGCCGAAAATTATTGCCGCCGTCTGGTCAAGCTGAGTAGGGACATGCCCCCTCCATCTTACATGCTCAGGAACAGATTCGTGAAGAACACGAAAAACGAGGCGGAGGAAAAGGCCGTGGCTGATTCGATGTCGCGTCTCGAGCACCTACATATGGGATTCGGCATGTTCAATGGAGACACGCTGCGATCTATCATATGCAACTGCAAGGGTCTTCGCCTGCTCGACATACGTGGGTGCTTCAACGTGATCTTCGACGACGAACTCTGGAAAATTTGTTATTCAATTCAGACGTTTAAAAAAACCCTTCGATAATGTAATCCCAGTACCAGGAGAACCTGTGTACGAGTGGTATAATGATTTAGATACGATCAATCATTCCTGGGGTGAATGGTGAAAACATTAGCATGCATACAAGATATTTTTCATGAGTTCGATTCTCCATTTTGAGCAAATTTTACTTTTGTCAATACTAATTTTTAACATGATTATTTTTTATAAATAAAATAGACTGTGATATAATGACGCCTAAGACGGCTCACTTCTGAGATTTCGACATTTTCTAACACAGATTTTACCATTAATACAACATCTCAGTGTAATCATATCCAAGAGATTTCACCATTTCCCAACACAGATTTTACCTTATTCAAAATGCATTCTCCGTCCTACATTTCGCATTCTCCGTCCTAATGTACCATTCGCCGTCCTAAATGTACAATTTTCCGTCCTAAATGTACCATTCTCCGTGTTAGAGGAACGGAGAATGGCCATTAACAGCCAAACAGCCAAACTAATTCATAGCCTTCAAAACCAATTTATATAGATTCAATTCAAAACTAAACAGCCAAACTATTTAAAATTCACAATGTACAATTTTTTTTATAAATAAAATGGACTGTGATATAATGACGCCTAAGACGGCTCACTTCTGAGATTTCGACATTTCCCAACACAGATTTTACCATTAATACAACATCTTAGTGTAATCATATCCAAGAGATTTCGCCATTTCCCAACACAGATTTTACCATTAATACAACATCTTAGTGTAATCATATCCAAGAGATTTCGCCATTTCCCAACACAGATTTTACCTTATTCAAAATGAATTCTCCGTCCTACATTTCGCATTCTCCGTCCTAATGTACCATTCGCCGTCCTAAATGTACAATTCTCCGTCCTAAATGTACCATTCTCCGTGTTAGAGGAACGGAGAATGGCCATTAACAGCCAGACAGCCAAACTAATTCATAGCCTTCAAAACCAATTTATATAGATTCAATTCAAAACTAAACAGCCAAACTATTTAAAATTCACAACCCTACAGAACAGTCCTAAATGTACCATTCTCCGTCCTATATGGACCATTCTCCGTCCTACATCTATCATTCTCCGTCCTACATTTACCGTGCATCATCCTAATGTACCATTCGTCGTCCTAAATGTACAATTCTCCGTCCTAAATTTACCATTCTCCGTGTTAGAGGAACGGAGAATGACCATTAACAGCCAAACAGCCAAACTAATTCATCTTCACGAGCCTTCAAAATCAATTTATATAGATTCAAAACAAAACTAAACAGCCAAACTATTTAAAATTCACAACCCTACAAAACATTCCTAAATGTACCATTCTCCGTCCTAAATGTACCATTCGACGTCCTAAATGTACAATTCTCCGTCCTACCTCCGTCCTAAATGTACCATTCTCCGTGTTAGAGGAACGGAGAATGGCCATTAACAGTCCCATAAATTGTTCCATACTAAGTTAAAAGCATATAATAGCACCCAAAAAATGTTAACAATAGAAAATTTCTACATAACCCAAACACCAGACTCCAACCTAGGCCTTCCATGTAAAAGCAAAACAGCACAACCAACTAAGCCTGGAATAAGACATCAATAATGCTAAGTCTACTACCAAATGCTTGCTTACAACACTCTTACAACCTTCACCCATTGATGACATGTGGGCCATGGCCCACATGTCAGCAATGGGTGAAGGTTGTAAGAGTGTTGTAAGCATTTGGTTGTAACTTTAACATTATATCCCAACTTCCAATAAGGAATAAGAAGAGTCGGTTAGGAACGTGTATATATATACATAGGGGTCCCCATTCATCTGAGTAGGTTGCACATTTAACGTGGCTCCAAAAAGATCATCTGGTTGGGAACCATTGTCAGAGCCTTCTTCCAGTCGTCGCCGAGCCTCTTCGCATGGAGCAACCTCTGCGCCGCCTCCGGCCCATGACTGGCTGGAAGCGGCTGCGAACTTTCTGACCTCCTTCGGGTTGTCACTGGAGGTCATCGCTCGACCTCTTCATCCGGCGCCAAACTTTGACCTGTTGCCGATCACTCCAGAGGAACGGGATTCTCTGGAGAAGAGGGAAGCGTTTCGCCGCCTGTGCCATAGGGCGGATGTGCGCACCCTGCAGGACTTTGCGGAGATCCTCCGGAAGGCCAGTGAGGGCTAGACCCTTTTTTTTCGTTTTTTACAGTTTTTTGTCCTCCTCTTGTATACTTCTCTGGAGAATGTTCCGGCGACGAAGCTGGGATTTAATGAAATATAATATTTTGTTAACTCAATTTGGTTTCGGCTAGAATCAAACTTTTACAACCTTCTTACAACTTACACCCATTTGCTAACTATAGCATTGCTCTTTATAATTAACAAATCTTGTTACGTCAAATCAATATATCAGCGATGATATCCCCATCAATGACTTGTTACGTCATAGAATTGATTATGCTGCCAGCGTCAATCTTGCCGTCAAATCCATCTTAAATATGATTACAAAGTAAAATAGAGGACAACATTGAGTGTTTCAATTTTACTCTTTTCAAGTACATAGTCTTCTTATCTTCAAAAATTTAATCAAATATTCGTAAAATGGAAATATTGAGTCTTAAACTTCACATTCTTAAATATGTTGTCAAATTTTTTTAAATAAATATGTTTCCACCACGTTTTTCTGCCAAATTTTTCAATAATTTATACGAAACACGTGGATATATACTAGTAATAATAGTAATAAATTTAATTTTGGAAAATAATTTTTTTAAAATTAAGGTCTCAAAATCCCAAAGGTTTATGTAGTGATTTCACATGGATATATACTAGTAATAATAGTAATAAATTCAATTTTGGAAAGTAGTTTTTTAAATTTAATAGTGATAAATTCGACCGTCTTATACTAGTAATAATAGTAATAAATTTAATTTAAGACTCAAAACTATTCTAATTTTTTCCACTTCCCAAGGTCATATAAGACGGTCGAATTTTCCCACTTCTTCTCTCAAACCCTCTTTCTTCTCCCAAACCCTCTCCCAAACCCTCTTCTAATCAAAATGACGCCGAAGAAACAACGACCGTCGTCGAAGGGGAAGGATCCACGAAGGGATGCGATACAGGCCCGAAGGGCAGAACTTGCAAGGGCGGCGAAAACCAAGATTATGGTCGCTAGGGCAGAGGCCGAAAGGGCAGCGGCGGGGGCAGTGACGATGAAAGCGGAGGCGGCAGCCAAGCCACGTGCAAAAAAGGCTAAAAATACTCATTGCTCGACAAAGACCAGAAAATCTATCTTCGATACAGAGTCGTCGGAAGACTCAACTTATGAAGATCGAAGGCGTACTCAAGCGAAGGCTAAGGTGGCAACGGATACAGAGTCATCAGCGTACTCTGTGGATTTTGAATCCTCATCAGAAGAGGAAAATGAAGAGGAAGAGCAATCATCAAATAAGTCCCAGGCTGGAGAGGAGGTAAAAAAATTTAAAGACTCTAAAACTAAGAAGATATACATTAAATATTTCAAGAAAAAGGCTGTTATGCCTGAAAGATCAATTAAGATGGATGATGTCGAAGACGAAGCTTTCCTGGATATATTGAAATTCTATCAATTGGAGAAACTGAACAAATCCTGTCTTGAGAAAATCTTCCAAACAATAGTAAGAGAATTTTACTCAAATCTTCCGGCTGAAATTAAAGAAAAAGAAGAGGATCAACCACTGGTGTTTCTGAGAGGAAACTGATTAGGGTAAATGCTGCTGTCATCAACGAATTTTATGGATTTGATCCAGTTCCTGAGTTTGATATTAAAGATATTGATAATGTTTCCATGACGGATGCAATTCATGAGATTACAGGTGTTTCCATGGGTGCCAAGACCCCTCAAAATGTATACAAAGATTAATTAAAAACTTTGTATAAATTGTTGCATGCCTACGTATCTCAAACACTCAACCCTACTGGACATGAGTTTTCCATCCATCCCGAGAGAGTAAAATTTCTTTATTATATGGGGAAGAAAAAAAGGATGGATATAGGTTCCTACATGTTCAGTAGAATGATGCATCTCGTGGGAAAACCAACTGCAAGGACAGCTCTCCCTTTCGGAGGATTTGTATGCTCGATGGCTAATAAACATTCTGTCCCAAGCTTAGCAGGGGATGTTTATATTAAAAACAAAGGCCCCATGAGAAAACTAACCTTCACTCGAATGTTTGGAAAACGGGCAGCAGCTGCAAGCAAACCATCAACATCTGGAAAACCATCAACTTATGGAATCAAAAACACTAAGGACAGGGTTGATGATCTATACAATTTTGTTGCTGCAAACTTTGAGAATGTCTTCAAAGAGATGAAGACTATATCCGAAAACCAGAAATTGATTCTGGATAAGATTAACCAGATAGAGGTTGAATTTGCTGACCAAGAATAAGATTTTCCTTCCCTCGTGAAGAAGGTAAATGGGGCTAGCCCAAAATCTTATGTAAAAATACACACTGTGCACATTGACACTTTAATGCTAGCCATCACTTTGAAACTTCTATTTATGTTTCTGGATGTCATTTCTACCTATAAAGTAAGTCAATACTGACTATAATTTTTTTTCATCCGTCCCTCAAGGTGTAGGTGAAGGATATTTTGAGAAAAAAGAAGAAGTAGGAAAAAAAAGAAACAAGAAGAAGAAGATGGAGACGGCTATGAAGATTCATCTTTTGAGTTTTGAATGTCTCTTATTTCAATGTGGAAGTAATATTTGACTTGTAATATTGTTCTGAATATTTGTTGGTCATGGCGGACAAACTAAATTTTGTGTTTGAATTATTGTAAGACTAAACTTTTCGCTTGTACTCAGTGCATAGTTCATAATTTGTTTTGAAAATGTAATATGGTCTTGAATTTAGAGTAGGTCTGATATTTATTTGGATTATTGTATTGTGAATTATGCAGGTTCTATGTTGAATTACTAACGTGGATTGGGCAGATTACTGTAACGTGAATTATGCAGTTTATTGGACTTGGAATGAAGTATACTTAATTTGATTATGATTTTTTGGTTGAAGCGTTTATTTGGTTGGCAGTTGGCCTTCACAGATGATATTGATATTTTGGTGTATTCCTTTGATTTGCAGATGCCCATCACAGATTCGTGAGTCCTGGGTGCATTGCTAGGGTTTACAGGTGGCCTCATTACGGATGCATTCCTGGGAACACTGAAACTTTATTTGATTGTAATGTGTTTTGCTTTCTGTAAAAAATTATTACATCGATGCCATCAGTATAAATTTGATGCCAGTGCCTGTTCATCCCTTGTTATTGCTGAAGCAAAATTGTAATCCTGCCTGTTCATCCCTTGTTATTGCAGAAACATAATTGTAATCCTGCACGTTCATCCTTTGTTATTGCCATCAGTACATCGATGCCATCAGTATGAAGTCGATGCCAGTGTAAGGCATAATGTAATATAAGAAAAATTCTCTTTGATAGTAGGTTAATTATATTCAAACATTCGCAAGAAATTTTGTTCAGCCATACAGTGGAAGCCTGATAAAATGATATTCGGATTATCTTGAAAATGATTTAATATAAAATGAATGTACTATGGTAAATGATATTAAAAATACTGTAAATATTTGGTGAAAAAAATATGAGATACTTGAACATTTCCAGTCCTAAATGTACCATACTTTGTTAAAAGCAAAGAGAGTGTCCGTTCTCCGTTTTCAAAGAACGGAGAATGGCCATTCTCCATGTTAAAGTAACGGAGAATGGTCATTCTCCTTGAGCATGGCAATTCTCCGTGTAAAAAACAAAGAGAACAGCCATCCTCCGTCTATTCGCCGTGTGGAAAGCAAAGAGAATGGCCATTCTCCGTCCATTCGCCGTGTTAAAAGCAAAGAGAATGGCCATTCACCGTCCATTCGCCGTGTTAAAAGCAAAGAGAATGGCCATTCACCGTCCAAATAAAATATTCTCTTCGAAAATATTATCATTAGAAAAGTAAAAAAAATTTCGTCCGATCAATACAGATTTTTTTTAAAAATATGTGACAAGATGATCCGCTCGACCTCAGAAGCAGGTTTCCTCAGTTCACCACCACCACCGTGACATGTAGCTTTATTAACAAAATATTAAATTATTAGATAAAAAATATGATTTCTGACAATGGCATGGACAGTAAAATTAGAGCGGCGCCTCTAGTACTTCTTGTTCGAGGAGGTTTCGACTATGTCCGACGCGAAGCGAACCGATTCTTCACGGCGCAGCTGGTACTCCTCGTTGTTCTAGGAGGGCTCGACGACGTTCGACGCGATCCGGACCGATTCTTATTTCCATCTTCATCTCTGTTTCTCTTTCCACCACAACCACCAACACCACCACTACGACGGTCTGTAACCAAAAAAAAAATACGAAATATTAAATTGGATGGACTTTTGAGAGAGTAAATATGAGTTAATTTAGGGTGTTCATTGAAAAAATTAAAGTGAAGAATGACCTGCTAAAGCAAGTTACCAACAGGTCAAAAGTCTAAATCAGCATTAAATGATGTTTCTACACTATTATTCAATCCGAACCAGTGGATCAACATCCAACGGTCCAGATTTTGGATGTATCGATACATCAATTTCCAGCGGATGTATTGTAGAACGACCCTATATATATATATATATATATATATATATATATATATATATATATATATATATATATACTCACACACTTACATACACACACAAATACATATATAAATATATATGTATACCATATATATACACACAAATACACATATATATACAATCAAAAATCCATTTGAAATTCATTTTAAGAATCTGAAATGTTGACGATATATACCGTTAGGGCTGCAAACGAGCCAAACCGAGCCAAGCCGAGCCAAGCTCTTGTAAGCTTGAGCTTGGCTTGACTAGAATTAATCGAGCTCGAGCCCGAGCTCGAGCTTGGTAAGTTTTTTATTTTAGAGCTTGAGCTTGGCTCGAGCTTGTTTATATTAAGCTTGAGCTGTCACGACCCGCACCCGCTTTTCGGACGCGAGCTCGTGAGCAAGCCAGCTACGTATCGAGCGGACTACAGCCCGACTCGAGTACGTATAAGCTGTCAAGGTCATGGGTATCATGTCTAATCTAAACTATATCTTAATCCACAATAAGAACAATAAACAAGAATGAACAAGTATGGGTCATGGTCAGCAGCCCATTAGCATATTGTTCGATTAGACTCCAAGAATGATCTGAGTCTATAAAGCTAAGCTAATAAGCAGGATATATCATAAAAGCACGATAAAGATAGTAAATGAATAACACTAACAAAATACCTGAATCATGCAGATGGAGTCAACTACCACATGCTCAGCTAACTAACCCTGTGCAATCAGCTACCTGAAGAGATCATCAGGTCCTCAGAGGACTAGCAAGATACATAAAACATGCCTACTAATATGACAGTAAATAACAGGTGTGGAGAATAAGAACACTGCAAGGAGAACATCTAAGGACGACGAGTCGTGAGGAAATGTAATACTTGTAAAACCCCTAAATTTTCTACTAATTTTTTTTATTTTATTTGGTACTGATTTAAATTTTTGTATTGTACGTCGCGTAGTCGTATTGTACGTCGTATGCGAAATTTATTTTCGCGATTGCTCGACGAGTGCGAATATGTGCGAGCGTACATATATTTGAAAAATATTTGGTTCTATTTTTTATGGTTTCAAAATAATATACATAATAGTTATTTTATTATCGTTCCAAATTTTCCAAGTTTGTTAAATTATTTATAAAGCCTTTCTTTCTAATATTTGTTAATAATAAATTATATTTCATTGTATATTAGAAAAGCATAATTTTGTATAAATAATTATACGTACATAGCTCATAATCAATTATAAATTTATTTTTAAATAATAAGGTAATTTTCGAAATTATTATTATAATAATCTTTTAAAGCATATTTGGAAATTTTGTGACAATGTAAATTTTAATTTAATTTTATGGATTGATTTAAATAAGTAAGCTAATATCTATATTTGAAATTGATTTGATTTTAAAACCAAGAATTTAATTAGATTTAAATTTGAATTGTATTTGAAATTGGATTGATTTGGGTTTGAATTTCTTGAATTAATTTAAATTATTAGATTGAATATTCTAATTGGGTTTAAACCAAATCCTAATCTTATCCAAATGGGAATTCCCACATCCTATAAATAGGCAGGTACTCCTCCATTAATTCCACAAGCCAAATTTTCTCCACAAATATTTTTCTCAATCCCGTGCACCGTGTCCGTGTTCCCTCCCCGTCTTATTCCATATTTTTTACATATACAATTCCAACCTCTCCGTGTCGGACAAACCTCGACACAAATAAATTTCTACCCTAATCCCCAAATCTACTACCTGAAACCCTAATCCTAATATATTCGTTTTCGAGTCCTCGTGTCCTGACGACACGAACCATCGTCGTCACTGTTCTGTCCAGCATCGACGAGCCTGTCCCCGCCTTCTCCCCGTCCCCGCAGCCATCTTCGTCGAACCCATCACCTCCGACTTCACCCTACCAGCCTACCAACACCAGACCAACCCATCACCTATCGCCCCGACACCACCCACAGCCACCACCTCGCCGTTCTCCACCACCACCGTCCTGGCCGACCCACCCGACACACCGCCACCCGCTGTCAACAAACCCGCCACCGCGACCAGCTCCCCACCTCCGGCAGTCCACCTCCACAACCCCCGGATTCCTGTCGACAACAGAACACCCCACCAAAACCACCATCATCACCGTCACGGCCTCTTCGCCGGAGCCGTACCCAAAACAAAAACCCAAAATATTACTAAAAGAATAACGATCGCCACCACCGCCCTTACCTGGACCCGCAGGCGAGCGCCGCCTCGTCGGCGAACAGCCGAGTCCTTCCCTCCTTCTCGTGACCACCTCCGCCCGCCATGGCCAGCCGAGCCAGCGCCACCTCGCGTCTCAGCGAGCTCCGCCCGGCACTGCGACCAACCGCGTCAGCCCGTCCCGCCATCGAAACCCCCATCGCCTAACCCCCAGATCCGCCCGACCGAGACTCACCTCCGCCGCGGAAGTCCTCGTGTCCGGCCACCGCGAGCGGCGACCTCGTCCGGCGTCTCCGCCGCGCATGACCTCTCCGGTGGCCGACCTTCCCATCCGGCCGAGAGCCCCCTCCGTTCGAAACCCCGTCCTCACAGCCCCTCTCGATATTCTCCGCCATCCTCCCTTCTCAGCCGCTGCCGACAACCCTCGCTCCACATCTCCCAGATCTGCGCGAGCCGCTCCCCGCTCTCCGCCCGCCAGAGAAACCCCCGCATCCGCCCTTCATTCTCCTCCGCCCGCTCCGATCTCCCGACCTCCCCTCATTCCACTTCCCACCGCTGCGCCACATCTGAGCCTCCGCAGCCGCCCACGGACCGCCGGAGCTCCGACGACCAAAACCCCCCTTTTTTTTCCTTTTCTTCTCTCTCTCTCTCTCTCCCACTCTCTTCACATTGGCACAGCTGCTGCTGTGCTTCCTTATTCATCATAAGAGTTTTTTTTTATTTATTTTTTTTTCATTGTTTATTTATTTCTTTTCATCTGTTTGTTCTTTTTTTTATGTGTGTTATTATTATTAATTATTATTATTATTATTATTAATTATTATTATTAGTATTAGTATTTTACTATCAATTATTTTAATTATTGTTTCATATTACATTATTCTGTTTTAGTAAGTAAGCTCTATATTTTGTTGTTTTATTATTATTGTTATTGTTATTATTTTTAAATAAAATATGCATGCTTGTGAGTATGCATTAGATATTTTTATGATTTCTATTATCATATAAATATGTAAATTATTCTAAAATTATTTTGTAACATAAATATAGGTTGGGCTTGGCCCAACAATATTAAAAGGATTTTGATTATTAATTTGGAATTTTATAATGCTTTGGATTTAAGTTCTATTGGATCTTATCTTAAAGTTATTACGAGTATATATTGGTGGTACCTTAAAAATGAGCCTTTGACCAAAAATCTATTTATATTATTTTATGACAGTAATAATTTCTATCTAAGTATAGTATAGTTTTGTTATAAAAATAATTTTTTTTCGTGACTTTCAATGATTATCTAAAAATTATTTTTACTAAGAAAATATAGTTTTCAAATATAATAAAGATTTTTTCAAAATAGTTATTTAATTACTTCTTTGATTCCAATTCTTGACCCTTGCTAGTCATATTTTCATCTTCTTGCAATTCTCGGACCTTCCTATATCATCCCTAACCAAGTTGACCGTCCCGAACCTAATGGAACCATCCGTGCCACCATCCGAGGTCACCTTGTATAGTTGTTGCACCGGAGTCACAGATCGTGCCACCTGGATCATTGCAGCACACCAGGCATCCTACCAGGCAAGATACCTTGCCATCTTGTACTTATATTTGATTCATGATATTTTATATGTTGCTAGTGTTTTTTTACATTAGTAATAGTATGTCCAAGTATGACTTGGGTGCCATCGATATGTGTATCGATGTTTGTGTGTGTG
This sequence comes from Iris pallida, assembly GCA_029216955.1. NCBI lineage: Eukaryota > Viridiplantae > Streptophyta > Magnoliopsida > Asparagales > Iridaceae > Iris > Iris pallida. The sequence goes on along the minus strand of JANAVB010004600.1, from coordinate 20,698,060 downwards.
CGTGTGTGTGTGAACCATATGTGGTAGTGGACTTTCCCGGTGTGTTGAAGTTATGGTTCATAACTTCTTTGACTTGTTGACACGTCTCATACACGACACATGAGTGAGGATCATAGAGTCGGCACGAATCTACGTATTCGACTTGCTACCGATACGGGCGGCTCGTGTGTCGGTTCATTTATGGATTAGCGGAGTCTAGATAGCGACTTGCATAGAGATATGGATTGCCAAGACATGGATATGACTTGTGTGATACATGGGCGGGGAAAACTATTGGGACGTATGAGCTATCCCACAGCCTTCTAGATTGCCCGGTTATGGGTTATGGTTTCCCTGTTATGGGTGTGTCGCTAGAGGATATATCCATTACACGGCCCTGACCTCGTCGTCAGATAAGTCAGGAGGTATGCTAGCGATGCAAAGTATGAACTAGGGGATATATCCATTGCACGGCCCTGACCTCGTCGTCAGATACGGTCAGAGACGTATACTAGTTCATGCGAAAGCCTCTAGTGGATGCTATGCTTTATTCCTACCCACTTATACGTTCCAGTATAGTTTTTGACTTGCATTACACCTAGATGGTTAGGTTTCATTGTGTTGGAGCATGTGGTCTTTTCTTTATCATGTATCATTTACAGTTCATCATGGTATTGTTTTTATGTATCTTGTTACGTCCCTCTGAGGACCTGGTTTTTTCCCCAGGTGTGTGTTCATGTTTTCTGCAGGTATTCTAGCCAAGGCCGTGGTCGTCTCCATTTCTTCGAAGACAATTGCGCTTGGTTCGTCTTGCTATTTTTATCGCTCGATTTCTTGTACATTTCTTTCATTGAGATAGTTGGTAGTGGACTTTGTCTCCGCCCAACGATTGTATCATGAATATTCGAGATGATATTGATATTATTATTCCTTTCATTGTGGATGAGATTAGTTTGTCTTGGATTACTGCATTTTACAGCTTATGTATTCATACGAGACCTACGTACTTCGTATGAATACAGCTGGCATGTCTACGTTCCTAGTCCTTCGTATTTTGGGACTGGGGCGTTACATGTTTTTGTGGTGGCCCATGCAGGTCAAGATAAATTGTTTGGTTACTTTACCGTACCAAGCAAGCCTGCGTATAGGATTAGAGTCTAGGGTCTCATCCACATACTTGACCTCTTTCCTTGATTTTATCTACCGTTTGACTCATCAATTGCATCTTGCTTACTTCCTTCCATCAATATTCTTATCTTCCCTTCGTGCTTCTAGAGATTGACCCTACTAGTTAGTTGTCCCAAAACACAATTAGTTTAATTCTTTAAGTTGGGTAGAGTACCTTATGAACTAGCAACCCTTTGACCTAATGACCTATATTAACAAGCTTATTTAGATCCTAGGATCTAGAGGACCTAACCCGTTTAGCCAATCAAGGACTTGGACAAGAAGACTATAGGACGACTGTATGACTTAGAATCATTCTACCTTCTTTAAATCTTAATCTCTCGTGCCTATGTATTTACCATTTTGACTAATGATGCTAATGTAGCCTAGTTTTTGCAAGCTTATTATTTATCGAGTTTGTTCATGACATATGCTATTGAGCGCTCACTAGCATGTTGTCTAATCAGAACCGGTGCATAATGGTCTGATCAACCAAGTGCACTTTGGTTCGCTTTTGACTATTATTCTACGTGGATGGGACATAATTAAACTTGGCCTTTAGAATCCCAACCACGACTGCCTTGACAATTCTTTTGAAATTATTCGGTCGTCTTTGCACCACGAATTGCATTCGATAATATCGTCTTTTGAACTCCCTATTGCTTTCGCCTTCACCTATTTTAGAAGGACGAAGGCGTTGTACTAGAACCTTCTCTAGCCTTCATATCAAATATGATTATTATCACTCGATATTGCTATATCTTCATCCTAACTACTCAACCTCTCCCTCAACCCTAAATCTATAAGCTTGACTTTCTAATCACTTGAATTTAAGAAGTGATTATAATCGTCTCTTAATCATATCCTCAACCTAGACTACGACCAAGGAACCCTTCCACCGTTGTGCCTTCTCACCCCTACGAATTCTTAATTTCGAGGACGAAATTCTTTTAAGTTGGGTAGGATGTAAAACCCCTAAATTTTCTACGATTTTTTTTTTATTTTATTTGGTACTGATTTAAATTTTTGTATTGTACGTCACGTAGTCGTATTGTACGTCGTATGCGAAATTTATTTTCGCGATTGCTCGACGAGTGCGAATATGTGCGAGCGTACATATATTTGAAAAATATTTGGTTCTATTTTTTATGGTTTCAAAATAATATACATAATAGTTATTTTATTATCGTTCCAAATTTTCCAAGTTTGTTAAATTATTTATAAAGCCTTTCTTTTTAATATTTGTTAATAATAAATTATATTTCATTGTATATTAGAAAAGCATAATTTTGTATAAATAATTATACGTACATAGCTCATAATCAATTATAAATTTATTTTTAAATAATAAGGTAATTTTCGAAATTATTATTATAATAATCTTTTAAAGCATATTTGGAAATTTTGTGACAATGTAAATTTTAATTTAATTTTATGGATTGATTTAAATAAGTAAGCTAATATCTATATTTGAAATTGATTTGATTTTAAAACCAAAAATTTAATTAGATTTAAATTTGAATTGTATTTGAAATTGGATTGATTTGGGTTTGAATTTCTTGAATTAATTTAAATTATTAGATTGAATATTCTAATTGGGTTTAAACCAAATCCTAATCTTATCCAAATGGGAATTCCCACATCCTATAAATAGGCAGGTACTCCTCCATTAATTCCACAAGCCAAAATTTCTCCACAAATATTTTTCTCAATCCCGTGCACCGTGTCCGTATTCCCTCCCCGTCTTATTCCATATTTTTTACATATACAATTCCAACCTCTCCGTGTCGGACAAACCCCGACACAAATAAATTTCTACCCTAATCCCCAAATCTACTACCTGAAACCCTAATCCTAATATATTCGTTTTCGAGTCCTCGTGTCCTGACGACACGAACCATCGTCGTCACTGTTCTGTCCAGCATCGACGAGCCTGTCCCCGCCTTCTCCCCGTCCCCGCAGCCATCTTCGTCGAACCCATCACCTCCGACTTCACCCTACCAGTCTACCAACACCAGACCAACCCATCACCTATCGCCCCGACACCACCCGCAGCCACCACCTCGCCGTTCTCCACCACCACCGTCCTGGCCGACCCACCCGACACACCGCCACCCGCTGTCAACAAACCCGCCACCGCGACCAGCTCCCCACCTCCGGTAGTCCACCTCCACAACCCCCGGATTCCTGTCGACAACAGAACACCCCACCAAAACCACCATCATCACCGTCACGGCCTCGTCGCCGGAGCCGTACCCAAAACAAAAACCTAAAATATTACTAAAAGAATAATGATCGCCACCACCGCCCTTACCTGGACCCGCAGGCGAGCGCCGCCTCGCCGGGGAACAGCCGAGTCCCTCCCTCATTCTCGTGACCACCTCCGCCCGCCATGGCCAGCCGAGCCAGCGCCACCTCGCGTCTCAGCGAGCTCCGCCCGGCACTGCGACCAACCGCGTCAGCCCGTCCCGCCATCGAAACCCCCATCGCCTAACCCCCAGATCCGCCCGACCGAGACTCACCTCCGCCGCGGAAGTCCTCGTGTCCAACCACCGCGAGCGGCGACCTCGTCCGGCGTCTCCGTCGCGCATGACCTCTCCGGTGGCTGACCTTCCCATCCAGCCGAGAGCCCCCTCCGTTCGAAACCCCGTCCTCACAGCCCCTCTCGATATTCTCCGCCATCCTCCCTTCTCAGCCGCTGCCGACAACCCTCGCTCCACATCTCCCAGATCTGCGCGAGCCGCTCCCCGCTCTCCGCCCGCCGGAGAAACCCCCGCATCCGCCCTTTATTCTCCTCCGCCCGCTCCGATCTCCCGACCTCCCCTCCTTCCACTTCCCACCGCTGCGCCACATCTGAGCCTCCGCAGCCGCCCACGGACCGCCGTAGCTCCGACGACCAAAACCCCCCGTTTTTTCCTTTCCTTCTCTCTCTCTCCCACTCTCTTCACATTGGCACAGCTGTTGCTGTGCTTCCTTATTCATCATAAGAGTTTTTTTTTTTTCATTGTTTTTTTTTCATCTGTTTGTTCTTTTTTTTATGTGTGTTATTATTATTAATTATTATTATTATTATTATTATTATTATTATTATTATTATTATTATTATTATTATTATTATTATTATTAGTATTTTACTATCAATTATTTTAATTATTGTTTCATATTACATTATTCTGTTTTAGTAAGTAAGCTCTATATTTTGTTGTTTTATTATTATTGTTTTTGTTATTATTTTTAAATAAAATATGCATGCTTGTGAGTATGCATTAGATATTTTTATGATTTCTATTATCATATAAATATGTAAATTATTCTAAAATTATTTTGTAACATAAATATAGGTTGGGCTTGGCCCAACAATATTAAAAGGATTTTGATTATTAATTTGGAATTTTATAATGCTTTGGATTTAAGTTCTATTGGATCTTATCTTAAAGTTATTACTAGTATATATTGGTGGTACCTTAAAAATGAGCCTTTGACCAAAAATCTATTTATATTATTTTATGACAGTAATAATTTCTATCTAAGTATAGTATAGTTTTGTTATAAAAATAATTTTTTTCGTGACTTTCAATGATTATCTAAAAATTGTTTTTACTAAGAAAATATAGTTTTCAAATATAATAAAGATTTTTTCAAAATAGTTATTTAATTACTTCTTTGATTCCAATTCTTGACCCTTGCTAGTCATATTTTCATCTTCTTGCAATTCTCGGACCTTCCTATATCATCCCTAACCAAGTTGACCGTCCCGAACCTAATGGAACCGTCCGTGCCACCATCCGAGGTCACCTTGTACAGTTGTTGCACCGGAGTCACAGATCGTGCCACCTGGATCATTGCAGCACACCAGGCGTCCTACCAGGCAAGATACCTTGCCATCTTGTACTTATATTTGATTCATGATATTTTATATGTTGCTAGTTTTTTTTTACATTAGTAATAGTATGTCCAAGTATGACTTGGGTGCCATCGATATGTGTATCGATGTTTGTGTGTGTGCGTGTGTGTGTGGACCATATGTGGTAGTGGACTTTCCCGGTGTGTTGAAGTTATGCTTCATAACTTCTTTGACTTGTTGACACGTCTCATACACGACACATGAGTGAGGATCATAGAGTCGGCACGAATCTACGTATTCGACTTGCTACCGATACGAGCGGCTCGTGTGTCGGTTCATTTATGGATTAGCGTAGTCTAGATAGCGACTTGCATAGAGATATGGATTGCCAAGACATGGATATGACTTGTGTGATACATGGGCGGGGAAAACTACTGGGACGTATGAGCTATCCCACAGCCTTCTAGATTGCCCGGTTATGGGTTATGGTTTCCCTGTTATGGGTGTGTCGCTAGAGGATATATCCATTGCACGGCCCTGACCTCGTCGTCAGATAAGTCAGGAGGTATGCTAGCGATGCAAAGTATGAACTAGGGGATATATCCATTGCACGGCCCTGACCTCGTCGTCAGATACGGTCAGAGACGTATACTAGTTCATGCGAAAGCCTCTAGTGGATGCTATGCTTTATTCCTACCCACTTATACGTTCCAGTATAGTTTTCGACTTGCATTACACCTAGATGGTTAGGTTTCATTGTGTTGGAGCATGTGGTCTTTTCTTTATCATGTATCATTTACAGTTCATTATGGTATTGTTTTTATGTATCTTGTTACGTCCCTCTGAGGACCTGGTTTTTTCCCCAGGTGTGTGTTCATGTTTTCTGCAGGTATTCTAGCCAAGGCCGTGGACTTCTCCATTTCTTCGAAGACAATTGCGCTTGGTTCGTCTTGCTATTTTTATCGCTCGATTTCTTGTACATTTCTTTCATTGAGATAGTTGGTAGTGGACTTTGTCTCCGCCCAACGATTGTATCATGAATATTCGAGATGATATTGATATTATTATTCCTTTCATTGTGGATGAGATTAGTTTGTCTTGGATTACTGTATTTTACAGCTTATGTATTCATACGAGACCTACGTACTTCGTATGAATACAGCTGGCATGTCAACGTTCCTAGTCCTTCGTATTTTGGGACTGGGACGTTACAATACTAGACTTGGCTACCAATCAATCGATTAACCTCTATAGCTTGTAGTACAATGCAAGATACTCCCAATCTATAGTAGATTTTGACTGTAATACAATGCAAGATAATCCCAGTCAAGATTAGCCAATTCTAGTATCGATCTCCTCTCCTAAAGGATACAAAGTCAAGTAGACCCCTATAAATCGTAGTACAATGCAAGATACTCCCAATTTATAGTATCGCAAGTCAAGTCAATCAATCCATATATGCTATAGGTCGTAGTACAATGTAAGATACTCCCAATCTATGGCATGTCTCAAGTCAAGTCAATCAAGTGATATCAATGTAGAAGAATCGGCTATAGGTCGTAGTACAATGTAAGATACTCCCAATCTATAGTATGTCTCAACTGTAGTACAATGCAAGATACTCCCAGTCGAGAATGGTCAAGGACAGATATAAAACTGACAACTCAATCACGAGAAAAGAGTAACACAAAGAGACCAATATTCTAGCAATGTCAAACATCCTATACGTGCACGTAATCTAGAACAAGTAAAGCAATCCAGGACGAATCAATCACAATACGGAATCATGAGACAATATGGAAAGGACTGCAATAAGAAAAGAGAAACCATGTAAATACTGTATATGTTCGGCAAGGTATACTTGCCTGTGGTCCTGAGCTGTTGGCACGGCCGAATGTTGAGTAAAAAGTCCAATAAACCTGTTTATAAATTAATAGAATTAATTTACAATTTAGAAAGTACAACTGAGCCTATCTATTTGTTTATTAAGCCTCTAGGTCGATTCTAGACCAATTTGGTTTTATACTGGATAGATTGTACTATGTTACCTATTACCCATTTGGTATGACAAACTTACATATATCTATTCATATATATATATATACATATATGGACATGTATCCTGGTTTACCTATATATATTACCCTAATTATATGACTAGGCATATATGTAACCTCCATTTATTTAATAACATACCATGCTATATATGCATATTAACTGTGATGTACCTTTCCCTTTTTCCTTGAACTCAACTTGTCTAACTCACCCTACTAATACACTCAGTCTCTTACATTCTCCTACCAGTGCATACTACTGCTATAGCACTCCTGACTGCCATACTGCAATTCACAGTTACCTACTATTAATCCTCGATACACACATATGAAGTCTTGCACCTAGGGTGTCCCTCCATACGGGTATGGCTCAAAATACTCTTTACTGACATCCTAACCTATTCTCGATATTCGAAAGGACCCAAAGACACACACAAAACCTGCATTTTCGTCACTGCCTCCTACTTCTCTGATACCCATATGTACATGCCTCCCCCTTCTCAATTATCTCATGGACACCACTTAGTGTGTCCTATCTTCCATGTAGATGGAAGTCCATGATTTGTACACTAAATAGCCCAGTACCCCTTTGTTCTATGTAGTACCTCAGACACCACATCTGGCATAGCGGAGGGATTCCAACTAACATGAGTTCTTAGAGGTGCCCCAGACCAAAAAGCATGCCGAGGAAACTACTGAGAGAGCATGACAAAATTTGTCAACAGCAATTGTAGACCTTTAAAAATGAAAGTCACGCTGAGTTGATCAGAACCAGTTCAAAAGTCACGCTCAGTTGATCCAGACAATATGAACCAAGTCACGCTGAAGACAGCTCATCATTTGTCAGAGAGTAATTATGACTGACAGTACGACAGTCGAAGAATGTCTCTTCATATGCCACGTATGCACAGGATTCGAGAGATCACCGCCGTCTATTGCGTGATTTTCGAAATCTTCTTCAGCAAGACTCAACCTTCGTCGAGTTGGCGTACCAAAAGGGTTTCTTGTCATTTAATGCGACTGACAAAGCAATCACTGTCAGAGATTTTGTGTCAGTCGAGGCACGCCGAATCAAGACAGCTGGCAGTTCTATCACAAGTCTGCGTGTATTCGAGAGATCTTCATCTCAAGTTTGCGTGGATCCTGAAGTTTTCTTCTTCAAGTTTGCGTGGGTTCTGAAGCTTTTTGCCTCGAGTCTGCGTGAATCCTGAAGCTTCTTGCCCCAAGTTTGCGTGGATTTTGAAGCTTTCTACACCGAGTTTGTGTGGATTTCGTCTTCAACAAGTCTGCGTGAACTTCATCAAATTGGAGTACGTGGCAGCCATGCCACTGATCTCTCACCTGCGTGTCCTGTAACTTGCACACGACCCATGCATGATTGCCATGTGTCCAACAGTTATAGGCCACGTCCAGTAACTGCTCACAACCTTGCGTATGTTAAATCCTGCGTGATTTTTAACTAAGCACAGACTGTGAAGACAGTTATCTTTTCAGTTATTATTTTTGACTCTATAAATAGAGTTCTTTTTCTCATTCATTGTACAGATACACTGATATCTACTGTCAAAATTTTGAGAACTTTTCTTCTTCGCATAGTCCAAGGGATAAAGCGATCGTCTTCTAGATCGGATTCCTACAGTTGTAATTTTCCCAGAAACAACAAATAAAGAGAATTTCTTTATGGAAAATAAATTGGCGACTCTGCTGGGGAAAACCATCTCCTCTTCTGAGATGGCAACAACTCAATGCGACACTTCGTCAGTCGGCTCGACGAAGAAGGTGATGACGATCAAGTTCGATCAACTCGCCTACGAAGAAATGCAGCGGGCTAAGGGTGGCAAGCCCACTTCAGCCTCCATCATCACTGCCAAGTCAAAGGGACACTTCGCCTATGTCCCTAAGAATCAGTTGGCAATCAATGGTGAAGTTTCTGCCACAGTGTCTACTCCTAACACTGGCAAGAACTCTACTGCAAGCACGCACACTCTTGTGCGCTCGAAGATGACAGTAATTGAAAGTCACGCTGACAGTACTAGCTCCTTAGCCAAATCTGTTCCAGTGTGCAAGTTCAACTCTAAAAGTCATGCTGACAGTACTGGCTCCTTAGCCAAATCTGTTCCAGCGTGCAAGTTCAACTCTAAAAGTTACGCTGACAGTACTGGCTCCTTAGCCAAATATGTTCCAGCGTGCAAGTTCAACTCTAAAAGTCACGCTGACAGTACTGGCTCCTTAGCCAAATCTGTTCCAGCATGCAAGTTCAACTCTAAAAGTCACGCTGACAGTATTGGCTCCTTAGCCAAATCTGTTCCATCGTGCAAATTCAACTCTAAAAGTCACGCTGACAGTATTGGCTCCTTAGCCGAATCTGTTCCAGTGTGCAATCACAAAATCAACAATCACGCTGACAGTACTGGCTTCTTAGCCAAGTCTGTTCCAGTGTGTAATCCTAAAATTAAAAGTCACGCTAACAGCTCTGGTTCTTTAACCAAGTCTGTTTCAGCGTGTATTTCATCCAGGAAGAATGGCTCTTTAGCTATCTCTTCTTCTTCACCAGGTTCCACTATGACTGGGGGTGGTCTTCCACACAAAGTCCCTTCGAAAAGGAATGACTCTTTAGTTGTTTCTTCTGCTCCTGTAGTCTTTACTTCAGGAACAGCTTTGACTGACAATCTTGTTAGTCAAAGGAAAGGAGATAGTCTCTTGACTACTTTTCCTTCTGGACATTCTTTGTCTCAAAATCTGAATGAATCTAAGAAGAAACATTCCTCAATGTCTTCTTCTATGACTTCTTCAAATTGGGCACAGAATCTATCCATAGAAGAGGGTCTGTTACCAACTCCTAAGGATGGTTTAACTCTTCCTTCTCTGCAAATATCCAGATCATTGGAAGGGAAACTCCATGTTTCCAAAATTAATGTATTACCTTCCACTGATTTAAGAACAAGACTTAGTACTTCTGGTGCTAAAAAATCACACCAATTGGATATGAAGATAAAAGATCCAGATGCAGAGTATGCAAGAAACTATGTGGCTCATATTAATTATTCTCTATATAATTAAGAGCCATCAAGACCCAAGAACAGGAAATATACTCCTCAATCTTCACAAACAGATTTACGAGAATATCTTCAACAGAAGAGAAGGAGTAATTCTATGTCAAAAGATCATGCTGAATGTGACTTCCAGCCAAGAGTCATAATTCAGTGCAGATGTCAATCAATGGTATAAGACCATGGTGATCATGAATGTGACTTCCAGCCAAGAGTCACAATGCAATGCAGATGTCAAACTAAACGACAATTTGTTTTCAATCGGATTCAGTGGGAACCTATGCCTGATGAAGATGAGCCTTTGTTTGCTTCTGTCAACATGACCTCTCGGGATACTGGGGATAGAACTGATAGTCCAGATGGAGTATATAGAAACACCAGAGCAAGAGCCCTAGCCTCTAGTCAAAGAAATTTGATCTCCGAAATTGATTCTGAATTTCTGGAAGAATCTAACTTCCCACCTCTTCCTACTGGGGGTAGTCCTCTTCTGAATGACTTTGATGCACGAAGCAGTGATTCAGAGCATACAACATCCACTAATTCATCAATAATCCCTCGTACCGTCACGACATATATGGTGGATGGGAACACTAAAATGAACAATGAACCTTCTTCTTCAGTGACTCCTCAGGACCAAAGAATTGCTTCTTTGGAACAGCAAATGAAGTCTATGGCTGATAATATGAAGTCGATGTATGAACTCATGGCAGCCCAACTGCAAAATCAACAGACTGTACCAGAAGCTACACCAATTGACACTGGTGTAAGTCCAGTACATGTTCCTCCAGCAGTCCAGTCCAATACTCCTGGGCAAGTTCAACAAGTTCCTAGTCTCTCTGGAGCTGGGGGTAGTGCTTACAATGCTGTTCCTCCTCCCAACTATTCTCCACAAGCTACAACTCCACAATCCTCCGGAGTTGTCTCTGAAGAATTGAGAAATCTCAAAACTCAATTCGAGGCATTCAAACAGAAAGATGGTTTACAAAGATTAGGAATCAAACAACCTTATCCGATAGAATGGAAGCAAGTATCGTATCCTCCTAAATACAAGCCTCCTACTATCTCATTCTATGATGGAACCACTTCTCCAAGTCAGTTTATTAATCACTTTGAAGTGATGACTGATTAACTGCAACCAAGTGATGCCCTCCTTACTCGGGTATTTATTGGATGTCTCAAGGGAACGGCTTATGAATGGTATAGAAGTCTCCCAGATGGGTGCATTACCTCATTTGCTGGTTTTAAACAGATGTTTCTGGAAAGGTTCTATGAAGGGCTCAATGACATGACTATGTCTGCTCTTATTAGAATCAAGCAGAAAAATAATGAAACTACAGAGGATTACATTGAACGATTCCGAAGAGAAGCTCTGAAGATGCCTCTTGGAACTCCTGATGCTGTCACCATTGACATATGCAAATCAAACTTGTTACCAATTGTAAGCATGTAGACGGGCTCCACCCAATTTCAAGACTGGCCTTCCTTCATAGTCAGTGCCAAAGCCGCAGAGATCAGTGCTGAAACTTTCAGAGGTTTAGGAGTGCAGATGTCCCCAAAAGAAACAGGTCAAAATAATGCTAAATTCAATAAAAGCAAAGGAAAAGAAACTCTTGAAGTTAATCTTCAGAGTAAAGATGCATCAAATGTTCAAACTCCTGCCTCTACAATTCAACAATCAAGAGCAACTCGCCCCAAGGAAGAATATTCTTTTGACGACGACGATGTTCTTGGTATCTTTGAATGTCTGCTGAAAGGTAATAAAATACAATTATCTGAAATCAAGAAACCTGATGAAGCTGGAAAGACAGATCATCTCAAATACTGTCCATACCACAGAATGCTGGGTCACACAATTCGTACATGCTATGTGCTGAAAGGAAAGATCCAAGAAATGATCAAATCTGGAGCTATCTCTCTCACTCCAAAAGAAAAGACTGTCACTTCTAATGTCGTTTCTATGCAATTTGGGGATTTCCCTCCTCAACTCCTGGAAAGTAGAATTGTTCCTATTCCCAAGGCAACTCTTGAAATAGTGAATATTCCTCCTCCACATTCTGAAGGATTAGCACCAATCACTTTGGAGACTGGAGAAATCATGTGGATTCATCCTGATCTAGTAGCAGACTTTGAATCTCCTTCTCCTCAAAGGACTACTTCTCGAAAGTCCAAAAAGGCTGAAAAGATTAAGTCATGTCATATGACTTCTCTTGGATCTACCTCTGACACAGAGCCAAAAGAAAAAGAAGAAGCACTTGTTAGTGCTACTCGAACAGGGAAACCTTATCTAAAGGATTATTCCAAGAATCCTGAGGATACTCCTAATATCCTTCCAGCTGATAAAGATGCTCCTGATGTTCTTCCTGAAGAAGAATCTTCTACTGCACCTGTCCCTTCTATTACACCAGCTGAACCTATTCCTCCCAAGCCCACAAACCTTGAGAAAGGCAAGCAACAGGCTCGGTTTGATAAACCAATCAAGAAGTCTCCTCATCTTGGACTTCAGAAGCCTTACAACTTCGATATTTTAGCTCAACTTGCTAATACTCCAGCTAGAATGTCTCTCTTTGAACTTCTACGTCTTTCTAAGGAAACTCGGGAGACGTTAAGTGAAGCACTTATTCAAGCTGACTCTTGCCTTGCTCAATTAAAGAAGCCAGAAGCAGAACCTGCCACTTGCTTACATTGCAATAGTGTACTGGAGATTATCCCAAATATCACCTTTACACAAGATGACATGCTACTGGAGGACAATCGACATGACCGGCCTCTCTACTACACCGGTTATATCGATACAATGAAGGTAGACCGTATCCTTATCGATCCAGGGTCTGCTATAAGCATAATGCCAAAGAGTTTGTTAGATGAACTGAAAATCCCTCTTCACAAGCTCTCCAAGACGGTTACTACTATCTTGGGATTCAATCAAAGCCGAAGCGAACCTTTGGGGAAGATTCATCTGAAGCTTCAAATAGGTGATTTCAGATCTAAAGTCACTTTCTATGTGATTGAGATCGTGGGATCCTATAATCTTCTTCTGGGGAGGCCCTTTCTTCATGAAAATAATGTGGTGCCCTCTACTCTTCATCAGTGTTTTAAATACATTGACAACAATGGAAGAGGACAAAAAGAAGTTGCTGACATAAATCTCTTCCATGGTGTTGAAGCTTATTTTAATGATGCCCGAATGTACAAAGAAGAATATACGAGGGTCATACAAGCCATGGAGAAAGAGAATGCACAAAGTGAGACCTTAATAATTCATGTTAAAGGTCGAATTACTCAGCAGCAATCTCCCAACCTCTCTGGAGAAAATTCTTTCATAATTCCAGTGAGTGGACGGATCTCTCCGTTACCTCAGTCGTCTACTCAAAATACACTGGTTATTCCTGTCAGTGGGCGTACTACAGTTCCTGTATCTTTACAGGATACTCTGCTAATTCCAGTTGGAGGGCGGACTACTCTTCCATCTCAAGCTTCAAGGGAGCTCACCTCTTCTGAGCCATTTGTTATCGATCTTAATCGAAACAAAATTTCTTCTTCTTCTTCCCCTTTAGTCATTGATTTGGCTAAAATCTCTAAGGCTCAGCCTTCTCCCAATGTAAATATTGCTACTTTTATATTTAATGAAAGGTCTCCATCTTTGCAGTACGCTGATGTGTGTAATTATGTTCATAGTTATTTACATCTGTTAGATGACTTGAACACAATAACCATAGGAGTTGTACAGACTGTTCATACAGATGTATCCCTAGAACCAGTACAATCTTCATACTTTCTAGTTCCCAGCAGAAAGCCAGGAGACATTCCAATATTCTTTTACAAAGAGCCCCAAAGTCCTTCTGATCCAGAAGATGATGACAAAAATGATGATACTGGAAGGCTACAACTACGTCGTTATAGTCAGCAATCTAAAGACATCATCAAAAATATGGGCTATGACTTCATGACTGGCCTCAATGATGGAAAAGGAAGAAAAATGCCTGTTCGGATTCCTTCTTTGAAATATGGAAGGACGAAATGCGGATTGGGTTATATTGCTTCTACCCCTTTTATTAATATTGTTCATGAAGATCCTGAATCTGACGAAGATAAGAGATCTGATTCTTCTAGTACTACTTCTTAGGATTCTGATACAAGTATCGGAGACTTCTACTGCAACATTCTGTCTTCCAACATGGTTTCTATTAACCATTCTGAAGAAAGTGATGAAGACGAAGAAGAATTTGAAATCTCACCTGAATCAGAACAATGGGCCCAGAGGTTAGATAATCAATGGGAGTTCCGATTTGAGCAAAAAGAACCTCCAACTGAAGATAAACTTGTTCAAATAGATGTTGGTGAAGAGGGATCTCCAAAACCAATATTCATCAGTGAAAGCCTTTCAGAAATTGAAAAGCAAGACATGATCAAACTCATTCGTGATTATATCGATGTCTTTGCTTGGAGTTATGAAGATATGCTAGGGCTTGATCCCTAAATCGCAACTCACAAGCTCAATATCTTGCCAAATGCTAAACCGGTCAAACAACAACAGCGACGATTTCGTCCAGACATTATGGATGCAATTGAAGCTGAAGTCAATAAACTCATTACCTCCGGGTTTATTAGAGAGGAACAACATCCCGATTGGGTGGCTAATATAGTTCCTGTCCTTAAAAAGACTGGCAAAATCAGAGTATGCGTAGACTTTCGCGATCTCAATAAGGCATGTCCTAAAGATGAATTCCCTTTACCAATCACTGATGTCATGATCGATAATACATGTGGATTTGAACGAATGTCATTCATGGACGGGTATTCTGGGTACAATTAGATTAAAATGTTTCCAGATGATGAGAAGCACACTTCTTTTAGAACGCCGATTGGTACATACTGTTATACAGTCATGCCATTCGGTCTCAAGAACGCAGGAGCAACTTATCAACGAGCCATGAGCACTATATTCCGTGAACATTTGCGAAAAACAGTCGAATGCTACGTTGATGATATTGCAGTCAAAAGTCGACAAAAGGAGGATCATATCCAAGATTTGAAGACTATTTTTGATCTAATGCGTAAGCACCAATTAAAGATGAACCCTACTAAGTCCTTCTTAGGCGTCTCTAGTGGTAAATTTCTCGGCTTCGTCATTACCTCTAAAGGTATACACGTGGATCCCGAGAAGATCAAAGCCATCCAAGAGATGCGTCCTCCACGCACCTTAAAAGAGCTACGAGGATTTCAAGAAAGAATCGCTTATATCAGGAGATTCATCTCTAATTTGTCGGGACGCTGCAGACCATTCAACAAACTTATGAAGAAAGGTGTCTCTTTTGTTTGGAATGATGAATGTCAGAAAGCATTCGATGATATAAAGCAATATCTGATGAGCCCACCAGTATTGGTACCTCCTGTCTCAGGAATACCGTTCCTACTCTATACTCGAGCAATGAGTCATTCATTGGGTGCATTGCTTGCTCAGAAGAATCAAAATGGTCATGAATAAGCCATTTATTATCTTAGTCGCACCATGACCGGAGCTGAACCTCGATATACACCGGTCGAAAAAGAATGTCTAGCCTTGATGTTTGCTGTCCAAAAGACACGTCATTATATCATTGGCCAGACTATTCATGTCATCTCCAGAATCAATCCTATACGGATCATGATGAATAAACCCAGTGTTTTGAATTCTCGACTGGCTAATTGAGAAATCCTACTTGCTCAATATGACATGCACTATATTCCTCAGAAATCAGTCAAAGGACAAGCTCTAGCTGATTTTCTGGCTGCTCACTCAATTCCAGAAAATTCAAAACTCTATGACAAAATCCCAGATGAAGTCCTAGATTCAAATCAAATTGCTGAAGAAAATCCTACTTGGCGTCTATTCTTTGATGGAGCTTCAAGGATTGGTCCTAATGGTGATATTGTCGCTGGAGTTGGAATCGTTCTTGTATCGCCAGAAGGTCTTGCTATCCAGCGAGCTTATTCTTTTGATCAACCATGTTCAAACAATGTGGCTGAGTACAATGCACTACTTATCGGTCTTCAACTCGCTAAACATCTGAATATTCAACATTTGGAGGCGTATGGAGACTCTAAACTTATTGTCAATCAGATCAGGGGTACTTATGAAGTTCGCCATCAAGATCTGGTTCCTTATCATAGATCAGCTATATCTATGGCTTCTTCGTTTGAAGAATTCTTCATTGAACATGTTAGGCGAGCATGTAATACAGAAGCTGATGCTCTAGCTAATCTTGCGGCAGTGTTGGCTATTCCAATCAGACGACAATAAATGATCGTTGTTTGTAATCGAGAATTATTTCATTTTGAAAATAACTTGACTTTAGGACTTCCAGTTGATATTGAAGAATCAGCATTTCATGATGTCAACACAACAAGAGGGTTTGGATTTAGTCGTAAATCAATGTCATCTTCATCTGATTCCAGCATGGAATTTATCTTCAGTAACTCGACCGAAAATCAGAATACAGATAAAGATTGGAGACTTCCTTTCTTGGATTTCGTATTATATGATATTCTTCCAGATGATTCGAGTGAGGCAGCATCTATCAGACGACGATCACTCAGATTCTATTACAATCATACAACAAAGACCTTATATCGTCGAGCTTATGATGGTTTACTTCTTCGATGTGTTGCTGGTGACGAGGCTCAACAAATTATCCGTGAAGCATATGATGGAATCTGTGGAGCACATCAACCTGGACCAAAACTTCAAGACCGTATTCGACGTATGGGTTATTATTGGCCCACTATGGTATCTAATGCCATCGAATATGCAAAGAAGTATAAAGCTTGTCAAATCCATGCAGATTTTATTCATCAACCCTCGGAATTTCTACATCCGACGGTAGCATCATGGCCCTTCGAAGCTTGGGGTATGGATATTATCGGTCCTATCAATCTGCCGTCATCTAAAGGCCATCGGTTTATTCTCGCAATAACCGATTACTTCTCCAAATGGGCTGAAGCCATTCCTTTAGCTGAAGTTAAAACGTCCAATGTCATCAGCTTTGTTAAGCACCACGTCATCTACAGATTTGGTGTTCCTCGACGCATTATTCATGATAATGGACCGCAGTTCGTCAGCCAGAAATTTACTCGATTCTGTGACGATCATCGGATCAACAATGTTGCTTTTACTGCATATAATCCGGCAGCAAATGGATTAGCAGAAGCTTTCAACAAGACTATCATCAAACTCTTAAAGAAGTTTGTCTCCACTAACAAACGTAATTGGAGTGACAAGCTCGGTGAATGTTTATGGGCTTATCGAACTACAATTCGTAATGCTACTAAATGTACACCCTTCTCACTGGTGTATGGTTGCGAAGCTGTTCTTCCATTAGAGATTCAAATTCCTTCTTTAAGGATAGCACTCGCTAATGAACTCACTGCTGAAAATAATGATCGTCTTCGACTTCAGGAATTAGAAGCTCTAGATGAAAAGCGATTATCTGCTCAACAGAATATTGAATTTTATCAAGCAAGAATCTCAAGAGCTTTTAATAAGAAAGTCAGAGTTCGATCGTATCAAGAAGGAGAACTTGTTTTAACAGTCAGACGCCCTATGACTATGACTCATATGAGCAAGGGCAAATTTGACGCAAAATGGGAAGGTCCCTATATTGTGAGCAGAGTTTTCTCAAATTGAGCTTATCAGCTCTCAGAACTGGATGGTCGGAAGGTCTTGATGCCTATTAATGGCAAATTCCTTAAAAAGTACTATGTGTAAAATGTAAATACTTGTAATCATCAGACAAATTCATGTTTAGAAATAAAATTGTTATTTTATTTTAAATCATGAATGATGATACATGATATTAAGAAAGATCACTATCGTCCTTCTCTATATTTGGACGTGAGCCACTGCCGTCCTTCTCAAAGACATGATCAACAAAAGAGTTGAGGACTTCCTTGCTGGAACCCACAAGAAACTTACAAGTAGCCATCCTCATGGCTTCCTCTTCTTCAGTCCTTCCTGGTTCAAGCAGGAAATCCAGAATGTCCCTTGATGGCTTGGGTATGGACGAACCTTCGCCTGCTTCCACCTTCTTCGATTGAACTGGATCAGCAGGACGTTCTTCAGTGCCTTTCTGAACCTTTGAGGCAGTCTCAGTCTTCTTAAATGCTTCTCCAGACGACATTTTTATGTTGAAGAATAGAAGTGTTCATTCTTGTCTAAATTCTGCTATATTTATAGGCAGAAGTTTCTCAAAACAACGAAGCATCACATCCATTCGACGATTCACACATTCATTAATACTTGACGGTTCATCCGTTCATTTATTACATTCATCCGACGGTTCATCCGTTCATTCATCCGACGGTTCGTCCGTTATAATCTTCTATCAATCATAAAGTGTGGATTCGTTATTTATCATATTTTCATAACCTCTGAATCAAATTCCGAATCTGCTTACTCATTTGTCATGTTTTGACCTCTGCATAGAAATCAATCTATTTTCTTTTGAGTTCCTACATATTATCACGTCCATAATACCTCTGATAATATCATATACTCTAGAACAGAAAAGAAGATTTCATTATCTATCATGTCCATAATTCATCCACAAATACAAATCATTGAGCATAGAAGAATTGCCATTTCCATTCCCATTTTACCACAAAAAGTCTATTACATTTTCTTAGACTTTCCTACAAATCATAATGGAAATCTATTACAAATCTTGGATTTTCATTTTATGTACAACTGAGATCTATTTCTTCTTGGATCTTCTCTGGCAATCTCGTTGTTTGTGGCAATTCCTGGGTGTCCAGCAGGAATCAAATTCTGGTCTTCTCTCTCAGACGAGAGGAGAACCACAGAGTAGGGCGACACGAAAACGTGTTGCTGCCAATACAATTGGTGGATGGGGGTAACCTCTCAAGGAAGACAGGAATGTATCCAAACCTTGGGATACAATTCCTAGTTCTGCCTTGAAAGGAACTCTACTATCCGATTTCTCGGTAGTAGAGTTAACTCCACCATCCAACTCTCGTGTATAAAGGCTCTTCCTACCATCTGAGGAAGACCCTTCTATCGCACGAAGAGTTCTGAGTTGTCTGATTTGCGCATCAAAAGCGCATGAGCTCCCTGATGTAGATGTCAGCAGGATATTCTCCACAGCATCCACATCTCCAATGCCAGTTCTGAAGAAAATTTTTAGCCAAACTTCTGCAGAAAACATCAAGGAGAAAGGATCAACAGAAATCATTCAGCGTGCATTTATCAAACAGAGACAAGCGTGTATTGTTCAAATCAGAAAAATCATTTGACACGCACTGGCTGATCAAGCGTGTATTGTTCGAATCAGAAAAAAAAATCTATCTTCAACATCAATAGAATAAGTACACGTATTACACTAGCTTACCTTCAAGTTTGGTGCTGAAGATTGGCAGATTCATGTTTGATACAGTATGCAGAAATCGAACATTAGAAGGCATTGCTTTCCTGTTTAAGAATGAAATCTCCTAAAAATTTCATTCTCAGAGAAGAAGAAGAAGAGTGGGGGATGAGTATCTGTGAAACTCAGCTACCTATTTAAAGGATGAAGTACAAGCCTATTCTTGGAAAGGATCCGCATAAACAGCGTTCATAAACGTGGAATGAATGACACGTGTGCTTTGGAAAGCAGCGCAACATTGGAAACAGTCAAAGAGTGCTAATTAATTAAAAGCACGCAGATCAAACACAGAAATTGTACTTCATTTCTTCAAAACAGGCACTGATGGCCTTACAAAAGACAAAACAAAAAGTGCAACAAAAGCATAAAAAGTCACGCTCTACTTTCCAGAGCGACTGAGCTTGTTGCCTAGTTCTTCTAGGCTCTTAACTCCCAACCGGTGCAACAGAGCCTTGAACTTTTCACGCTGCTCTATGAGGCTG
Organism: Iris pallida; assembly: GCA_029216955.1. Lineage (NCBI taxonomy): Eukaryota > Viridiplantae > Streptophyta > Magnoliopsida > Asparagales > Iridaceae > Iris > Iris pallida. Next base: position 20,678,068 of record JANAVB010004600.1, on the reverse strand, counting down.
CGTCCGTCAGAAGAAGATGAGCCATCCAAGCCAAAATAGCTCAAGAAATTCTTGGCTAGTTGTCTGGGGTCATCTTTGAGCTCGAAGACAAAGGGCTCCGGCTCTTCACCCCCAAAAGTGGGGTCCCCATGGGAACAAAAGCCCAGTTTGCGTGCTTCTTCTGCAGCTTCTTCTTTTGGTGTCATCTTGACGTGAGATGAAGACAAAAAATGATTCTTCTCTTGGTTTTTATAACAATGCTCGCCGGCGGTTCATATTCCTCTATAAATTGGATGCAATCAGTCTCGGAGAACGAAGAGTCATTATGACATTTAATAGGTTCATTCGAGTGTTTTCGAAGAACTTCGAAGTCTTTTTGACTATCGAAAAATTTAAAGTCATCTCAGCGTGACTGATTCCATTTTATCATCTCTATTTCAAAGTATTTCGAAATAATTTATCATTTTTCGAAAACTTTGAAGGGGGTTTTGTAGACCTTTAAAAATGAAAGTCACGCTGAGTTGATCAGAACCAGTTCAAAAGTCACGCTTAGTTGATCCAGACAATATGAACCAAGTCACGCTGAAGACAGCTCATCATTTGTCAGAGAGTAATTATGACTGACAGCACGACAGTCGAAGAATATCTCTTCATATGCCACGTATGCACAGGATTCGAGAGATCACCGCCGTCTATTGCGTGATTTTCGAAATCTTCTTCAGCAAGACTCAACCTTCGTCGAGTTGGCGTACCAAAAGGGTTTCTTGTCATTTAATGCGACTGACAAAGCAATCACTGTCAGAGATTTTGTGTCAGTCGAGGCACGCCGAATCAAGACAGCTGGCAGTTCTATCACAAGTCTGCGTGTATTCGAGAGATCTTCATCTCAAGTTTGCGTAGATCCTGAAGTTTTCTTCTTCAAGTTTGCGTGGGTTCTGAAGCTTTTTGCCTCGAGTCTGCGTGAATCCTGAAGCTTCTTGCCCCAAGTTTGCGTGGATTTTGAAGCTTTCTACACCGAGTTTGCGTGGATTTCGCCTTTAACAAGTCTGCGTGAACTTCATCAAATTGGAGTACGTGGCAGCCATGCCACTGATCTCTCACCTGCGTGTCCTGTAACTTGCACACGACCCATGCATGATTGCCATGTGTCCAACAGTTACAGGCCACGTCCAGTAACTGCTCACAACCTTGCGTATGTTAAATCATGCGTGATTTTTAACTAAGCACAGGCTGTGAAGACAGTTATCTTTTCAGTTATTATTTTTGACTCTATAAATAGAGTTCTTTTTCTCATTCATTGTACAGATACACTGATATCTACTGTCAAAATTTTGAGAGCTTTTCTTCTTCGCATAGTCCAAGGGATAAAGCGATCGTCTTCTAGATCGGATTCCTACAGTTGTAATTTTCCCAGAAACAACAAATAAAGAGAATTTCTTTATGGAAAACAGCAATATACATTATATAGTTAAGGGTCAAACAGACAGAAAAACAATATTGAAAATAATAAATAATAGAAAACCTGTCCATTCCGACAGAAGAGTGTTTGGTATGGCTATTTCTGATTTCTAGGTCAGGACAGACACAGGTTGGTACACAGATTTAACCAAGATTGACACCCAACTCTAACTGACACAAGCCAGCATTAGGAACCTGAATCGACCTGAATTCAGCCACAACTTTACCTGCTTCAAACCTTCCTAATGTAGGTAATACTTCTTAGATTTTACTTTGGATTGGCTTGACCACTACCAGCTGGTATTTACTTCTCTAACCTGTGAAACCCCAATTGAACCTATTCTTTCCTAAAATTCATGGTATCCCCCTTAATCGATGCTACGGCTCGACACTAGATGGTATGAAAATGAGGGCTTGACTGATATGAAGTTAAGACCCATATGTCGTGAAGTTAATGCTCATCAAATTAAGACTCCTATTGATGAGTCAGACTGTTCTGTTACTCAACTAAAAATCTGCAGGTACACTTACTTCTACTGTCCTTCGTTGTCTGCTACTTCTCGTTACACCTTATACTAGGACCTGATCAAAGAGTCGGAAATCATGTTCTTGACTGAACCGAATTTCCTACTACACCAGTAACACTTGGTACAATCGAACATCCTCTTCACTTGAACTAGCACACAAGGTTTTTGTATGATTTAATCTTTGGCAACTTGTCACTATAAACAGCCAAGCATGATTTCCCTTCTCTCCTAAACCTTCCTCAAGCCTTCTAGGACGCCTATCAACCCATTAATCACAACTCCAGGAAATCCCCTCATATTCTAGTCTGCAACCAACCCTTTACACTCTACTGCACAATCTGGACTGGCCTAAAGTGGCCTGTCTCAAGCACTTGGTCAATGGCCAGTGCTCAGATACACTAGATGCTCTACTAACAACCCTCTGTTCTTACTAATGCATATAAACCTATAACCCAGGTAGGAACTAACATATCCCCGGTCCAAAAATGGACTGGACTGTAACCACTCAAAGAGATGTTGTTCATGTCCCCTAAATTCACTATTTGATGCAAAGTGCTGGTTGAATGAATGACGGAGAAGCTAAAATTATATTTGAATTAAACTATACCAGTAACTAGGACAGCAGGAACTTTAAGTACCCTCAAATATCAGTTGTATGCATGGGAACGCTACTCTGCCTACTCTACGCACTGATATCATCAGTCAGAAAGCATCAATTGTTTCCCCAACAATGACACTTGACAAACATAATTTCTATGAACCAACCTACATCAATGTCAAATGATAACAAAGTCATTTGGACGAACCGAATGCCTCAAATGATGAAGTATCAAATACTGGCTATTTCTTGGCAACATGTAAAGGTGAGAAATTGAGTAATCTCTCAGAAACCCTTTCAAGTTTGTAAACCACAGAGTTATGGATAGTGAAAACAGGCTCAATATCACACATACAGGCATAGGCAAGGCTTCTGCTGCAAGCCATAACCCGAGCCTCTACAGCTATTTTAACTGAAGTAGTAATGTCCAACAAGGACTGATACAAGTAGAGATTGTAGGGGAAACTGGACACCAACCTGTTATGGACTGAACCAGATATTGGCAAAGACATGAGAAATGGGAATTGAACATCATGTTAATTCAGGGCTGGATTAACTTGGATTAGTGCTTAAGACAGAACACAGGAAACCAAGAGGAAATGCAGCAAGGATACAAAGAATGAGCACATACGTGCTTGCACTCAGCTCTCTTCCTGGCACATGCACACACCTGCTATCAACAGGTACTTTGTGTACATTCTGATACTCTTTCCTGTTTGCCATGTTGCCTCATATAGGCACAACCCAAACATTTGTTAACCGTATGTAAGAAGGGATACACCTAGTGTCAATCCACCCTAGGATACGTAACCTGATATGCGAGGCAACTGGTACATCAGTGTTTTGACTGGTGTATTAAGTGCTGCCAGTGCATCAATGCACAATATAACGTCTCGTACCATCTACATTTTTCTGATACCTGACCCGTACCCTGATACTCTATTATCATTACCTGCACAGCCCTGCTACTGCCGTCCTTAGATTTTCTTAGGTACCTGAACTAAACAGTCACCCAACATATATAATATACCCTGACTTAATAGGTGATTGACTTATCAGCTCGTCTGCTACCCACTAATCCTCTATCCTGTGCCTATCCAGACTCCCCCTGTGCGTGTCATATTTTGTTACACCTGATATTCTTCGATGTATACGACACCAATCTTTCCCCTCTTCCCATTGGTACTCGACTAAGGTATCAAGAAAAATGGCTGATGTGTCATATGTGATATGTAGTGGGTGTATCGTAATAATTGATTCGTGTTCCTGCTATGTAAATACATCACTTATCTTCAATGTTCTCGTTTGACATCTATACTCTATGCAGGGATATAGTTTTAGTCCAAGTATCTGTTGCTTCATGGCGTATTTGACCTATCAAGTACGATCTGATACTTATGTGTCTATCTGGTATCATATGCAATTGCTACCACGTATCAAATCCTATACCAAGTATCGACCTTTACATTCGTAGCCTCGATACTCCACCCATTAGCATTTAAACTCAGATTAATCCAGTTCTTCTAGGCATAAACACAATTACCTATACTACAGTTGAAGACCATAATAATTAAAACTCAAAATTAAGAATTTACTGATCCTGGACGAAGGGCGAAGGGTTACCTGTAGTGGTTCGAAACTGGACCTTCTTAGAGGCGCCAGAAAGGAGATCAAATCTTTAGGGTTTGCGGAAGGGGATGGTTGGCCAAATACTCTCATCTATATATATACTAGGTTGTAGGTTGAGGCTACCTCCTGTGAAGATTGGAGGAAATCCAATTTGAATTCGGATATGAGATCGGATTTGAATGTACGACCATAGCAGGGGAAAAATCGAATCAGTGGATTTGAATTGGTGTTTTGCAAATAAGCCCCTGGCTTAAATAATATCCTACTTGAGTCTTTTCTAAACCTAACAATGGCCATATGTCCAATAATACTTGGTATATTTATATATATATACACAAACAAAAGTGGCAGCATTAACAAAACAAGAAAAAAATTAATAAAAAAATTCTAGTACCAATATTTGATCCAAGGACTCACATGAGCTTGGCTTGGTTTGAGCTCGGCCTTGGCTTGATAAGCAAGCTTGATTCAAGCAAGCTTGATTCAAGCTTGATAAGCTCAAAATCAAGCATGTTAAGTTAGATTTCAAGCTCGCTCAACTTTATTTCAAGATCATTAGGCTTGATTTCAAGCTTAACGAGCTCGATTTCAAGCTAGTACGAGCTCGATTTCAAGCTAGTTAGGTATGAATTCAAGTACTTATAATGTTAACAATTTATTTATAAAAAAATAATTAAAAAAGTTTCATAAGAACAATTATTAAGGATATATAAATATATAATGCACACAACCATATTGTTATGCAAACATATATAAAATTAGAATTCAACAAAGAACAAACGAGCTTCTAAACAAGCTCCTAAACGAGCTCCTAAATGAGCTTCTAAATGAGCCAGCTCGCAAGCTCATAAACGAGCCAGCTTGCGACCTAAAACGAGCCGAGTACTTCTAAGCTTGAGCTTGGCTCGTTTATTAAACGAGCTCGAAAATGAAGCTTGAGCTCAGCTTGTTTACTAAAAGAACCGAGCTCAAACAAGCTTTTATCGGGCCAAGCTTCGAGCAGATTGGCTCATTTGCAGCCCTATATACCGTCAACATTAGGTAGTAGTGTACAGTTCATGATTAGCATTGTTTAGATATTAGTTTCAGTTAAAGGGTTAGTTTAGATTAGGATATTAGTTTATGTTAGAAGGAACTGCCTGCAACTGCATCGTAGCTGCAGGAATATGAGAGTTATTAGATGTTAAAGTAGGATACTAATTTATTAGTTAGGATAGAGATTTATTAGTTATTTTTATAAACCGTGATACGTTAAATGCCTGCAGCTGTATCGTAGCTCAGGGATATGACTGAGAGGGTGACATGGTTGTCACATTAAGGGTCTTTGAGGAGGTGACATATTGTGAACAGATATATCCTTATAGTTCTCCTACGTAATGTTAAAGAAAATCCGTAGGAGCACTATATATAAGGATATATCTTTTCGCAACATGTCATCATGTCAAAGACCCTTAATGTACCAACCATGTTACCGCAGTATTGGTATTGGAATACCAATAGCGATAAGGTAAAGGGTACCAATAGCGATAAGGTAAAGGGTACCTTGGTAGGTAATGACTAGAAATAGGATATTTGACTTAGAGAACTCTATAATTACCTTTCTTTATATGCACTTGATTGAGAACTCAGGTAGGCCACACATAACAGAAGAAGAACTAGAATAAGAAATGAGGCGTTATTTTCCATCATGGTTGAGTGCATATGTAAGACTTGAGAACTCTGTAATTACCTTTCTTTATATGCACTTGATTGAGAATGAGCTTAATTGCTTCTTTCGTGGTATTTAGGTCGATCGTCCATACGCAAGACTTGAGAATGAGTCTATTAGAACGCTAGCCAAGGGACCAATTTATGCTGCAAAAATATGGTCAAGCTACTGTGTTAATGGGTTTAGTTTCAAGTCAACAACTTGCCCGATCAGAGACAACTTTGTGGATCTCGACTCTACCAAAAACAGCTATTTGTGTATCAGATCTTCGAACTACAAAGATGTTGATGCGGACAACGATTTCTATGGCGTGCTACGGAAGATCGTGGAGCTGACATATAGTTTTGGAATAGAGCATTCTAAGATTGTGTTATTCAGGTGTGATTGGTTCGATCCGATTTAAGGTCAAGGTTAGAAAGTAGACAAGCACGGTCTTGTTGATATAAACTATCGGCGTCGATATCAAGCCTATGAACCATTTGTCCTATCAAGTCAGGCTCAGCTCGTGTACTTCACAAGTTATCCTAAACGGGGAACAACAAGGTCGAACTGGTGGGCAGTATGCAAGACCAAAGCTAGAAATACCTTTGAGGTTGACGATACAGTTATCGAGAGGATGAACTACCTCTTGTAACAAATATTATAGAAGTGGACACGACGGAAGTTCCTCATTACACATCTAATTGTGTAGAAGAAGTAGAATTATCTGAAGAGGAAGATGCAGATGAAAGTGAAGATGTAGAGGAGGAAGAAGAAGAAGAAGTAGATGAGCTAAACGAACTAGATGAATTTTCAGAAGAGAATTAAATCTATACGTTTGTTTTATCATCATTTTTGACACTTTAGTGACACTTCTATCATATAAATCTGTGACACTTCAGTGACACTTTATTGACACTTTTATCTGTGACTATGATATTTTTCAAAAATCTGTGATGTCTATCATATAAATATTTTTTTTTTGTTTTTTTGTCATATGTTATTATCAGGTATGACTAGAACAACTGGACGACGCGATGGATTTTATATTAGGCAGTCCCGTCAGCCTCGGGCTGGGGATGGAGATTACGTACCCTCATCCTCATTTTCGAGTATGCCATTGTACTGTTCTGTTCCCGGTCCATTACTGGGACAGGACAGTTCCAGCCGGTTGGCGACTCCTCCCTCGTCGTCTAGCCTTCCTGATCCCGCGTCCAGCATCCCTGATCCCCCGTCCAGCATTCCTCCTGCCGACGGCTCCATGGGCGGAGCCGACGCCGAGCATATGGAGGACGGCGATCAGACTGATCCTGCCCAGGCAGGAGGTGAGAGCGACCCTCCATGCGCTCCCCCGGGCGAGACGCGTATGGAGATTTGGACGGACGGGCCTATGAAGTAAATTAATTAATTAATATATATTTCTCAAATAATTATATGTACATATATATTCATGAAAATTATTATTGTATAGATATCGGCCTTCTGCAGTACAGAGACAGCTGGAGGTATTTCTGAGGCAGAACTATGGTGGGCCTTGGATTAACTACTCAGATGCTCCCGCAGATAGGAAGGCCTTTTGGTTCGCCCACTTCAAGGTAAAAAATTGTTTATTTTTAAATTTTAATTATCATTTGTGTATATTATACAACTTTTCTATTTTATTTCTTGTAGAGGACCTATTTCTATCCACCACACCGGGCGGCGAAGATCGAGGGCCAATTTTCTGCCGTCGCAGCCAAGCTCATCCGTGATGCGATCCACGACCACAAGTCTCGTGATCGCTCCGGACAGCCGATCCATGGTTGGATCATGCCAGAGCAGTGGACTGCGATGAAGGATAGATTCAGCGAGCCCAAGTACCAGAAGCGGTCTGACAAGGCCAAGGTGGCGCGGTCGAGCGCCGGTAAGTGGTGTGGTGGCTCCATTCCGATGACGGAGCATTTTCGTCGTCTGGTACGTTTCCTATGACGGATATTAATTTATATATAGTTCGATAGAATGTTTAATACTAATAATAGATAATATATTTTAACAGGTAAAAAAGGGTGATGACCCGAACATGGTGATCGTCTTCCTGGTCACCCATCGGAGGGCTGGGGAGTTCATTGACGAGAGGGCGACGTCGGCATATGTACGTTCTATTCTTTATATTAATTTACTATAATTTAGAAAACATGAAAATAGATATCAATATAGACTTTAGCGAACACTTACACGTTAGCAAACATGTTCTAGGCCGAGTTTGTTCGGCTACAGGAGGAGGCAGCTGCTGGTGCTAGTACGCGAGCAGAGGAAGGGGCTGGTACTTCCTTCCAGCCACCTACAGCTCCATCGCCGGACGAGCTCTGGATGACCGTCGTTGGCGGTCTTCAGAAGGGTACGTACTACGGTACGGGATCCTACGGCGCGTATTTGGCTTCGGAGTCATCCCGGGCTCCCTCTGTCAGTGCACAGTCTCCAACTTCGCAGGCGTCGTCACGAGCTCAAGATATTCGTCGTCAGATCGAGGAGCTGCGTCGCGAGTTGCAGCAGCAGATTTCTGATGCGGTCGAGCGACGATCCGACCCTCCGATCGTCACCGGACGATTTGATACGGTCGAGCGCAGTATATGTAACACCCAGTTTTTCAGATGAGGGTAATTTTGAAATTTTGTAATTATAACTATTATTTATTGATTATTATTTCATATTATGATTTTTGGTGATTTTTAATCATTTTTAAACTATTTAAAATTATGACTTGTGATTTTGATATTTTACTATTGTTTGGTTTTAATTTCGAGAAATTTGTCATCCCCAGTTTTCAGGAACAGGGATATTTTTGTTATTTTATATTTTTGAAATATTTTTGAAATTTATTTTATTATTTATGATATTGTTTTGGGATTGTTTGAGTCGGGTTCGAATTTCAGCTCAATCCGACTTGAAACGGGGACCCGGGGGTAGTTTGACTCTAGTGGGACCCACACACTAGTTAGGCATGGCCCACATGATATTAATTTTAGTCCATGATAGAAATATTTTAGTTAGAGGTTAGACTAATTATTATGGATAAGGTTAGCGTGATTAGAGACTTTAGAATGACTAATTTAGCCCCAACCAATTAGCCCTTTCCTAATACTCATAGAATAGGTTAGTGTGGGCATTTTGGACCTTACCATAATAGGACAAATAGCCCCATATGGCCAGCCACTTTGGGAGAGGATAGGCTCAAGTTCATTTCATTATTCTCATCCACACTCTCTCTCTTGTTCTTCCCCAAATTTCTAGAGAGCAATCCCTAGCAATTTCTCCACCAAATCCTTCCATTTCTCCACCAAATCCTTCTATATCGCCACCAAATATTCTTCTTTCCTTCTCCATTCTAGCCAAGGAGGAAGCTACCCAAGTTTGGGAGGATTCAGAGCTCGTTCGTGTCCTTTTGGAATCTCTACGTGTCGGTGTCGCTCCGGGAAGGTTTTTCTTCGATTCGATCTACCGGGAGGTATAAATCCCTTCTCCTTTTCATTTTCTCATGCATATAGGTCTATTTTGAACCCATAGGAATGACCCCCACGGTTGTATCTCCATTTGTGTCCATTTCGTGTCCATTTGGAGGTCATAGGAGTGTCCTTTGTGTTGTGTTTGTGTTCATGTGGGAAAACCCCAAATTTGGACACATTATGTGTTATTGTTATGTATGAATGAATTATTACATGTTTAATCTCATATTTTTGTATTGGAGATGTGTTCTATAATCTCTCATATATATATATATATATTAGTGTAGAAAGTGAGTTCTTGATATATTATGTTATATACTTGTGTTCTTTTGTCTCAAACTACCCAAATCCGTCATGATTTTTATCCACGTTTTTAATTTCAGCCCTAACTTAGAAATATCATAACTTCTAGCTCAAAGCTCGGTTTAATCTTCCTTTTTTTTAAAAGAAGCATATTGAAGTTAGCTTTCCAAAAACATGTATTAATAGGCCTAATTCTTTCTGTAACTTTCTGGAGAATTATTTGAGTGTCAGCTGTACGAAAGACAAACACGTTCTCGGTGTTTTCGCGATTTTGGGAGTTTTCGGAAACGAAAACGCGATCCGTTTGAAGTTTCGGAAAGCTAACACATAGATCTATAACATACTTTAATCCTAGATTTTAATTCATGCTGAGATGGTACAGTATTGATTATTAGTAGGAGTTACTATTCGGCATATGCATTTTGTGCACCCTTGTGTGTAATATAATATTCTATTTGATTTTAACCCATGTTAATGTATATACATTATGTAATTAAATAGAGAATGCAAGCATGAGTAAATGTTTAAATAAATGATGTATGAGGTGTAAGTATCCTATCTAATGTAAGCATGTATAAGTATGGCTTGTAATGAATATGTAGGTTCCATAGTATGTAATATATGGTGCATATAGTAGTACAATAGAATAAATGAATGATGAATGAATGCAAGCATGAATGTAATGTAATAATAGATGTAATGTATGCAATATACAAGTTAATGAGATGTAATGTTCTATGTTAACACAAATCCTATATTACCTCATGTACCCCCTTACACTATGTTGACACTATCACACTTGACACATTGTTCACTTACACTTTGACACTCTTTCATATGTATACACTATGTATGCCCATTTAACCCTCACTTGCCCCTTTGCCATGTTCACATACACACACATAGCCTCTTAAATAAGTATTTATGAATATAGTTAACTTAGCTATGTATGTATTTTATATATATGTTAGCATATTGTGTTGTAATATATAAGTTTATATAACCATTTGAAATGCCATGATTATAGACCTAATGTTAATACCAATATATGCATGTGTATATATGTGTAGACATATATAACTTAAAGTAATAGATTACCTAGTGTATATCCAATGTGAATTCTTACCTAGTTGAGTATTGAATAATTGTATGCTATATAGAGTTGGGTGTATGTTGGCTTGTATAGCCTTGTATTGATGTGTGCTTGCTAGGATAGTCTTGGTTAGGCCTAGTAAGACTTGATGGGTTAGGACACGACCTAGTTTGACCTAGTTTGACTAGTGCAGTTGACCAGAGTTGACCAAGGGTTGACTTTGGCCTAGTTTGACCTAGATTCATGTAGAATGCATTGTAGTGCTTTATATTACCCTTCTGGACATGTTGTGACTTGTGCTGTTCTAATTAGGAGCCAGATACCTCTCATCGGACAGTATATTTACTTTGGACATTCAGACATCAGGCGAGTACATTCTCTGATAGTTCTTTCATTTACTTGTCAATTATTGTACTTCAGTTCTAGATAGTTTTATGCGATTCTTACAACACGTATGGATATTTCTGGATTCATGTATGCGACACACATACTATTTGTCTGGCCTCTATTTCTGGAACCATTACTGGCATCACCTACTGGAATCACTACTGGAATCACTCTGAAATCTTTTGCTGGTATCATTATATTTGGCTGGACTCATCTCGATTCTCGTGTCATTTTCTGGATTCACTTGTACTTGTGGGCGGAGAAATATTAGAATAGGCATGTGAACATACCCAAATACTGGAACCACTCCCTTAGAATTATACTGGAACGATAGCCATCCCACACTTGGCCGAGTGTGCGGTGTGCCGTATTACCTACAGCCGTTCACATGTCGATCCCGATATTTTAAAACACACTGTTAGAGTATAGGCTGGACTCACCCTGGAACCTTTGATCACCAACTGGACTCACCTTATACCGGACTCATCTTGTACTGGAACCACCTGGTATCAGATTCATGTTGTCTGGATTTACTTGGGTTTTGTACTTGTTTACATTTACATTCTGGACTTATTATGTTACTTTAGTTCAGCTAGATTTATTTTACAGTCTTCATTGCCATCATTCTTCTCTTGTTTTAGTTACTTACTTTTCTTGTATCTTATCTGTTCTCCATACCATCACCTGTATATAAACTGCCATATTTATCAATAAAACTGTCTATAACTGCTTTATAGTTCTCTGTCATTTAATTGGAATTTCTTGATGAGTTGTACTCGTTCCTGTCCTGACTGGACCTGTTGATAAATTTTACAGATAGCCTGGAGGTTGCCTGCTAGCCTAGAGGAGACATAGTAGAGGTTGTATAGTTAGTTATTTCAGTTGTATTGAGTTGTATTTATTCTATGGATTACTGTATTGAGCTTTGAGATGTATTTCTGGGTTTATGTATCTTAGACACTTAGACTTCTATCTCCTATATCTCTTTTGGATTTCATGTTTTATCTATCCTCATCATGCTCTACCTTAGATGTGATTGAGTCTGTATCTGCTATGTCATTCCCCATTCGGGGAGTATAAACTGTTTAGTCTTATACTGTTAGATGCATTGAGACCTAGGACAGCGTTCTACCGCCGACACTGCGGCGTAGGCTGGGCGTTGTTATGTTCTCGTGCCCTAACTCTAGGGTGCGGGTCGTGACACGTTTTTAGTGGTGGCCCATGCAGGTCGAGTTTATGAAGTGGTATTCGAACTAGAGTATCACTACAGCCTGCAGTAGGATTAGGATTATTTTTGGGGTACTCAATCACATTAGGAAAAACTCTTAATCATATTTTTTTATCTAATTGCTGCTTATTGATTTCCCTTGAATATAAATTGTCCTCCCTTAATTTTTTTGCTTCATTCTTAGTAATTGCTTTTTGGTTTGACCCGTCTTCATGATGGTTATGAAGACGATTTCATCGCTCTAGTTCGGGGGATACTATCGAGAGGCTGGCCACCTCTCGTCCTGTTCATCAGGGCCTCGAGACCGCAGCTCTTGTTGTGCCGACTCAGGTTGGCATTTCTGCTACATTGGAGGTGCACCTCTATCTGTACAGAGACTTTCTCCCGTCATTTCTGATTTCTCTCAGCAGCGGTGATTCATGCAGCATCAGCAGCAGACCAGGGAAAACTAGCAGGGCGAGCTATCGTCAGGACAGTCAAGGATGCGCAGACCATTGAAGATCTTGCTGCAAGTTCCGTTCTTCTCAATTTCATTTCCACAATTGTCTTTTATAATTACCTTGAAATCTGATTCTATCTTTTCCTTGTTGATTGATTAATTTTGTCATGTTACTCTTTTGTTGTGTTTGTTTTTTTCTTCTGAGAAAATCATATGGGCTAGGTCGCCTAAATCATGGAATCTAGAATCCTCGATAGTCGTGTTAGTTGGCATAGTGAGGACATGTAGTCAGATTTTGGATGTATTCTCGGGTATGGGAATTTAAGATTTTCGTCGTCGCATGCGGCAGTGCAAAAATTTTAAATACCATGAACCTAGAGGTACGTACCTTAGTCAAGGACTTTGTGATTATCGTAGCCTTGCTCACTAGCATGATGAAGACTCTGGACAACATAATTTTGGACAGACGCATATGATTAACAGATTGTATCTTGAGAAAGTTTAAACATCATACCCTTTTGATTGTTATAAATGACTTAGGAGTAGGGATATTTAGTTTTGTAGAGCTTATTCATAGGTAGTTCCTTCATAGTATAATGGTATGATGACTTGTAGAGTGTCTGTACCCTAGAGGTGATAGTTAGCATTGGTGTTAGAATAGTAACCCATTGCAGATAATTCTCCTGTTATCTATAATACCAACCAGTTACACATAGGATGTTAGTATGCCTTACATCCTTGATGATTATTACTACTTTTCCTTACCTTTTTCAGTGAGGCATCCATGACCAGAGCCTGCCTTTGAGTATAGTTGTAGTTTCACCTAAGACCGAGAGGTCTATTTGCATAGATAGATTGCAGATGATATTGGCATATGGGATGTAGGTTAGTTGGTATCTATAGGCCATTGTTGTATAGGGTTATAAACATGTTGTTTAGCCTATACTTGGTTCAGTTTTTCATTTTAGTTAAGTTCTCTTCGTGTTGAGTTCCTTTGTGTTGATCACCTTTATAGGCAGTTGCAGACCCTTTACTAGATACCATGTCCCCTTGATTCAGACCATTCATCCTTAGCCTAGTTCTAAGCATTGTTTCAGACCCTTATAAGTTTAGTCTGCCTTAACCCTTGGTTGATCAGTCATGTATATATATATAGATGATATACTTAGGATATATGTGATGGGTTATTGTTCTTGAGCATATATATATATATATATATATATATATATATATATATGTGGTATTTGGTATTCATGTGCTTAGCTTGTAGGTATTTAGTTATAGGTGACTTGATAGGATTGGAAAGTTAAGAGCTAGTCTATTATAGAGTTTCTCTTTTGCTAAATTCTAGTTGCCAACACCTAGATAGCTAGCATAGGTAAAACCCTAAGAAGTTGACCAGTTGATGACCAAGTACTTGGATGTTGAGAAATTGACTAGTGATTGACTCTTGACTATGTTTGACATAGAAGGGGGTACGATCATCTTAATTTCGAGGACGAAATTTTTATAAGGTGGGTAGGATTGTAACACCCAGTTTTCCAGATGAGGGTAATTTTGAAATTTTGTAATTATAACTATTATTTATTGATTATTATTTCATATTATGATTTTTGGTAATTTTTAATCATTTTTAAACTATTTAAAATTATGACTTGTGATTTTGACATTTTACTATTGTTTGGTTTTAATTTCGAGAAATTTGTCATCCCAGTTTTTAGGAACAGAGATATTTTTGTCATTTTGTATTTTTGAAATATTTTTGAAATTTATTTTATTATTTATGATATTGTTTTGGGATTATTTGAGTCGGGTTCGAATTTCAGCTCAATCCGACTTGAAACGGGGACCCGGGGGTAGTTTTACTCTAGTGCGACCTACACACTAGTTAGGCATGGCCCACATGATATTAATTTTAGTCCATGATAAAAATATTTTAGTTAGAGGTTAGACTAATTATTATGGATAAGGTTAGCGTGATTAGAGACTTTAGAATGACTAATTTAGCCCCAACCAATTAGCCCTTTTCTAATACTCATAGAATAGGTTAGTGGGGGCATTTTGAACCTTACCATAATAGGACAAATAGCCCCATATGGCCAGCCACTTTGGGAGAGGATAGGCTCAAGTTCATTTCATTATTCTCATCCACACTCTCTCTCTTGTTCTTCCTCAAATTTCTAGAGAGCAATCCCTAGCAATTTCTCCATCAAATCCTTCCATTTCTCCACCAAATCCTTCCATTTCGCCACCAAATCTTCTTCTTTCCTTCTCCATTCTAGCCAAGGAGGAAGCTACCCAAGTTTGGGAGGATTGGAGCTCGTTCGTGTCCTTTTGGAATCTCTACGTGTCGGTGTCGCTCTGGAAAGGTTTTTCTTCGATTCGATCTACCGGGAGGTATAAATCCCTTCTCCTTTTTATTTTCTCATGCATATAGGTCTATTTTGAACCCATAGGAATGACCCCCACGGTTGTATCTCCATTTGTGTCCATTTCGTGTCCATTTGGAGGTCATAGGAGTGTCCTTTGTGTTGTGTTTGTGTCCATGTGGGAAAACCCCAAATTTGGACACACTATGTGTTGTTGTTATGTATGAATGAATTATTACATGTTTAATCTCATATTTTTTTATTGGAGATGTGTTCTATAGTATCTTATATATATATATTAGTGTAGAGAGTGAGTTCTTGATATATTATGTTATATACTTGTGTTCTTTTGTCTCAAACTACCCAAATCCGTCATGATTTTTATCCACGTTTTTAATTTCAGCCCTAACTTAGAAATATCATAACTTCTAGCTCAAAGCTCGGTTTAATCTCCCATTTTTGTAAAAGAAGCATATTGAAGTTAGCTTTCCAAAAACATGTATTAATAGGCCTAATTTTTTCTGTAACTTTCTGGAGAATTATTTGAGTGTCAGCTGTACGAAAGACAAACACGTTCTCGGTATTTTCGCGATTTCGGGAGTTTCCGGAAACGAAAACGCGATCCGTTTAAAGTTTCGGAAAGCTAACACATAGATCTATAACATACTTTAATCCTAGATTTTAATTCATGCTGAGATGGTACAGTATTGATTATTAGTAGGAGTTACTATTCGGCATATGCATTTTGTGCACCCTTGTGTGTAATATAATATTCTATTTGATTTTAATCCATGTTAATGTATATACATTATGTAATTAAATAGAGAATACAAGCATGAGTAAATGTTTAAATAAATGATGTATGAGGTGTAAGTATCCTATCTAATGTAAGCATGTATAAGTATGGCTTGTAATGAATATGTAGGTTCCATAGTATGTAATGTATGGTGCATATAGTAGTGCAATAGAATAAATGAATGATGAATGAATGCAAGCATGAATGTAATGTAATAATAGATGTAATGTATGCAATATACAAGTTAATGAGATGTAATGTTCTATGTTAACACAAATCCTATATTACCTCATGTACCCCCTTACACTATGTTGACACTATCACACTTGACACATTGTTCACTTACACTTTGACACTCTTTCATATGTATACACTATGTATGCCCATTTAACCCTCACTTGCCCTTTTGCCATGTTCACATACACACACATAGCCTCTTAAATAAGTATTTATGAATATAGTTAACTTAGCTATGTATGTATTTTATATATATGTTAGCATATTGTGTTGTAATATATAAGTTTATATAACCATTTGAAATGCCATGATTATAGACCTAATGTTAATACCAATATATGCATGTGTATATATGTGTAGACATATATAACTTAAAGTAATAGATTACCTAGTGTATATCCAATGTGAATTCTTGCCTAGTTGAGTATTGAATAATTGCATGCTATATAGAGTTGGGTGTATGTTGGCTTGTATAGCCTTGTATTGATGTGTGCTTGCTAGGATAGTCTTGGTTAGGCCTAGTAAGACTTGCTGGGTTAGGACACGACCTAGTTTGACCTAGTTTGACTAGTGCAGTTGACCAGAGTTGACCAAGGGTTGACTTTGGCCTAATTTGACCTAGATTCATGTAGAATGCATTGTAGTGCTTTATATTACCCTTCTGGACATGTTGTGACTTGTGCTGTTCTAATTAGGAGCCAGATACCTCTCATTGGACAGTATATTTACTTTGGACATTCAGACATCAGGCGAGTACATTTTCTGATAGTTCTTTCATTTACTTGTCAATTACTGTACTTCAGTTCTAGATAGTTTTATGTGATTCTTACAACACGTATGGATATTTCTGGATTCATGTATGCGACACACATACTATTTGTCTGGCCTCTATTTCTGGAACCACTACTGGCATCACCTACTGGAATCGTTACTGGAATCACTCTGGAATCTTTTGCTGGTATCATTATGTTTGGCTGGACTCATCTCGATTCTCGTATCATTTTTTGGATTCACTTGTACTTGTGGGCGGGGAAATATTGGAATAGGCATGTGAACATACCCAAATACTAGAACCACTCCCTTGGAATTATACTGGAACGATAGTCATCCCACACTTGGCCGAGTGTGCGGTGTGCCGTATTACCTACAGCCGTTCACATGTCGATCCCGATATTTTAAAACACACTGTTAGAGTATAGGCTGGACTCACCCTGGAACCTTTGATCACCAACTGGACTCACCTTATACCGGACTCATCTTGTACTGGAACCACCTGGTATCAGATTCATGTTGTCTGGATTTACTTGGGTTTTGTACTTGTTTACATTTACATTCTGGACTTATTATGTTACTTTAGTTCAGCTAGATTTATTTTACAGTCTTCATTGCCATCATTCTTCTCTTGTTTTAGTTACTTACTTTTCTTGTATCTTATCTGTTCTCCATACCATCACCTGTATATAAACTGCCATATTCATCAATAAAACTGTCTATAACTGCTTTATAGTTCTCTGTCATTTAATTGGAATTTCTTGATGAGTTGTACTCGTTCCTGTCCTGACTGGACCTGTTGATAAATTTTACAGATAGCCTGGAGGTTGCCTGCTAGCCTAGAGGAGACATAGTAGAGGTTGTATAGTTAGTTATTCCAGTTGTATTGAGTTGTATTTATTCTATGGATTACTGTATTGAGCTTTGAGATGTATTTCTGGGTTTATGTATCTTAGACACTTAGACTTCTATCTCCTGTATCTCTTTTGGATTTCATGTTTTATCTATCCTCATCATACTCTACCTTAGATGTGATTGAGTCTGTATCTGCTATGTCACCCCCCATTCGGGGAGTATAAACTGTTTAGTCTTATACTGTTAGATGCATTGAGACCTAGGACAGCGTTCTACCGCCGATACTGCGGCGTAGGCTGGGCGTTGTTACGTTCTCGTGCCCTAACTCTAGGGTGCGGGTCGTGACAGTATACATGAGCTGATGAGTCTGTAGCAGGCTACAGCTGCCAGCTTGCACACGCTCACCGAGTCTACGCAGCTCATAGAGCGTAGATAGGTCGAGCTGGTGGGATCGCAGAGGAGCATGTCTGCCTCACTCACTCAGGTATCGGCTTCGCTTGAGGCGAATACTGAGAGGGTGGTGAGTACCCTTGCTGTTTATGGTGAGCGACTGCGAGAGCTGGAACAGATACGTCCTCCCGGTCCATCGACGGCGCCGACTCCAGACATTGCACTGCCTCCTACTGCCCCTACGGTACAGCTCACACAGGAGCAGTATGAGTACATGCTATCCCAGATGCACGGCAGGGGTCCTCAGTGATCCAGTAGATTTTTTTTTATCATCTTCGTATTTATTGGCCCTATGGGCCCATTCACCGTTCTGTGCACTGATTTTGAATATTATTTGACTATGTTGGACATGTATGTTTGTTGGACATGTATGTTGGTGATATTTAATTTGTTGGTATTTTCATTAAGTACATGTATGATATTTAGTTGTAGACTGTTATGATGGAAGACAGTTATTCATCTATTAGTTATAGACTGTTATGATGGATGACTGTTAATTGTGATGATATCTGCGATGGGGATGACAAATATACCTACGCTGGGTTATAAGGGATGATCTGATATACAAAGGATGTGCTGTCCAAATTTTCAAAAAAATATAATGTGTATTTTTGTGATGATGTGTGTCTGTGTTTACAGTGAATGTGAACACAGACACACAGCATAACAAAAATACCAAAAAAAATTTAAATTTTTTATAACATCTGCGACGTATAGCTACGTTCTGCGATGTTTTGCGACATAGAGAACACGTCGCTATACGTCGCCAAATAGTGACGTAATGTCGCTATACGTCGCTATACTGCTGACGTTGCATATGACCACCTGAGAGCTGACGTCGCTAAAGTTGTCGCTAGGCGTCGCTAAAATGCTGACGTGGCTGCCATGCCATGTCATCATATATAAAGTTGACGGCGTCGCTAAGTGGTCGTCCTACGTCGCTATAGTGGCGACGTATGATGACGTCGCTATCTGTCGCTAATGTTGCGACGTCTAGCGACACTAATGTGACGTCGCAACTAGCGACGAATTGCGACGAAATTGTAATCTGCGACAAGCCTATACGCGACATCCAATTTTTGTCGCTAAATACATCGCTAATAGAAATTAGCGACGGATTTTCCTTTTTTAGCGACGTATTCGGACGTCGCTAAAAGGGGTTATTTTAGTAGTGTTAGCAGCGATGTAATTAAAATATACAAATATGTATAATTATTCTAATGACAGTTCAACTTCATAAATTGTTCCTTTGAAACATATTTCATCAATTCTGAAGCGCATCAATACCATTTCAAAAGTATATCTTCTAATACAAACGCACAATTTAAATACTTTATATTGTCGGATATTCTTTTAAAGTGGTTCCGATATATTTCAAACTTTAATGAAATGTGTTTAAAAAGAGCACTTTATAAAATTAGGATGTCAAAATTGAACAATGAAAAGTTAAGATGCCAAAAACGACAGAACGTTATAGTTGGAACGATGCTAGTAGGACAATTTAGGCATAAGAACATAAAGAAGAGGAAAGTTTGATTAGAGAAGAACCGTAGGTGAGGAGCAACACAATGAGGAAGAGGATCGGAAACATTTTCTGAGATGGCACCCCCATTATGGCAGCAGCAAAGATGGTGCAGTTGTATACCTAAAATTGATTGCTATAGGTGGATTAATTGTGTGGGAAGGATGCTATAGTTTGTATCTTAAATGGAAATTGAGAGCCATCGTTATGGAAGATTTCAATCCTTTGTAGTGAGAAAAAGTGTTATCATTTCATGATACGGAAAGGATGTGCATTTGTTGCCGAGGTTAAGGTTATATGGATGAATGTATATTTTATATCAGCACTTCTACCATCATATTTATCGATATAGTTTCACATAAAATGTATACTGATAAATATAAAATATTAATGTACAAATGTTTGAGTGACCGATGAATTTCTTGGTGTTGCAAATTACTACTAGGTGATCCAACTTGACATGATATATATACAATGTTAAGGTAGCTTTGGGAAGAGGAAAAAATTGAGGGAAGAAAAATATTGAGAGAAAAATTAAAAGTAGTGGTGTTTGGGAAAGGGAGAGGGGATGAGGGAGAGAAATTTGGGAGAAAAAAATTCATGTGAGTTCCATTAAAAAAAAAAATCTCCCAAAAGTGGGAAAAAAATTGAAAAAGTTGAGAGGATTGTGGAAGAAATTACCCAACTACACTTCGTACCAATTATGATTTGAAAAAAATAAAGATTAAATGTTAATTATGTCTTTCTCCGCAAACAAATAAAATATTATTTTAAAACTTTTCTTTTTTCTACTTTTTGATCATCCAAACAAGTGAAGAAAACAAAATTTTACCTTTATTTTACTCTCTTGCATTCTCTTTCCTCAAATCTTTCTTTTCCTCCTCAAAAATGTTTCCAAACACATTGGAAGGCTGTTACTAGAAAGCATCAACCTTATTTGCTTATATTTATTTATTATGGGAAACTATAGCACGTACAACAAACACAAACATTGGAACTTATTACTGAGCTTAGGTTTATTTAGCTCAAGAGACCACCCTAAGGAATGATGTCCTTGATTATTCTCGGAAAGCGAAAATATTACCAACATCCACTGCACGCGCAATTGCCATCATCACCGCACTTCCCTGTTGCACAAAACCAGCCAGAACAACCAGCATCACATGCGTAGTCTGTGCAAACATATACGTCGTCGGAAACTGTAGCTGGTGCCTTATAAGTAACATCTGCTGCTTTTGTTGCCATCCCTATATATTCAATAATTAATGCAAGAAAAAAAAATTCTTGAAGTTAGTTGGTACTTAATAAGAACCTGACATAAAAAAGGGGTTAGTGAAGCGTTATAATCGATCAAATCTTGTACAGAATAATGATATTAAATATAGCATTCAGATTGGTATCCTAACTTTAAAATACCTTTCGTCAAAACATAAAAGAAGACAGTTTAATTAGAGAAGAACCGTATGTGAGGAGCAACATGATGAGGAGGATTGGAAACATTTTCTGAGATGGCACCACCACTATGGCATGCAGCAGCAAGATGGTGCAAATGTATATAAACCTAAAGTTGATTGCTATTATGCTATATCTAAGTGATTAATTGTGTCTTAAATAGATGTTAGCCATCATGGAAGTTTTCTAACCTTTGTGAGCAAAAATGTTATGATTTCCGATACGGAAGAATTTGCCGCCATGTCACAAACATTTCAGTACTAGGATCCATTGCTGCATTTCATGGCCGGTCCTATGGTTTACGGATATAGGACAAAATCTAGAATTTAGACCATTTTTCTCATATAAATAATTTTTTAGCATTCTTACAAGCAAAATCATAAATCATCAATTAAGTTATCATAAGCAAGTTTTTTTAGCATATTTTTTCAATAGATATTAGAGCTAAACCATTTATCTTTGATCTTGTGACAGTAGATCTTAAATAAATTTTATTAATTTTAGTTTTATTTTCAGATTGAATTTGCGCTGGCTTTTTTGTTGTTTTCAGATTGGGTCTATGTTTTATTTTTTATTTTAATTTTTTTAATGATATATCTAGTCTATTTTAAAATTATGGGACCTTTTAAAATTGGGGTCCATGGCGGTCCCCTACCTCGCCCGTGCCCTGGACTGATCCTGCTGCATTTTGTTGTCGAGGTTAAGGCATCATGATCATCTGCAAGAGTTCGATACAAGCGAAACTTATAAATCTTTTTAAATTTATACATACATGTTTCTGATCATTGGCTGATTTTAAAACTTGAAGGAATTTTTTTGCGTTTCTTTTGTTTAAATATAACATTATAAATTATATGTTATCGATTGTGTTATACTTTTGTAATTGAATCTAAAAGCGACAATATGTTTTTTTCTCTCCAAAACAATAAAAACAAATTAATAGAAATTCTTGTAATTAAGAAGGCACACGTAACCGAACAATAAAATGACAAGATATTATTTAAGACACAAACTGTTGTCCCTCAGAAATTCGGCAGAAGCACAAACAATAATAACCATATGACAACGAGTAAATAGCAAATGACGATATATTATTACAAAATAGATTCTTATAGTCGGCTTCTCCACATAGAACCTCCTCAAGTACATGGGTTTAATATGATAACAATATTTACACCTTTTATTTTTACTTTTGAAGATATTTTATTTTTTGGCCGATTTTGCTACAAGTCACTTCAATTCCTTCTGTTTAATATATCATTTTAAATTGTTTGTTATGATTCGTTTGTTTTAGAGCATCTCCAACCCTATCGTCTCGTCTTGCGTTATGATTCCTATGTGACATGAGACACAAGACAATGTCTTTTTCTTTTTTATGTGGCAAGATGATATTCACACAAGACAATCAGATAAAAAAATGTTCTCCAATGCAAAAGTATTGAAAAGACAATAAATAAAAAAAATTTCCAAGTTCCAAGACAACTCATCCACTTCTTCATTTTTCTATAAATATTTCTATTCATAATTGATGATGTGGAGACAAAGACATTGTGAAGTGCATTGTCTAGATCTAGACAACCAACTTCACATTGTTTTTGCCATATCATTGCCATGTCAACTTCATGATTTATTCTATATTTGCATTTTGCATTGGAGAAATTTTTTTGAAATAAAATCTAGTCATACCTATGTGGCAACCATTTTTTCTAAACTCATAACCAAAGCAGCACCTTCAGCAGAATCGAGAATGAGCCTTACATCCAAGACTCCTTCAAGGCCTCGTTTGGTTCGCGGAATGGAAGGGAAAGGAAATCAATTCCTTGTCATTTCCTTTCCTTTGGGAAACTTTAATTCCTATTGATTTTCCTTTCCGATGTTTGGCAATGCCAAGGAATTTGGAAAGGAAAGTGAATACTTCAATGTGGGAAAGTGATTCCTTCCTTGGATGGATGGAATCACTTTCCCCCCTAATTTCCCTTCCATTGGGAATCACTTTCTTTTCCTCCTCAATTCTTTGGGCGCCCAAACATAGGAAAGTAATCACTTTCCATTCCCAACCAGGAGATTCCGCGAACCAAACGAGGCCCAAGTGGACATATAGAAATCGATAGCTGACAGTAAAAGAAAATAAGATGCTTGGATCTGAATGAATCTTAAGTAAAAAATCAAACACAAACCGGATGGCATCGGACACTTTCCTAAGCGTTTCAATATTGTGTGTCTGAAACTTGACCGCGACGGAAATTTAGGCCAACTCATCAGAAATAACCAAGCCCCGTCAGATGAACGTCAAACAAAATACAAAGTATATGATCGGTGACTACGGCGCATGTACAAATCCCAATCTATATAACTCAGGTAAAATTACAAGAGTGACAAAAACTAGTGTTAACCCTTTGATTAATTCGTCCAACCCCTTCACCACACACTCAAGAAGAAAAGACATAGATTGTTTAGGAAAATTCTTTTCGTTTTCTCTTGTTCTTTGGAGTTAATCTATTTTCATCGTCCAAGTAGTTATGGTTATCCGTTTAGATTGGTGAGAAGTTTGTAAGGATCCTGTATCTTGGATTAGACTCCAATCGTTTCGTAATATTTTTTTCGTAAGGACGTCAAAAGTGTTGTGTTTGCGTTTTGGCTCGTGTGATTTTGACAATTTGATTTGAGCAACGCAGCGTGTACAAAGTCTCATCCCGTGTGACCGGACATCCCCAAAAATAATAATTCATTTGAGCAAATCAGCTTGCATGCATGCATGTAATTATCCATCAAACATAGAAAACTATGATTGATCGAAGAAATATTTCAGGAGAAATAACCAATTCCACCACACTCGATCTGTAACTTGGCTTGACAATGGTTCCTCCATCATAGGCAATGGCGGATCCACATGTAGTTTAGTAGGGGGTTAGTGAATTTTTTTTTTCCTTCCAACTTATTTTTATGAAGCATCTTTCAAATTTTAGTATTTGTTGTATGTCCACTCCAAATTAATTGATTGAGATTTTAAATTGAAAGAAATTCATAGAAGCATACATACTAAGTATGCTAAATTAGCATAATTATCTGGACATATAACAAATACCTGAATTCCTTCCAATTAACTTACAAATTAGAAGCATACTTTAGAATATAACAACTACTAAATATTTACAAACGTTTAGTATTTTTTAAAAAATATACTTCATAGAAAAAGAGTTGCTTATAAGTAGTATTACAAATGATGTTGTAGAACAATTATAAAATATAATATTTTATTGTATAAAAACAATACTATTTAATATTATATTATATTATATTATATTATATTATTAGGTAGGAAAAAAATAGGTACGTTGTCCCGAACCCTTTTATGATTGGGCTCTCAATGAGTTGTAATTCTGCATCCGCCACTGGTCAAGGGTCATAGCCTGCGACAGTTGTTACAATCCCGTCGACCTAGCCAAAAATGGCCTCCAACTCGGAGAAGCTACCTAGCTATACTCATTGATACTAATAAGTAGGGACCGTAGATTATTAACAGAAGGGGTACTGCTGGCAGAAATAGCCTCTTGGTAAGAGTGTTATCTTAGTGTTATCTTATACTCATTTGACAAGTCTTATCTTAACAAATGGAGGAAATGAGCAATGAGAAAGACATTTTCATTTTCATACTTTTATATACGTATTGACTGAAAGTCTTGTCTAGTTGGCTCTAGTTGCCAGCAGGTGGAGATATAGCACATTTTTTTTGGGTGAGTTCGATTCCACATATAACGGATTATTTGTAACCACACACCAAACTGAGATATGACTACGATCAGTACTAATTGCAACTTCTATACTGAAGCCTTGGTTTTGTCTATCTTTGCATCATCTATTCTCCTGTACTTAAAGGCTATATGTAACGATGAATTAATTATTTTTTCTCATGCTCAATCTTCACTATCCATCTTGCTTGTATTCACAAGTCTAAGAAAACTCAACACACAACTTCAAACCTATAACTTAAGCATTTGTTTAATCTCACCAAAGAATCAATTAATGAGGAAGATACATACACTAGCTATATATATTCATATCCTATACCCATGTACAGCAAAGAAAATCTTTAGATCCATGGGATCGCAAATAAGAAAATAAAGTGCAAATTAAAATTCTTGAGGCATAGTTCAGGGTGTTACATGGGCCGGTTTGGCCCGAACCCGTCCGAGCCCGCCCGAGCCCGCAGCAAGTTCGGCCCGGTTTAGCCCGCTCGTAGCCTGGCCCGAGCCCGCCCACCAGCCGTGTGCTCTTAGATGTAACTGCAGCGCCGCACAGGCCACCCTCTGGGACCCTTCAATGCAGAGGAGATCGAACAAGTCCTCCATCTCTGCGAGCCATCCTACTATCACGTCGGGCTCTACTCGGCCGTTGAACTTCGGCGGGTTCATTTTGCGAAACTCCTTCACTTCGAGCATGGAAGGAGAGTTTATCATTTACGGTGGGACATCTTCCTCCTCGTCTTCTTCTTGATCATCGTGCTTTCCCTCGGGTACCATGTCCGTTGCCTTGGTATCGCCCGCCATCCTGTTCACTATCTGAGTCAGGGTGGTCATCTGCTTCTGCTGCACAACAAATTGGGCTTTAAATTGCATCTGAAGCCGTTGCTGCTGCAGTTCCATCAACTGTAGCATCTTCTCCATAGTCGTTTCGCTAGGGCCAGTGCTTTTTGTGCTCGACGTACTATCCACGGTTTGGGTTGTTGTGCTGAGATTTTTCTTATCTCGCTTAGTCATTCCTACAAAATAGTGTAAACCCGTTAGTATTTTTCAAAAATATCTACGGGCTTACCTGTATGGAACTTGTATTGCACGCAGCATTTTGACAAGCATTTAATCGAGCCATCGCAACGGACATTCCAACAATGAAACATCTTTCGCAAATCCGAGGAAACATAGCTGTGCTTTGATGCCACATTGTCACGCCCCGAGTCGGCAACGTTCGTCCCCGATGTTATTTTGCCGATTCGATCGTCCTCGCTAAGGCGTGATGTCGTACGAGTCTGGAGTTGCACTTATACAAGGCAAGAACGTTACGTTGAATTATATATTAATACGCCAAGTTGAAACTTCACAAATCACATCAGAATATAAGACGCAGTATAGGAAGATAGAAATGCTTTTCATTCATAACTTGCAACGAAGTACAAGTCGTAATTACATTGGATGCCGTTGCGGCTACATTGATTGAAAACAGAAAGAAATACACTCGACGAGTTGCTTGAACTATGCTTGCCGTCCCATACAATCGCCCCTTTATACATATGACGTCGATTGAATTAGCTTCAAAATACTTCAGCATAGGAAGAGCTTCAAAATGCCTCTCCGCACTTCAGCTTCAGTTTAGGTTGGAGCGCCTACCGCACCTAAGGAAATTGGGGGAGGGGATTAGCACACTTGCTAAGTGGACGAGACGAACAAACTCGTCTAAACTGACTCTGATTATTAGGGTAGGCATGCTTTAGAGTTGTCTTTCTATTAGAACTAAATAAATTTAGTTCATATTCGATAGCAGTCTTTGAGTAATAAAGCATACAGTATAACATCGCAGTTTATCATATTTCTTACCACGGTCGTGCTCGTCCCTGCATGAAAACAGAGATAATATTTACAGTTGCATAAGACAATAGGTGATCATGCAACTATCTTATATGCGGTCATTGGTGCTACGCACCACTAGGGACTTAATCGAAGTTGGCATGCGACGCTACCCTTTCAGCCTAGGTTGCAAGCCTTACTGAAGGTCCCGCATGCCTCGTGTCGAAGCACGATAAATTATTCCCCTAGGACGAATCGGTTTCGATGCCCCGGATACCATTTCGAGAAAAACGAACTTGTGCACAAGCTGTCCATGACCATGCCTATGTGCGAACAGTTTAATATATGCAAACAGTTTTGTATAGCGCGGATAGTATCGAACGACATTATTATTTCTCGTAACTCATGCAACGATTCATTTTTCCCAAAGTCGTACACCGATTTAGCGTCCCGTGGGCACCAAATTGTCCGAGGTATCATAATCCATGATCAACGTTTCACATTATTTTGCAGAACGTGAAATAGTCTATCTTTTTACTAGAACCTTAAACTTTTTTGTTTATGTGAGAAACTTGTATTTTTTAGAGTAGATTACTCAAAATCGATACGTTTTTCCCGAGTTCTTGACCTTAGTGGATTGGCATACAATTAACTTGGCATCGTTCGATTTAAATGAATTCGAGACAAGGAATAAGTTTGCGGGACAGAGTAGAAAAGAAGGGTCGAATCATCCACCGATTACTTTGCTTCGTGCCGGTCGTCGAAGCGCTACGCAATGTTAAGCTTTAGTTACGCGAGCTCCGTCAATGGCACCAACAGTTTGTTAGATTTCCTTCTTTTTCCCTTGTATCAAAATTTGTAATTGCATCCATGAAAACGACGCGAAAGCACTTCATCAAAACCCAGCGGCAAAAGCTCCAAAAAAAATCATACAGCGGTCCGGCCCCGTCGAAGGAACTCTTATATAGAGCTCACTCGCCGAGACGCAGCCCGTTGCATCTAGGACTTATTCCAACAGAAGTCGTTCTATTAGTTGGATCGATTCTCGCATCGTCC
Organism: Iris pallida; assembly: GCA_029216955.1. Lineage (NCBI taxonomy): Eukaryota > Viridiplantae > Streptophyta > Magnoliopsida > Asparagales > Iridaceae > Iris > Iris pallida. Next base: position 20,650,192 of record JANAVB010004600.1, on the reverse strand, counting down.
GTCCAAATCGATTTGATCGATGCCGCAAGGTGTTATTGTTTACCAAGCCTAGCGATCGAGTCGGATGGCTATCTTGGTTCCCGGCCGATCCGACTCGGTGCAAGCATATTATGAAGTCCGTCGCCTATCGAAAGCGGGGCGCTACATGCATTTCTCCAACTTTATAGACTTGAGCCCAGGAATCACCTTCTTGTTCACCAAGTAGCTCATCCCCTTCTCGCTGATATGGCCGAGCCGCATGTGCCACAACTCGGTAGACGCATCAATGACTGCGTTCACCTCCTGTGCCCCCCGTGCGCTCTCCTCCATATAGTAGAGACCGGACTTCTTTCTTCCTCTGACAATCACCATCGAACCTCTGGAAAGCTTCCACTGACTAATCCCGAAGAGACTGAAGAATCCCTCGTCATCCAACCTTCCAACCTATACCAGGTTGAAACGAATATCAGAGACATGACGAACATCTTTGAGAACAAGAACTGCACCCGTCTTCGTCCTCAAATGCACATCTCCAATGGCAACCGCCTTCGACACATCTCCATTGTCCATCTTCAACACTCGACAGTCGTCTGTCGTGTAAATGGCAAATAGTACCCTGTTATGAGATACGTGCGCTGAAGCCCCTGAGTCCACCAGCCAAGAATTGTTATCGCAGGCGAGTTTTGCGATAACCTCATCACCTACGTACGACGATCATATCGCCTCCATGTATCGACCCGCCGTTGTAGTGTTCTCATCTTGCTTCCCCTTGTTGCCCTTCTTCTCTCTCTTCCAAGCGAAATAGTTCCGCTTGATGTGGCACTTCTTGCCACAATGGTAACACTCTGAGTCCTCGTACCGATCCTTGGACTTTCCTCTGCTCTTGTCTTTGCTACCACCTGGACCCCTGCTTTTGCCCCTTCCGTGGCTCTCTAAAACTAGTGCCTCTGAGTGATGGGATATGGATGAAGTGCCGTGAGAATGTAACGCCCCAGTCCCAAAATACGTAGGACTAAGAATGTAGACTTGCCAGCTGTATTCATACGAAGTATACTCCAATATATGGAAATCCTCGTATAAATACATAAGCTGTAAATGCAGTAAAACCATGACAAATCTCATCCACACAAAGTAAAAGAATAAAAGATTTAAAATAATGATTATGAATTGTCTTGATACAATATGTTGGGCGGAGACAAATCCACTACCAACAAGTAAGAAAAGAAATACATGATGCACAAAGAATAATTTTGGCGAGCGAAGCGAAGACGATCCAAGTGCAATCATCATCGAAGAAATAGCAGTGATCACGGCTAGAGCTAAAGCACCTGTGAAAGACAACAACACACACCTGGCGAGATAACCAGGTCCTCAGAGGGACGTAACAAGACACATAATATCATGCCGATAACTGAATAAATAAAGCTCAACAGAAAACTACACAAATAAAGGTTCTTAACCATTCTATGTGAATATGCATTTGAAGACAACGTTCCACACAAGGGCTCTCGAGACTAGAAACACGACACGTTAGCGTTTCAACCAAGGCACTAGTGGCGTCTAGAGAAAAGTAAATGCACGGCCCATTAGCACTCGAATGAGAGCTAAGGGGCATCTAGAGAAAAATAAATGCACGTCCACTAGCTCTTGGGTGAGTCACTAACGGCAGCTAGATGAAAGTAAATGCACGGCACATTTGTGTTTCAACCGAGGCACTAGTGGCGTCTAGAGAAAAGTAAATAAATGCACGGCCACTAGTCTCTCGACTGAGTCACAAATGGCATCTAGAGAAAAATAAATGTGTGAAAGCCCCAGCGCCTAATAACTGTCTTCACCCTCCCCATGCACTACTCGTGCTGAATCCACATCACGACATTCCTAATAACTGCTAAGTCGCTAAGTCTTCTAGACAACCATAACTATTTAGCAGTTATTGCCTATCGCACGGCATGTGCGCACCGATGGCCAGTCGATACGTACGTCCGAGATCTATATGAGACTCGTGACTCATGATACACAAGTGTCGGGCCAATGAATGCGACACAAACAAAGGTGGTCCATTAACTCTAAGCCTTATGCAACTAAAATATAATAATTTGCAAGTACAATTTATATTTTCTAGAATAAGTAAAAAATATGCATGATATTGAGCAAAGAATTAAACAGTAAAGGCAAGGTGTCTTGCCTGATGTCCGAGTGAGGTAAGATGATGTCCTGGCGACGAATCAACAGCAGCGCACAAGAGGAAGGTATAGGTACAACTTCGGATGCTGAAAATAGTCTATTATCTAATTATAAATAATACTGCACCTATTACATTTATTTAATAAATTCTAAAGTTAGGATATGGCATAGATTTATGTATTAGCTTTCCGAAAAACTAAACGGATCACATTTTTGTTTCTGGGATCTCCCGAAATCGCAAAAATACTGAAATCCGTTTATTTTTGGGACACGAGATACTCAAACAATTTTGTAGAAATCTACAGAATGAATTTTGTCTATTAAAATATGTTTTTGGAAAGCTTACCTCGATACACTTCTTTTAAAAAAACTGGAGGCAAAATGGAGTTCGGAGCTAGGAGATATCGTCGTTGCAAGTTGCTCTTGCTACTAAAAAACGGGCTGAATTCTAATGACGAATTTTAGAGTTTCTATTGGTCTAAAAATAATTTTGAATTATGGCTGATAGAAGGGTGATGTATTGGGTTTATATGGTTATTTATTTCAGATTTATCTCCTAAATTAGATAGGATTTGATTTAAATAAATTGGAGTTTGCTTTGTTAGGATAGGATATAGATAGAGATGTTTTCCTAGTAGAAGTAGGATTAGTATTTATTTAAAACTCCCTTTAATTAATCTTCCTTTTAATTTAAATTATTTTAAAACCGATTCAATCCAAATCCAATCCAAATCCAACTCAATTAAATTTAGATAATTTCAAATCCAAATTAAATATAGATGATTCCCATATTTAAATCAAACTTATTTAAATTAAATCAATAAAATCTAATCAAAGTTTAAATTACCACAATAAGTTCAAAATATCTTTTCTAAAAATAATAATAATAAATAATTTCAAAAATTCAAAAATATATGAATAAAAATTTGTACATCCATGCAAATAAGATATTTACATAAAATATAGTTCTCTAAATTAATTTGAACTAGAAATAAAATAATCTTTTATAAAAGTAGAAGATAAAGGTTTTGGCAAATATCGTGAAATGTTCTTCTGCTATGAAAATATTTATTTATACTATGTATTGAAACAACATATTTATTCTATATTGATAAGAAAAACAATAATAAAATATTTGTATATGAATGAACAAATATCTCGTATTTACGTTTTTACGCATTCGCACTCGAGGTACGATACCAAAATAAAAATCAATACCAAAATAAATTAATAAAAAAATATAATAAAAATTTAGGGGGTTTACAGAGAACGTCTCCACATCTCTTCATTCAGTATCCCGCTTTTGGCAAACTCCAGACTGACCACGCCTTCCGGAGCAGAAGCGATCATAGATACTCGTACGGTCTCCCACGAGTCTGGCAATGTACATAACAACCAAAGTCCTTGAACCTCATCGTCGAACTTGACTCCCATCGAGGATAGCTGGTCCACCACGTCCTGGAACTCACTCAAGTGATCCGTAATGGATGCATCATCTTTGTACCGTAGACCCATCATCATCCGGATCAGGAACAGTTTGTTTACCCCGGTCTTTTTCCCGTACAAAGATTCCAACTTCTCCCACAACGTCTTCGCATGCTCAATATTGGCAACGTGGTTGTATACGTTCTCGTCAACGAACTGTCGCCCACACACCTGTATATGCTCGAAGTTCCAGTCCTCATCGGATTTGTCACTGGGCTTTTCGGATGCAAATATTGAAAGATGCAGCTTCTTGACGAACAGTAAATCCTTCATCTTGCTCTGCCAATAATGGTAGTTAGTACCGTTCGGGTTCACCATGTACACCGGCTTCGCGTCCATCTCTGCTTCCTGGTTTGACTGTCAACTCCTGATACTTCTTTAAACCCAAAGCTCTGATACCACTATGTTGGGAACGAAGCGTGAAAACCGTTCCCCCAAACCAGAAAGTCCTGCGAGAGAACCGAACGAAAGCACACAAACCAAAAACGTCAAACATAATCGCAGACACAAAGATTTTTGACATGAAAAATCCTTGTGGAAAAAACTACGGAACGACCGGAGTCCAACCCTGAAGAACCTCCACTAATGGAATAAAGAGAATACACCCTCTACAAGCTTCTCCCGATCCAACACGGATCACCAGAAATCACTTGAAAGAAGAAATTTTTTGATTGCGGACTTCGAAGAACAAAAGATGCCAAAAAATTATTCGAAGCCACTACCAAAATAAGTCATATCAGCGACGTAATTAGCGACGCCAACTTGAAACGTCGCCAATATTTTTGGTTTTAGCGACGCCAAATTTAAGCATCACAATACGTCGCTGGTAGCGACATACAGCGACATATTGCGACTACCTATAGTCTAATAAAAATCAACGTCGTTGATTTGTTGGAAAACATCGCTAGTTTTATCAGTTCAGCGACGTTTAGCGTCGCAAAGTCTATAACATCGCCGAATATTAAACTAATATCGACGCTTTGCGACATATTTCGGGCGTCGCTAATTTCTGCTAAATAGGGTTTCCTCGGTTCCAATTTTTCTTTCTTCCTCTCCCCAAATTCTTTGTTCCCGTCCCTCTTCCCCCGACCTCGACGACAGCCCGACCCCCTTCCCTCCGGCGCCGCTCATCCTCCTCCTCCACCGCGAGCTCCTTCTCCTCCCTCCGACGAGCCCCTTCTCCTCCTTCTCCTCCACTGCGATCCCCTTCTCTTCCTCCACCGCGAGATCCTCCCCCTCCACCATCGCGAGGAGACTGAAGGTAAATCCTAACCCTAATTGAGGTGTTTTTCGTGTCCAAAATGGACACGGAGACACATTACGACCATGTGTTGACTGATACAGCGTGTTCGTGAGGTTTTGGACACTTTGTGTCCATTTGTTGGACACCTGGACAGCTCCAAGCTTGCATATATATGTATTTCACCTCTGTACACTTAATCCCCTCCTCCTTCACCACCGAACTTGTCCTCCTCCTCCTCTTCCACCACCGTGAGGAGACTGAAGGTAAACCCTAACCCTAATTGAGGTGTTTTTCGTGTCCAAAATGGACATGAAGACACGTTACGACCATGTGTTCACTGATACAGTGTGTTCGTGAGGTTTTGGACACTTTATGTCCATTTGTTGGACACGTGGACACCCCCAAGCATGCATATATATGTATTTTACCTCTGTACACTTAATCCCCTACATACACTTGTGTATTTTTGTATTAATTTGGATTTGCATATTGGGTTTGTGTTTCGATATAGTGTTTGATACATTGTTTCACCTCTTAACATTCCTACACTTATTTTAGACAACAAGTATATGAACCAAGTAGTCAACATCTATTTGTTGAAGTATGGTACTCCATTCTTCGTAAGTTCTTGCTATATATGTCTCAAGATCCAATACTCGAAAATCCTAAGAAGAAGAAGAAGAAAAGAATAAAATGACATCGCTCAACACCCTATGACAACTCTTTGTAGAATTGTGTTAAAGTGTGAGTTCTACAGTATGGTTCTCTTTGTAGGATAAAATGACATTGCTCAACCCTATCGATCCTCCATACAAGTCTTCCTTCATCTATTGTCTTAAAGTGTGAGTTCTACAGTATGGTTCTCTTTGTACAATTGTGTCTTATTTTAGACAACAATGGTTTCCTATTTTTATAGGTAACATGGCAACATGTGTAAAGGAACATATAGGTGTGTGTTTGTGTTTGAAAGGGAGTGTCACAAGAGTAAGGCGTGAGCATGTGTTAGTATTTTGAGCTGTGAGAGTGTTTGTTCTATTGAGGTTAGTACCAACTGGCAAGTTAGGTTAAAAGAACCTGGGAACTATGGTGTGGTTGTATACATCATGTATATGTATGTGTGTGTCTAGTGGGAGAAAGGGGGAGGGTTAACTAGTACCAGATATTTGGAGAGGAGGGAGAGTTTATACTAGTATATATAGACTAATATCCTAAAACTTGACTTATACAACTTAGAAATGGCTAGTTTGACCAAGTTGGACTAGTTTAGCTTAGAGTTGGCTCGGTTGGACTATACATAATATATAGACTAATATCCTAAAACTTTACTTCTACAACTCAGCCTATATGAAATATTGTAGACACGGGTGATATACCGCCGCGATAATCTCTGACCACCGCACGCACAAACACGCGAAAGAAAAGTTAGCAATGCAAAAAGAAGATGACAGATAATCTCTGACCATTTAACGTAAAATGTCATGTGTACATATACTGCGAAAAGTGTAGACCGCATGAACTGACAATTGCATATCATTCACTACCTTGATGTATCTATCTTACATAATTATGGAGCTAAATTACTATCTGTGAAATCGTACTTGGATGTACAACCGTCATCCTGATGACATGTGCGGTGTGCGGGATGAATTCATAGAGGGCGTACACCAGTTCCTGCAGTTTGCCAAGGCGTTCCCTCAGTACATGGACGGTACCAAAATTAAGTGTCCGTGTGTGAGATGTCGCAACTTGAAATATCATCCAGAAGTGGATGTCACGTATTATTTATACTCGAAGGGTTTCACGCCGAATTACTATCAGTGGAGAGAGCACGGAGAACTTGTGTCTTTAGCATCGGAGTACGAGCCTTATGTGGATGTCCACAACAATGCTCCTTACGACGATGGGTTGGTGAACATGGTTTTCGACGCGGCCGGGCCTAGTTTCGATCCGGATGATCATGATGCACCTGAGGAGGCACCGATCTCCGATGTTGCACAGTTCATGGAGTTGCTGGAGAATGCAAGGACTCCATTATATCCTGGTTGTGAGGATCATTCACCGTTGGAGGTGGTTACAAGATTGTTGAGCATCAAGTCCGATTTTAACATGTCGCAAGATTGCTACAACCGTCTTATGGAGTTGCTTATAGAAATATTGCCTGAGGGTGCAAAGTTGCCTAAAGACTTCTACCGGTCTAAGAGGATGGTTAGATCACTCTGGATGGGATACGAAAAAATCGATGCCTGTCGCAACGGGTGCATGTTATACTACAAAGACGACAAGAATGAAGACACCTGCAGATTTTGTGGTGTCGATCGCTACAAGGCATGTGGTAGAGGAAAGTCTGTCGGTGCCAGGAAGCCTACCTCTTCGATGCACTACTTGCCGTTGACGCCGCGGTTGCAGCGGTTGTTTATGGTGAAGGAAACTACAGAAAACATAAGTTGGCATAAGCGGGAACATACCGAAGGAATGTTGGATCACCCATCTGATGGAGAAGCATGGAAGCACTTTGATCGAGAGTATCCAGATTTTGCTTCTGATCCGCGTAATGTCAGATTGGGTCTCTGCTTCGACGGTTTTACCCCATTCGAACTTTCGGGATCCCAGTATTCGTGTTGGCCTGTGATCGTAACCCCGTACAATCTACCGCCTTGGATGTGCATGAAGACTCCGTATATGTTTCTTACCGTTATTATCCTAGGTTCGAACAATCCGAAAAGGAACATCGATGTGTATTTACAGCCGTTGATTGATGAGTTGAATCAGCTGTGGGAAGTAGGTTCCAACACGTATGATGTATCTAGAAAACAAAATTTTCGGATGCGGACAGCACTTATGTGGACCATCAACGACTTTTCGACCTATGGAATGTTATCTGGATGGAGCACGCATGGTCGTCTTTCATGTCCGTATTGCATGGACTGCACTAAGGCTTTCCGTTTGAAACACGGAGGCAAACCGTGCTTCTTCGATTGTCATCGACAATTCCTGCCGAAGGATCATCCGTACCGGAGGAACATGAATGCTTTTCGTGCTGGCGTTGTAGAGAAGGCTAATCCTCCGCCAAGGTGGACCGGATACACGATATGGGAAGAGGTAAAAGATTTACCAAGGGCTATTGAGCAGCCTGCTACGGGCTACAAGTGTGACGGATTTGGTCGCACTCATAACTGGATGAAGAGGAGTATATTCTGGGATCTTCCATATTGGAGCACCAATCTGATTAGACATAACTTTGATGTCATACATATCGAAAAGAATGTGTTTGACAACATAATTAATACTGTAATGGACGTAAAGGGGAAGACGAAAGACAATCCAAAGGCTAGATTGGACTTGGAAGAAATATATAGACGTCCTGCATTGCATTTGATAGAGGATGGGAATGGAAAGTTGAAGCAGCCTAAGGCAATTTTCTCACTGGAGAAGGAGGATAAAGTGAGGCTTTGTAGGTGGATTCAAGGTCTTTGTTGTACTTTCATATTTCTTGTCTCTATTATTTGTTGTACTTTCATATTTCTAGTCTCTATTATTTGTTGTATTATCATATGCTGTTATCAGGTATGGCAGGTCGTCGCGGAGTGTACCGAAGGGGACAACGAGGTCACTCTCCTCCGGTACTTCCTACAGGTACTGCTAGAGGACGGAGTTTTCCTCCGGTACCTTATTCTGGTACCGGCTCTGGATCCTCGTCGCTGATTACTCCTCCATATCGGACAGTAGGTGGGCCTGGTGGGACGACGTCACGTGGCATATCTTCTGGGACGAGTAGTTCCAGGCCTGTTGAGAGTGATCGCCCGTCTAGCGTTCCTACTGCTGATACGATGATGGAGACGGATGAGCAGATGGCGGAGGCTGCGACGAAGGTCGAGGCGGCGGCGCCGACGGCCGACCAGCATCACGCAGATAATACGTGCGCACCTCCGGAGGAGAGGAGGACGGAGATCTGGGTCGACGGTACAAAGTAGGTGTTTTGGTTTATAATTTTTTTTCTTTCTGTTTTTATCATAATTTAACTTTTTTCATGAATATAATATGTTTGTATAGATATCGTCCCGTAGAGGTACAGAGACGTCTAGGCCACATGCTGAGGCATAATTATGGTGGTGCTTGGATTAACTACTCTGAGGCTCCGGACGAGAGGAAGGCCTTCTGGTTTGCGCGCTTCAAGGTTAAAATATATTTGCTTTTAACATGAATCATATAATTTTGTATATTATATATAACTGATAAATATTTGGTTTGCGCTCTTCTAGGATATGTTTTTTTATCCACCGCACCGGGCCGAGCTTATCGAGGGGATGTTTCCTGCCGTTGCTGCCAAGCTGATCCGCGACTCTATCAATGATCAGAAGGATTGTGATCGTGCCGAAAGTCGATCCAAAGTTGGATCACCCCTGATCAATGGAATGTGATGAAGGCTCGATTCGAGGAGCCAAAGTACAAGGAGAAGTCGGAGAAGGCCAAGGCGGCTAGGCAACATGCCTCGAAGTGGTGCGGTGGGTCGATTCCGATGACAGAACATTTTCGTCGTCTGGTATGTCTTCCTCTTTTAGAAATATTATTTTAATGCAAAACCGATAAATTATTACTAAGATAATATATTTAATTAAAGGTAAGGAAGGTCGGTAACGCCGACATGGTGGCCGTCTTCCTGGCCACCCATCGTCGCGGCGCTGACCTTATTGACGAGAGGGCCGAGCAGACTTATGTAAGTATTACAATACGTTATCTTAATTTAATACTTCGTGTCAATTTTAATATAACTTAGTAAATATGATGCAAATAAATATTCATGTAGTTAGTAATAATAAGTACATTAATTAGAAATTAGAAATAATAAGTACATTAATTAGAGATTAGTAATAATAAGTACATTAATTAGAAATTAGAAGTTAGTAATAATAAGTACTTTCTAGGCCGAGTATCAGAGGCTGCGGGAACGGGCGGCTGCTAGTGCACCTGATGCAGGCAAGGCCGGTACTTCCTCGCAGCCCACTCAGGCTCCGTCGGAGGACGAGCTGTGGATTGCCGCTGCTGGTGGACTCCGTAGGGGTACGTACTTTGGTACGGGATCCTATGGCGCCCTAGTTGCGACCCAGTCCTCTAGGACATCTCCTGCTAATGTGCATGGTCCACAGCCGTCCCAGGAGTCTGTCCGAGTCCACCAGAAGATGGAGTCTATCCGTGACGACCTGCTACAACGGATCGAGGAGCAGTCTCAGCACGACGATCCTGCGATGCTAGCACGATTGGATGCGCTCGACCGCAGCATTATGGACCTCGGGAAGACGACTGAGAGGACAGAGTGCACCGTTGGAGGGTTAGAGCGCACGGTCACGGAGCTGCAGACAGGACAGGTGACCATGGCCGAGAGGATGAGATTGGCGCAGGAGTCGATGGTCGAGAGCAGTGATAGAATGTTATCTATCATGGATTCATACCACCAGCGACTTGCAGCGTTGGAGCGTGCTGGTGTTCCGGGTGCGCCTTCATCGTCGTCGACTTCGCCGCCTCCATCGCCATCTTCTTCGACACCGACTCCACCGATGTCACTGTCTCCATCGGTATCGATTTCACGTGAGGAGTATCAGTTGTTCTTATCCCTTCGTCGCGGCGGTGCCCCTTCTGCACCAGATTCCTAGTAGTCCTAGTTAGGACTGTTTCTGTGTTTGTTTCATTCTTTGTTTGTGACTTGGATATTTGTTGGTTGTGTAGATTTGGATACTTGGTTGTTTGGATACTTGGTTATTTGGATATTTGGTTATTTGGATACTTGGTTATTTGGATATTTGGTTATTTGGATACTTGGTTATTTGGATATTTGGTTATTTGGATATTTGGTTATTTGGTTAGTTGTTGTGTGATTGTTGTAAACTTGGTTATTTGGATATTTGGTTATTCACAATTATCGACGTCAAGTATACAAACTTGGTTAGTTGTGTACAGCGAGAAATGGACATTCTGTGATTGTTTGGATCCTATTCTACAGTGAGAAATTGTTATCTTTTCAAACTGCAGGGAGAAATGGACATTCTATATTTTATTTTTTTATTTTTTTGCAGATTTAGCGACGTTTACCGACGGACACCGACGTAAGTTTGCGTCGGTAAACGTCGGTAAATATGCCATATTTTCCAGTTTACCGACGTTTTAGCGATGTTATAAATGTCGGCGAACGTTGGTAAACGTCGGTGTTCGTCGCTAATATTCCCAGGAATTCCCAGGAATTACCGACGTTTAGCGACTTCGATCATGTCACTAAACCACCGACAATTCGTCGATAATACGTCGGTAATTTACCGACGCGTAGCGATACACAGTAATACGTCGGTAATCCACCGACGTCACGACGGTAGGCGTCGGCAATATACCGACGTATATATACGTCGGTAAACGTCGATAATGGCGACGTTTTGCGATGTTTCGAAGATTAGCGACTTACATTTTAGCGACTATCACGAAACGTCGGTAATTTCGTCGCTAACTTTATTTAGCGACGAAATTTGTCGTTTTAGCGATGTCTTTATGCGTCGCTAAAACGACTTATTCTGGTAGTGAGCAATCTCTCCTTCACAATAGTCCTTAATCATCTCTCTCTCTCTCTCTCAAAGATTGTAAAGCACTCTTGTTTTTTAGATAAGTTTTCAACTAGCATGCATCATCCTTTTATATGCCATTAGTACTCTATACATGGAAGGCCAATATATATAGAAACTTCCAATATGCATCAATCATATATTTAATGGAAATCCAATCATAAATGGCTTGCCATAATTGGAAGCTCAATTAAATGGAAAGCTACTATATGAAGGGTCCAATCATAAATATATGATCAAAGTAAATATGAAAATCCAATCATATATTTTCTTACCATATATGTTCCAAAATAGAATCCATGCACTCCCCGAGCTTCTCCGACACATGGATGGCGCTCGTCGCTCTCCAGGGTATTCTTCACATAGGTTGGGAACCCCACCCACTCCAACACAACTCACCTGAGATATAACTAACTCCCGTCTAACGAACGCCAAGCAATAAATATGATCGGTGATTATGGCGTATGTACAAATCCCACTCTATATAACTCAGATGAATTTACAATATTGACAAACCCTTTGATAGGTTCAATTTCCTCATCACACTCAAGAAGAGACGACAGAGGTTGCTTAGGGTAATTCTTCTTATTTTCTATTGTTCTTCGGATTGTATAATATATTTTCATCGGCCAAGTAGTTGTTGTGATCCGCTTAGATCGAAGAAAAGTTTGTAAGAAATATGCATCTTGAATTAGACTCCGATCGTCTTATGATTTTTTTCACAAGGAACCCCAAAATTATTGTATTTGCGTTTGAGCTCGTGTGATTTTGGCAATTTGATTTTCTGTAACTTTTTTTGATTCTCTCACAATTTCTTTGATTTGGGTGTTTATGGTTTTCGCGTTTCGTTCCCAACACTTATTTCAGTTCTCCTGTCAAGAACTCTTGTAATGCATGAAATAGTGACCCTCTTGATTAACGAAAAAGGCATAAGATTATGACTGGGTGACGAAAGATCAGTGGATCGACCCAGAGTGACGTATTATTCCTTAAGTGATGGAAGTTGGAGATAGTCGGCCCAAAGTTATGAAATACAACATGTATATAATCCCGTCCCGTGTGACCGGGCACCTCAAAAAATCATTTGAGCAAATCAGCTTGCATGTGCATGCATGTAGTTATCCATCAAACATAGCAAACTATGATTGATCGAAGAAATATTTCAGGAGAAGTAACCAATTCCACCACACTCGATCTATAACTAGGCTTGACAATGGTTCCTCCATCATAGGCTCATAGCCTGCGACAGTTCTTACAACCCCGTCGACGCAGCCAAAGATGGCCTCCTACTCGGAGAACCTACGTAGACAATAGTAATAAGTAGGGAACGTAGATTATTGACAGAAGGAAATTTAAGGATGTACAGCTGGCAAAAAAGGCCTCTTGTAACAATTCCGAAGGGAGTAGTTTGTACATCATTGATCTCTCAGAGATATCAGAGGCAAGGAGATTTGACAAGTCTTATCTTAACAAATATGGAGGCCCCTCTATCCTAATGCAGGATTACTACACCTTTTTTTCTCAACAGCGATCACAACCCTATTCTATTACTTCCCAACCTAACCTACAGAAGAAGGAAATTCCCAATTCGCTTTGAAGCTGCCTGGACCCTTCATGACGATTATTACCAATTCCTTCTTCACTCATGGACTCAAGCAAAAGCGAATAACCTACAGAGTAAACTGAGATATCTTCTTCCCAGATTACGCCCTTTGGGCAAATCTCGAATTGATAATCTTTCCAATGACATCAAATCTTATGAAGAAAGACTGCTACACATTCAAACTCAACAACCGAGTGACACTTTACAAAGAGAAGAAAGAAGTGTTGAAATCATTCTCAATAAACTCTACCTTCAGAAGGAATTGTATTGGAAGCAAAGATCTAGCATATCATGGTTAAAGGAGGGAGACAAAAACACCAGATTCTTCCACTTATCTGCAACCATAAGGAAGAGCAGAAACACCATTCACAGTATCCAGAAACCTAATGGAGAGCATGCTACAGAATATACGGATATTGCTGATACCTTTGTTAATCATTTCTCCACATTATTTCAAAATGTGGAGTCTTCTCCAGTTCCTGCCCATATCTTAACAGAGCTTCCTCGAGTATCAGAAGAGGAGAATAAGTCTCTGAGTTTAATCCCTGAAGCGGAAGAAATCAGAGCCACTATTATGAATATGAGACCCTACAAATCTCCAGGTCCAGATGGATTCCCAACATTCTTCTATCAATGGAGTTGGACGATTATAGGAGATGAGGTAACTACTCTTATTCAACAGTTCTTCAAAACTGGAATTATGCCACCTTCTCTCAACCATACTCACATAGCTCTTATTCCTAAAACTCATCACCCCTCTACACCTTCAGAATACCGTCCAATAGCTCTGTGTAATGTACTCTACAAGATCATCACCAAAATTCTTGCAAATAGGCTGCGACCCCTCCTCAACAAATTAATCAGTTCCTTTCAGAACGCCGTCGTCCCTGGTCGGTTCATTGGTGATAACGTGGTCATTGCCCAAGAACTTTTTCATTCAATAATGAACCATAGCCCAAACAACAGTCCATTTGCTCTAAAATTGGACATGTCTAAGGCCTATGATAGGCTCGATTGGGGTATTATTAAACACACTCTCTCAGGGTTTGGGATTAGTGACCTTTCTCATAAGCTCATTATGCAATGTGTCTCTACGACTACTTTTTCTATACTAGTCAATGGAGAACCCTCAAAAACCTTCACTCCAAGTCGAGGTATCCGCCAGGGCCCCTCTCGCCTTATCTATTCATCACGAGTATGGAGATCTTATCTACATTTATCAAAATCATGGACAGAAACTTACTCTATGATAGTGTCAAGCTACCATATTCTTTAACCCATTATTCACATCTAGCTTTTGTAGATGACCTTATCATCTTTGGTAAATGTTCTCTCCACAATATTTATCAGGTTAAAATCATACTCCAAACATTTGAACTTTGGTCTGGACGTATAAACATTGACAAATCTTCCATGTTCTTCTCCAAAAAGACAGATTATATTATGAGACAACTTTATCTTCACATTTTGGGAGTAAGATTAATGAGCAAATCTGATAAATACCTTGGTCATCTTCTTCTCCAATCTAAGAACAGATCTACTACCTACTCTAACCTACTCACTGCTACTTCTTCCCGCCGCCAAGGATGGAAAAGAAACTGCTTATCTCATGCTGGTCAAACCGTACTCATCAAATCCACCCTAGCTTCTATTCCTACTTATTATCTTTCTTCTTACCATATTCCAAAAAAGGTCACAAGCAAACTCAACAACATTCAAAGAGACTTTTGGTGGGGCTCTGTTGAAAAGAAGAAAATCCATTATACTTCTTGGTCGGATATAAAAAACCAAAGTACCAAGGCGGATTAGGTATTCGAGATCCTCACATCACTAACCTTTCCCTCTTGCTCAAATTAACATGGAGATTTCTCACAGACACCACCTCAGTTTGGGCTTCTCTACTAATGACCAAATACCTTAAAAACACATCAGTTTGGACTGCTACTCCATCCAATTCATCATCAAGCATATGGACCAGTATCCTGCACAGCAGAGACTTCCTCTTCAACAATGTTCTTTGGTCAGTAGGTGATGGAACCAAAATTTGCATTTGGACTGATCCATGGGTTCCTAATCTTCCATATTGTAAGGTGAATGGTTATTAATTTGCTCCTACTTGGGTCCAGAAGGTGAGTGATCTCATAAACATAGATGCTCTCTGTTGGAAGGAAAACCTCATTCATATTCTATTCCCCCTTGAAGAAGCTACAACTATATTGAAGATCCCTCTATCTCCGAATTGCATGATCGACAAATTGGTATGGAAACATACTACTGACGGTGTTCTTACCACTAAATCGGCATATAGGGTCATCCATGACCAACTAACTATGGATGAGAGCAGAACGATTGTTTCCAGTTTCAAGGAGTGGCGGAAATTATGGTCCATCAAGAATATTTGTCCGAGAGTTCAACTGTTCATCTGGAGAGTCATTACCAATTCTCTTCCGACTAATGTCAACATCCACAGACGTATCGAACAAGTCGATGATACTTGTTCAATCTGTCAGGTATATCCAGAAACCATTGACCATTTATCTCTTCACTGTCATATTACATGTATATCTTGGCAACATCATCCGATCCTAGCAAATCAAATCACCAGTGCTACTTCAGTATCAACCTTCATCAATGATTTGCTCGTTGAGGGAGATCAAGACAAAGTTTCACATGCTTTCTATCAACTATGGTCCATCTGGAAAGCGAGAAACAAAGCTATATTCCAGCAGATACCACCATGCGGGAAGAATATATTTGATGAGGCTGTCAACATGAAGATTAAATATGAAGCCTTCAATATTAAAGATCCTAATATTGACCACACCAAGGCTATTACTGGAGACTCAACACACTGGATCCCACCTCCACATGACACATGGAAGATCAATTACGATGGATCATATCTCGACGGGAAGATAGCCGCTGCTGCAATTCTTCAAAATTCTAATGGCATATTTTACAGAGCTCTATCCAAGTCAGAAGAAGGTAGTACACCACTGGAAGCGAAAGCTTTGGGCATAAGATTGGCCATACATATCTGCAATTATGTACAACTCAATCATGTGATCATTGAAGGGGACTGCAGACCACTTATTGATGCCATCAACAACAAAGAATCAATCCCCCTATGGCGAGCAAGACACACAATTGAAGATGCAAAGAGAGCAATCAATTCTTCAACTGGATTATCTTTTGTCTATGTCAATAGAAATGCAAATTCATGTGCTCACTATTTAGCTAGTGATACTCTCCTTACTGGCCTTTGTAATCAGCTTTTCTTTTATGATACTATCCCTGATAGTATCTCAAGTCATGTCCTTCAGGACATGAATCATGTACCTTCTTAATTCAGTAATGCAATTTGGTTTCAAAAAAAAAAAAAACAAATATGGAGGCAATGAGCAATGAGAAGACATTTTCATTTTCATACGTGTGTGTGACCTTTTAATTTTTTTGGAATCAGATAAATTGTTTCTGAAATCACTCACATTGGGATTCGAACTCCTGACCACTCGGACTGTATGCATCTCTCTTAACCACTAGGCTATAGGACATCAACAAGAAGCATGATATATATATATATATATATATATATATATATATATATATATATATATATATATATATATATATATATATATATATATATATATTTGGAACCAGGTAAATTGTTTCTGGAATCGCTCTCACTGGGATTCGAACTCCTGACCACTCGGGCCGCATGCATCTCTCTTAACCACTAGGCTAGAGGTCATCTGCAATATATATATATATATATATATATATATATATATATATATATATATAGTCTACATGTACGTGCTTTGCACGTATTTCAATTAAAATATCATAAGGTCAGTTACCGTCTTTGTCTTTTCCAGGTGACTATTTATGTGTGTGTGTTTTCTTTTTACAATGCCAAGAAATTCGAAATACGAATTTTGTTTATTTTTTTTAAATTTTCTATTGAGAATAATAACATTTGGAAAATGGTAAGGAGAGACAAATTTATTACCATTGGAACTTGAAGAGTTGTATGGAAAGAAGATGCTTCATAGCATGTAAACTTTATTGCTTTGACTCTTAATATAAATGACATGCAAGTTGACATAATAATATCATGTTATAAAATATTCAAGGGCATTTTAGGAATTCAAAAGTTTCACCACCAAGTTTTCCTATTATATATATATATATATATATATATATATATATATATATATATATATATATATATATATATATATATATATATATATATATATGTCGTTCTAGTTGTTAGCAAGTTGAGACATAGCACATCTTTGTTGGATGAGTTCGATTCCGCACATAGATAACGGATTATACGTAACCACACACAATGGAAGTGGTAGAGTCGACAAACTGAGATATGACCACGATCAGTGATTCCAACTTCTATAGTGATTGTTAACAACCTTAGAGTAAGTAGTAAGATACATAATAATTTTGCTACTTCCACATAATTATTGTGTTGATTTAGCCTTTAGGTATAAGTTGGTTGAGACTATTCACTAATACATTCCTCAATGTATCGATCCCCTCCTTCACAGGTCCAGGAAATCGTTTGAATATTCTAAGGTGTTCAGAGCTCAATCGACAACTTGAAGTCTTTCATTCGAAGATGTTTTTCTTTGTAATAAAAGACTTGATGTATGGAAAATTGTTATTGTATGAGTTGCATGAGTTGTAAGCTAAGTTGGCATATTTTCGTTGACTATTAAGAATATTTGTAATTCCGTTGCAAACTTGTCAATAAAGAGATTTTTTTTTTTCATATCATTCGTCTATAAATTTTTGCTTATTTCTGCTGCAACAATTTTATTTTGAGACGATTATTAACTTTCTTATCTTGCACATGTATAACTTAGACTTATACAATATCATGCCTAATGGTGACTTATCGGTTCCGCAGAATCGAAATATGACAAGAAGCTTCCCGTCCAATTCTAGTCATTTCTCAACTCTATCAATCACTGAAACTTCATCCTCTTTTCAAGAGTCTTTCTTTTCTCAAAGGCATCACTAAATATTCGATTGTGTTAGTCCACTAATTTGCAGTTTAGAACCCTCGATTAATAAGTTTTAAACTAAACAGCCTTTAAACCTATAAAAAAGAAATCCGAAGCAAGGCGTACAATATATATCATAAATCTAAACTCTAAAATGAATCATATTTGTGTATCTTAAAATCCTAAACTACTCCAATCCAACTAATTTGTACTAGTTACTCTAAAACAAACTCCATACATTCTCAAACATATAGCTTAAATTCTTAAAGGTACCTTGTTATTTTAAATGGAAAGTACATAGCCAAATATATCACAAGAAATATTTTTACATTAGAGAAGCATTAAATCTCATAATCTAATTAAACATAATTAAGGATGACGGAAAAGAAAAATTCCCACGTGGATTAGGTTGTAACTTATGGTCACTTCGTGTCTCAACATTTCTTTGGACCCATTTACTATGTAAGGACTTTAACAAAACACTTATTTGGCTGAGCTTCTTCTGAAAGATCATGATGAGAAAGATTGCACATTGTGTGAAATGATGTGGAGTTTGTGCCTTAAATAGACCTCATAGGCGGCTTAAAACAACATTTATACTTTTATTTATGAGATAATTTCGGTTTGGTTGATTTTGCTACAAGGCATTTAAATTCATTCGGTTTAATATAACACTTTAAATTGTTTTGTTGTGATTCCTTCGAAGTAGTAACCAAAACAGCCCCTTCATCCAACTCAAGAATGAGTTCTAATTTCGAGTCTTTAACTAAAAACCAAACACAAACCAATGTGACTCTTTTGGTACTATTTATTCCTCTAAAGTGTCCCTATAAAACATTCATCCTTAAATGGCAGTTAAACATGGTGGTTGATGTAGCAAATGAGATGACAAAATTTTAAAATTAAAATTAAAATTAATATTAATATTAAAAATTGGATAATTAATTTTTGGGGTTAAATTTATCATGTCAAATATCATATGATACCACATGACACATAATACTATTTAACATGTCACATGAGCTGTCATATAAGGAGGAGGAATGATTTGGATGGATTAATAGCATTACTCTACTCTTCTATTGACTAACCAATTATCTCCAACTTATGAGTTGGAGTTTCGATCTGTTGCAAAAATAAAACTATTTCCATAGGAACTATGCACAACTGCCCATCATCCAGAGAAATTATTGTGTGGTCTGGCCTCATCACGTGACAATGGTGAATGGTGAGCCCGACCACTAATTTCTTGACACTTGGCATAATATTTGGTATAATTTTTTTAAAAAAATTGTAAAAAATATATTTAATATATAGAAATTTACTTGGCGTATAATAGAAAAAAATAGATTTTTTTTTCTTTCAAAAACATTAAAAATATTGACTTAGAAAATAAGAGAAATGTAGTGATATAATAGATTATGCCAAGTGTCAAGAAATTAGTGGACAGACTCACCATTTATCGTTGCCACGTGGTGAGGCCGGACCATCCAATAATTTTTACATCATCTGCTGCTACTCGCTTGCCATCTCTTTCATGGAGTGCACTTTCTTGTAAAATTAGCACAATATCTCTTTCTTTCTTCGAATTAGTAGTGGCTCAAGAGCTCCTTCTACTTCCTTGATCATGGAGAAACTCTTCCCACCATCACTTTGTAGTTTTCTTTATGGATTATGTCTTACAAGTGATAACCTTCATACAAGATTATGCATGCCTCTTTGATTGAAGATACCTTTCAAGTTTTATACACATGGTTATCATTATATTGTAAATTTTGTAACTGAAACCTACAAGATAATGTGAATTATTTTGATGTGAATATTGAATATATATTTATATGGGGTTGATTTAAATTTTGAAAAGTTTTTATCTGGTTGCTGATGTAATAAGTATTATATATATATATATATATATATATATATATATATATATATATATATATATATATATATATATATAATGCGAAATTGTTGTACTAGTTGAATATGTTGTTAGTATTTTAACTGTGGAATCTAATTATGTACCACTTGGTCGAAACTGTAATATCAATGGTAGCATTTTTTATGGACTAGATCTATGACCGTGTCTTGCACGTATTTTATAATATTTGAGAAGAACAAACGACCTTATTAATCTTTATTTTTCTATACATATTACATAACTATCTATATTAAATGTAATGAATATAATTAGTATATATAGATGAGAATATTTTTGGAATAAATTTTTTATAATGAAACCTACTTTTTATTATTATATAGAAGTATAGATATATAATAGTAAAGATTATATAGTAAAATATAGATTATGCATGGGGAATTAGCTAGGCTGATCAATATTGGAACCTATTATTAAGGTTCATAGAGCTCAAGGGGACCCTATGATGGATGATATTCCTTGATTATTCAACAACGACATTTTATTGTCACAAACGTGCCATGCACAAATTATAAGCGTGTGCATGCAAGCATAAATATATGTGGTAATCATGATCACATCCGGTGCAGACGCACTTGCCATCATCATCGCAGTAACCTGTTGCTCCACAAAGCTCGAAAGCACAACCATCTTGGCATTCGTAGTCTGTGCAAACATATTCGTAGGAAACCATAAGTAACACCTCCTGCTGCTTTTGTTGCCATCCCTATATATATATATATATATATATATATATATATATATATATATATATATATATATATATTTTTTTTTTTTTTTTTTTTTTTTTTTTTTTTTTTTTTTTTTTTTGCGTGTGTGTGTATATATATATATATTTTTTTTTTTTTTTTTTTGTGTGTGTATATATATATATATATATATATATATATATATATATATATATATATATATATATACACACACACACACGCAAAAAAAAAAAAAAAAAAATATATATATATATATATATATATATATATATATATATATATATATATATATATATATATATATATATATATACACACACACGCAAATGACCTCTAGCCTAGTGGTTAAGAGAGATGCATGCGGCCCGAGTGGTCGGGAGATCGATTCCCGGTGGGAGCGTTCGCCACATTTACCTCTTTCAAATATATATATATATATATATATATATATATATATATATATATATATATATATATATATATATATATATATAGCAAATGACCTCTAGCCTAGTGGTTAAGAGAGATGCATGCGGCCCAAGTGGTCGGGAGTTCGAGCCCCAGTGGAGGCGAGTTCGCCACAAGTACCCATTGCTTCATATATATATATATATATATATATATATATATATATATATATATATATATATATATATATTCAAGAAATTATTAACCAAGAAAAAGAATCTTGAATTTAGTTTGTACTTAATAAGAGCCTGACATAAAAAAAAGGTTAGTGTAGTGTAATGTTATTGATCAAATCTTATACAGAATAATGATAATAATTAAAAGAAAAACACCATCTGGCCCGCATGCCATGTGGCCAATGCCCATTGGCCTCTCCCTATAGGCATGGGTCCCATGCTGGTTGACCTGTCAATGGTGTGGCGCCACCTGGCGGTGGACCAGCCCGCAAATGGGCCAGCTAGCAGCGCTCTAATTAAAATATACAAATATGTCTAATTATTCTAATGACACTTCAACTATAGGGTCTGGACCTTTTTGTAATATTAACTTTTTATTGCTCGATTTTGGCACCCTAGCTTCATAAATTGTTCATTTGAAACATATTTCATCAATTCTGAAGCGCATCTGATATGAACCCAGGAGTGTCAGTCACTCTTCCTGCAGAGTATTAGTCGTATCGGTGATTTGCTCACTGGTGGCAGTTGTTGGAGTTAGTTGCTTTTGCCTCGTCATCTGCCATCTTAGCCGCACAAGGACCAATCAGTGCCTTCCAGTGACAATCCTGGCCACGTCAGCATATAGAGTATCATTGTTAGCTGCACCAATAAATAAGAGAGGAGAGAATAGAAAAGTATCAGAGAATTGTATGTTTTCTTTTACATTTGCATTTGCATTGTTCTTTTTGTTAGTCTACTTCTTGCAGTAGTGTAATTCTTCTTCTTCCCCAAAGTCTGAATAAAAATACTAGAAATTCGAGATCCCCACATCTCTTCTTCTGTTACCTAGAATTTCATCATTTTCATGGCTAATTCGAGCTTCATTCCATCAGTATACAGTGTTTTTGAAACAGGATCCTATCAAGTGGTATCAGAGCTGTACGATCCCCACTTCGGACAACACGGAAGTCCGGTCTTGAGCTCGAGCAGCCATGGCGTCCGGCGAGGCTTGCCGGAGGAGCAACGACGTCCGACGGAGGAACTTCAGTATGGCTGGGGATCTCCTGGATACGGTTGGGGATCTCCACGATATGGTTTTGGATACACACCGGCCATAGAGCTACCGCCATCGCCACCACCGCCTGACCCCTATGGTATGTTATTCATTTCTCCATCCCCGTACTATACTTCTCCACCCGTGGATCTGTACCAGCAGCAGTACGCGACACCGCAGCAGCAATGTCAGTCACCAACACCATTTCCGACAGAGTTTCAGCATCAGGCCTCACTGCGACAACATCAGTCCCAATATGCCCCACACGTGTTCGATGAAATGACTGTTACAAAAGAAGCACACAACGGTCCTAACAATGAGGAATTGCAGCATGGAATAGTTCAACAACAAATATACCCACAACAAACCCCCATGTCTCAAGGACTCACACATATGCAACAACATAAATTGCAACATGTTGTTCCTCAATCACAAGTGCAGGGACATGAGAATCCTCTCCAAATGCAGCAACAGGAAAGGCCTGTGAGGACGCTTGGTTGTGCAAATTGGTGCCATAGGTGTAATGTTGACTACACAAATATGGAAGGTTTGGTTATCCATTCATTCACAAGTGAGCATCAAAACAAGACCATGTCCATGGTTTTAAGTATCAAGCAAAGCATTCAATCAACTGCAAGTTATGCTAGCACCGGTGATAATACGACATCAGTAGATCATCTTCAAGTGCAGCATGGCGTCGAGGATTTGAAGCCTGGGCAACACCAACCAGTTGCAACAGACAACATGTCCAACGAACCTGTTAATCCGATGGATAAGGCTCTTAGTTCAAAACTTGAAGCTACAAATGGTGGGACAAGTATCATAAGATCTGATGTTGAAGGTAGTGTTAACCCAAGCTCCGGGTATCCGCAGCCAGGTCTAAAACAGTTTCCTGGACCAGCGAATTTGGACGAGGGCCCAAAATTTGATGAAGATGCCTTTGATAGAAAGACCTCTGTTACAGGAGATAATGAATCTCACTTCTCTATAGAAGCTTTGCAGCAATTTGATAGAGAACAATATGCTGATGTAGATGTTGATCTTATTTACTACAATACACCCTACCAGGTTTTATACTTCACTAGACAAGATCGGTTGGCTAATTTTTTGAAGGGTGTGGATGTTGTTGTCATCCCTGCAAGAGTTTCCAGAAAGCCATATATGGAGTTTGATGAGACAATCATGACCTTTCTACAAGGCTTTCGGTTGCCTGATGAAGCACAAAAGATTGATCGTATCATGGATAAATTTGCCAAGCGTCTAGTTGAATGGGATCCAGGTATACCTATTCACTGGGTTTTTGCATCTACTCCTGCCACAACCACCACATCAACATTGCCATCAGCATTTACATCATTTATGCTACAATCTACATTGGCCTTTTTCCTTTATGGAATGGTATGGGATCCCGGTGTCAAAGAAACTGTAACTATTGATGTTACTGATCCAAAATGGGGAATATATATATCATTGTGAAGAAAATACATGATGACTATAGGGGTTACAGCTACAATATGGACTTACTTGGTTTTGCTAGTGTCTATCGATTTTACCACTACCCTGATACCTTCTACAACAACATTCTTGAGAGTGTCAGTGCCATTAGTGAAATAGAAAACTTTGACTATGGTGTCAAGTATAGATGGAACGCTTTGCCAGTTGAACTGCGAGATGTGATGAAATATTACATATCAGATGTTATTGCACATCTTTCGAGTAATGAAGGCTCTTTCCGGCATGAGAGATTGTATCTCAACAAACTCAATATCATATTGGGTCAGTTTCTAAAGCACGAGGGGCTAGCCAGATGGAAAAGCTTCATTCCTGATCGGGTTTCAGCAGGTAAAACTAGTGAGACACTATGCGAGAATTGCATGTCCATACTCGAGCTTCTTAGTGAAGAAGTTTTTGATTTCTCAAGAGGCGAGATGACTCAACCGAAAATCAAAGAACTGAAACAATCATTAAACAACGAGTTTCAACTCATCAATGAGTTGTGCTTATATGTACCATCAGCATCTCAAGGAACAGAGCTATATGTGCTACATTAGCAGCTCTCTATGCTTTCTTATCATGGATTCCTCTGGGCTATATACTTAACTCGCTGCTGTTGGAGACACTCTTGAAATTCTTTCTTGTCACATCATATAGGAATCTTACGCTCCCGTGTTTAACAGAGGGTGCAGCTCTTAAATTTGGTGATTTCTATGACAACCAGCAAGGTGCGTACAATATTCATGATTCAGTTACAGACCATTCTCCTACCTGGAACAAATATCCCAGACGCTTATCCTATGGATCGGGGTTGGATGGGGCCAAATCATTCAATTTGCTCAAGTCTTTGCTCTGGAGAAGAACGGGGAATGGTATGGGATCCGGGGATCAAAATTATTCTGTATCCTAACCTTGTGAGGTAGACCATTCAGTTTGTACTAACAAACTCATGTTCTCTGTTCAAGATCAGCACTAGTATCAGTCCAATTGTCAGTTTTCATGTTTGGGTGTGGGATCCAAGGATCAGGTTATGAGTACATTGACCTTGGGACAAGGTCAATTTAAAGGGGTGGGTATTGATACGAACCCAGGAGTGTCAGTCACTCTTCCTGCAGAGTATTAGTCGTATCAGTGATTTGCTCACTGGTGGCAGTTGTTGGAGTTAGTTGCTTTTGCCTCGTCAGCTGCCAGCTCAGCCGCACAAGGACCAATCAGTGCCTTCTAGTGACAATCCTGGCCACGTCAGCATATAGAGTGTCATTGTTAGCTTCACCTATAAATAAGAGAGGAGAGAATAGAAAAGTATCAGAGAATTGTATTTTTTCTTTTACATTTGCATTTTCATTGTTCTTTTTGTTAGTCTACTTCTTGCAGTAGTGTAATTCTTCTTCTTCCCCAAAGTCTGAATAAAAACCCTAGAAATTCGAGATCCCCACATCTCTTCTTCTGTTACCTAGAATTCCATCATTTTCATGGCTAATTCGAGCTTCATTCCATCAGTATACAGTGTTTTGGAAACATGATCCTATCAGCATCAAGACCATTTCAAAAGTACATCTTCTAATACGAAAGCACAATTTAAATACTTTATATTGTCGGATATTCTTTTGAAGTGGTTCCGATATATTTCAAACTTTATTGAAATGTGTTTAAAAAGAGCAGTTTATAAAATTATGGTGTCAAAATCGAACAAAGAAAAATTAGGATGCCAAAAACGACAGAACATTAAAGTTAGGATCGATGCTAGTAGGACAACTTAGGCATAAGAACATAAAGAAGAGGAAAGTTTGATTAGAGAATAACTGTAGGTGAGGAGCAACACAATGAGGAAGAGGATTGGAAACATTTTCTGAGATGGCACCACCATTATGGCAGCAGCAAAGATGGTGCACTTGTATACCTAAACTTGATTGCTATAGGTGGATTAATAGTGTGGGAAGGATGCTATGGTTTGTATCTTAAATGGAAATTGAGAGCCATCGTTATGGAAGATTTCAATCCTTTGTAGTGAGAAAAAGTGTTATCATTTCATGATATGGAAAGGATGTGCATTTGTTGCCGAGGTTAAGGTTAGATGGGCATCCTGATCATGCAGTACAAGAGTTTGATACAACCAAAACTTGTAACCTTTTTAAAATTTCTGGTTACATGTTCCTGGGCATGTTCCTTTTGTTTAACTATAATATTATAAATTATATGTTATCGGTTGTATTATCTTTTGTAATTGGATCAAACAGCGACAATATGTTTTTTCTTGGCAAAAAATGAAAATGACAAATTCTTGAATATTATTATAAACTAAAGAAATATGGATTAATTGTGTGGGAAGGATGCTATAGCTAGTTTGTGTCTTAAATAGAAATTGAGAGCCATCGTTATGGAAGATTTCAATCCTTCATAGTGAGAAAAAGTGTTATCATTTCATGATACAGAAAGGATATGAATTTGTTGTCGAGGTTAAGGTTAGATGGGCATCTTGATCATGCAGTACAAGAGTTTGATACAACCAAAACTTGTAACCTTTTTAAATTTCTGGTTACATGTACCTGGTCATGTTCCCAGGGACGGATTCAGGTATTTAAAATGGCGTGGACTGGACTGGATTGGGGTGTGCTAGAAATTAGCTTACTCATATATAAAAATCAAAAGTAAAAAAAAAGGCATATGAAAAAAAAAATGGGGTTGGCTCCAGCCCACCCGAGCAATAAGGTGGATCGCCCCTGCATGTTCCTTTTGTTTAACTATAATATTATAAATTATAGGTTATCGGTTGTATTATCTTTTGTAATTCGATCAAACAGCGACAATATGTTTTTCCTTGGCCGAAAATGAAAATGACAAATTATATATATATATATATATATATATATATATATATATATATATAAAATGACAAATTATATATATATATATATATATATATATATATATATATATATATATATATATATATAATTTGTCATTTTATATATATATATATATATATATATATATATATATATATATATATATATATATATATATATATATGTTCCTAAAGCACTAACCTAGTCGTAGTGCGGGGGGCCGTCCAAGCACATATATATATATATATATATATATATATATATATATATATATATATATATATATATATATATATATATATGTTCCTAAATAATTCTTGAAGTTAGTTGGTACGTAATAAGAACCTGACATAAAAAAGGGGTTAGTGAAGCGTTATAATCGATCAAATCTTGTACAGAATAATGATATTAAATATAGCATTCAGATTGGTATCCTAACTTTAAAATTCCTTTCGTCAAAACATAAAAGAAGACAGTTTAATTAGAGAAGAACCGTATGTGAGGAGCAACATGATGAGGAGGATTGGAAACATTTTCTGAGATGGCACCACCATTATGGCATGCAGCAGCAAGATGGTGCAAATGTATATAAACCTAAAGTTGATTGCTATTATGCTATATCTAAGTGATTAATTGTGTCTTAAATAGATGTTAGCCATCATGGAAGTTTTCTAACCTTTGTGAGCAAAAATGTTATGATTTCCGATACGGAAGAATTTGCCGCCATGTCACAAACATTTCAGTACTAGGATCCATTGCTGCATTTCATGGCCGGACCTATGGTTTACAGGCCTAGGACAAAAACCAGAATTTAGACCTTCTTTTTTCTCATATAAATATTTTTTAGCATAAGCAAGTTTTTTAGCATATTTTTTCAATAGATATTAGAGCTAAACCATTTATCTTTGATCTTGTGACAGTTGATCTTAAATAAATTTTATTAATTTTAGTTTTATTTTCAGATTGAATTTGCGCTGGCTTTTTTGTTGTTTACAGATTGGGTCTATGTTTTATTTTTTATTTTAATTTTTTTAATGATATATCTAGTCTATTTTAAAATTATGGAGCCTTTTAAAATTGGGGTCCATGGCGGTCCCCTACCTCGCCCATGCCCTGGACCGATCCTGCTGCATTTTGTTGTCGAGGTTAAGGCATCATGATCATCTGCAAGAGTTCGATACAAGCGAAACTTATAAATCTTTTTAAATTTATACATACATGTTTCTGATCATCGGCTGATTTTAAAACTTGAAGAAATTTTTTTGCGTTTCTTTTGTTTAAATATAACATTATAAATTATATGTTATCGATTGTGTTATACTTTTGTAATTGAATCTAAAAGCGACAATATGTTTTTTTCTCTCCAAAACAATAAAAAAAATTAATAGAAATTCTTGTAGTTAAGAAGGCACACGTAACCGAACAATAAAATGACAAGATATTATTTAAGACACAAACTGTTGTCCCTCAGAAATTCGGCAGAAGCACAAACAATAATAACCATATGACAACGAGTAAATAGCAAATGACAATATATTATTACAAAATAGATTCTTATAGTCGGCTTCTCCACATAGAACCTCCTCAAGTACATGGGTTTAATATGATAACAACATTTACACCTTTTATTTTTACTTTTGAAGATATTTTATTTTTTGGCCGATTTTGCTACAAGTCACTTCAATTCCTTCTGTTTAATATATCATTTTAAATTGTTTGTTATGATTCGTTTGTTTTAGAGCATCTCCAACCATATTATCTCGTCTTGTGTTATGATTCCTATGTGGCATGAGACACAAGACAATGTCTTTTTTATGTGGCAAGATGATATTCACACAAGACAATCAGATAAAAAAATGTTATCCAATGCAAAAGTATTGAAAAGACAATAAAAAAAAATTTCCCAAGTTCCAAGACAACTCATCCACTTCTTCATTTTTCTATAAATATTTCTATTCATAATTGATGATGTGGAGACAAAGACATTGTGAAGTACATTGTCTAGATCTAGACAACCAACTTCACATTGTTCTTGCCATATCATTGCCATGTCAACTTCATGATTTATTCTATATTTGCATTTTGCATTGGAGAAATTTTTTTGAAATAAAATCTAGTCATACCTATGTGGCAACCATTTTTTCTAAGCTCATAACCAAAGCAGCACCTTCAGCAGAATCGAGAATGAGCCTTACATCCAAGACTCCTTCAAGTGGACATATAGAAATCGATAGCTGACAGTAAAAGAAAATAAGATGCATGGATCTGAATAAATCTTAAGTAAAAAATCAAACACAAACCTGATGGCATCGGACACTTTCCTAAGCGTTTCAATATTGTGTGTCTGAAACTTGACCGCGACGGAAATTTAGGCCAACTCATCAGAAATAACCAAGCCCCGTCAGTTGAACGTCAAACAAAATACAAAGTATATGATCGGTGACTACGGCGCATGTACAAATCCCAATCTATATAACTCAGGTGAAATTACAAGAGTGACAAAAACTAGTGTTAACCCTTTGATTAATTCGTCCAACCCCTTCACCACACACTCAAGAAGAAAAGACATAGATTGTTTAGGAAAATTCTTTTCGTTTTCTCTTGTTCTTTGGAGTTAATCTATTTTCATCGTCCAAGTAGTTATGGTTATCCGTTTAGATTGGTGAGAAGTTTGTAAGGATCCTGTATCTTGGATTAGACTCCAATCGTTTCGTAATATTTTTTCCGTAAGGACGTCAAAAGTGTTGTGTTTGCGTTTTGGCTCGTGTGATTTTGACAATTTGATTTGAGCAACGCAGCGTGTACAAAGTCTCATCCCGTGTGACCGGACACTCCCCAAAAATAATAATTCATTTGAGCAAATCAGCTTGCATGCATGCATGTAATTATCCATCAAACATAGAAAACTATGATTGATCGAAGAAATATTTCAGGAGAAATAACCAATTCCACCACACTCGATCTGTAACTTGGCTTGACAATGGTTCCTCCATCATAGGCAATGGCGGATCCACATGTAGTTTAGTCGGGGGTTAGTGAATTTTTTTTTCCTTCCAACTTATTTTTATGAAGCATCTTTCAAATTTTAGTAATTGTTGTATGTCCACTCCAAATTAATTGATTGAGATTTCAAATTGAAAGAAATTCATAGAAGCATACATACTAAGTATGCTAAATTAGCATAATTATCTGGACATATAACAAATACCTGAATTCCTTCCAATTAACTTACAAATTAGAAGCATACTTTAGAATATAACAACTACTAAATATTTACAAACGTTTAGTATTTTTTTAAAAATATACTTCATAGAAAAAGAGTTGCTTATAAGTAGTATTACAAATGATGTTGTAGAACAATTATGAAATATAATATTTTATTGTATAAAAACAATACTATTTAATATTATATTATACTATATTATTAGGTAGGAAAAAAATAGGTACGTTGTCCCGAACCCTTTTATGATTGGGCTCTCAATGAGTTGTAATTCTGCATCCGCCACTGGTCAAGGGTCATAGCCTGCGACAGTTGTTACAACCCCGTCGACCTAGCCAAAAATGGCCTCCAACTCGGAGAAGCTACCTAGCTATACTCATTGATACTAATAAGTAGGGAACGTAGATTATTAACAGAAGGGGTACTGCTGGCAGAAATGGCCTCTTGGTAAGAGTGTTAGTTTGAAGGAGGAGTTTGTACATCATTTGATCTCTAAAATCAGAGGCAAGGAGATTTGACAAGTCTTATCTTAACAAATGGAGGAAATGAGCAATGAGAAAGACATTTTCATTTTCATACTTTTATATACGTATTGACTGAAAGTCTTGGCTAGTTGGCTCTAGTTGCCAGCAGGTGGAGATATAGCACATTTTTTTGGGTGAGTTCGATTCCACATATAACGGATTATTTGTAACCACACACCAAACTGAGATATGACTACGATCAGTACTAATTCCAACTTCTATATTGAAGCCTTGGTTTTGTCAATCTTCGCATCATCTATTCTCCTGTACTTAAAGGCTATATGTAACGATGAATTAATTATTTTTTCTCATGCTCAATCTTCACTATCCATCTTGCTTGTATTCACAAGTCTAAGAAAACTCAACACACAACTTCAAACCTATAACTTAAGCATTTGTTTAATCTCACCAAAGAATCAATTAATGAGGAAGATACATACACTAGCTATATATATTCATATCCTATACCCATGTACAACAAAGAAAATCTTTAGATCCATGGGATTGTAAATAAGAAAATAAAGTGCAAATTAAAATTCTTGAGGCATAGTTCAGGGTGTTACATGGGCCGGTTTGGCCCGAACCCGCCCGAGCCCGCAACAAGTTCGGCCCGGTTTAGCCTGCTCCTAGCCCGGCCCGAGCCCGCCCACCAGCCGTGTGCTCTTAGATGTAACTGCAGCGCCGCACAGGCCACCCTCGGCGGGTTCATTTTGCGAAACTCCTTCACTTTGAGCATGGAAGGAGAGTTTATCATTTGCGGTGGGACTTCTTCCTCCTCGTCTTCTTCTTGATCATCGTGCTTTCCCTCGGGTACTATGTCCGTTGCCTTGGTATCGCCCGCCATCCTGCTCACTATCTGAGTCAGGGCGGTCATCTGCTTATGCTGCGCAACAAATTGGGCTTTGAATTGCATGTGAAGCCGTTGCTGCTGCAGTTCCATCAACTTTAGCATCTTCTCCATAGTCATTTCGCTAGGGCCAGTTTTTTTTGTGCTCGACGTACTATCCACGGTTTGGGTTGTTGTGCTGAGATTTTTCTTATCTCGCTTAGTCATTCCTACAAAATAGTGTAAACCCGTTAGTATTTTTTAAAAATATCTACGGGCTTACCTGTATGTAACTTGTATTTCACGCAGCATTTTGACAAGCATTTAATCGAGCCATCGCAACGGATATTCCAACAATGAAACATCTTTCGCAAATCCAAGGAAACATAACTGTGCTTTGATGCCACATTGTCACGCCCCGAGTCGGCAACGTTCGTCCCCGATGTTATTTTGCCGATTCGATCGTCCTCGCTAAGGCGTGATGTCGTACGAGTCTGGAGTTGCACTTGTACAAGGCAAGAACGTTAAGTTGAATTGTATATTAATACGCCAAGTTAAAACTTCACAAATCACATCAGAATATAAGACGTAGTATAGGAAGATAGAAATGCTTTTCATTCATAACTTGCAACGAAGTGCAATTCGTAATTACATTGGATGTCGTTGCGGCTACATTGATTGAAAACAGAAAGAAATACACTCGACAAGTTGCTTGAACTATGCTTGCCGTCCCATACATTTGCCCCTTTATACATAAGTCGTCGATTGAATTAGCTTCAAAATACTTCAGCATAGGAAGAGCTTCAAAATGTCTCTCCACACTTCAGCTTCAGTTTAGGTTGGAGCGCCTACCGCACCTGAGGAAATTGGGGAGGGGATTAGCACACTTGCTAAGTGGACGAGACGAACCAACTCGTCTAAACCAACTCTGATTATTAGGATAGGCATGCTTTAGAGTTGTCTTTCTGTTAGAACTAAATAAATTCAGTTCATATTCGATAGCCGTCTTTGAGTAATAAAGCATACAGTATAACATCGCAGTTTATCATATTTCTTACCACGGCCGTGCTCGTCCCTGCATGAAAACAGAGATAATATTTACAGTTGCATAAGACAATAGGTGATCATGCAACTATCTTATATGCGGTCATTGGTGCTACGCACCACTAGGGACTTAATTGAAGTTGGCATGCGACGCTACCCTTTCAGCCTAGGTTGCAAGCCTTACTGAAGGTCCCGCATGCCTCGCGCCGAAGCACGATAAATTATTCCCCTAGGACGAATCGGTTTCGATGCCCCGGATACCGTTTCGAGAAAAACGAACTTGTGCACAAGCTGTCTATGACCATGCCTATGTGCGAACAGTTTAATAAATGCAAACAGTTTTGTATAGCGCGGATAGTATCGAACGACATTATCATTTCTCGCAACTCATGCAACGATTCATTTTCCCCAAAGCCGTACACCGATTTAGCGTCCCGTGGGCACCAAATTGTCCGAGGCATTATAACCCATGATTAACGTTTCATATTATTTTGCAGAACGTGAAATAGTCTATCTTTTTACTAGAACCTTAAACTTTTTCGCTTATGTGAGAAACTTGTATTTTCTAGAGTAGATTACTCAAAATCGATACGTTTTTCCCGAGTTCTTGACCTTAGTGGATTGGCATACAATTAACTTGGCATCGTTCGATTTAAATGAATTCGAGACAAGGAATAATTTTGCGGGACAGAGTAGAAAAGAAGGGTCGAATCATCCACCGATTACTTTGCTTCGTGTCGGTCATCGAAGCGCTACGCAATGTTAAGCTTTAGTTACGCGAGCTCAGGTAATGGCACCAACAGTTTGTTAGATTTCTTTCTTTTCCCCTTGTATCAATATTTGTAATTGCATCCATGAAAACGACGCGAAAGTACTTCATCAAAACCCAGCGGCAAAAGATCCAAGAAATCCATACAGCGGTCCGGCCCCGTCGAAGGGACTCTTATATAGAGCTCACTCGCCGAGACGCAGCCCATTGCATCTAGGACTTATTCCAACAGAAGTCGTTCTATTAGTTGGATCGATTCTCGCATCGTCCGTCCAAATCGATTTGATCGATGCCGCAAGGTGTTATCGTTTACCAAGCCTAGCGATCGAGTCGGATGGCCATCTAGGTTTCCGGTCGATCCGACTCGGCGCAAGCATATTATGAAGTCCGTCGCCTATCGAAAGCGGGGCGCTACATGCATTTCTCCAACTTTATAGACTTGAGCCCAGGAATCACCTTCTTGTTCACCAAGTAGCTCATCCCATTCTCGCTGATATGGCCGAGCCGCATGTGCCATAACTCGGTAGACGCATCACTGACTGCGTTCACCTCCTGTGCCCCTTATGCGCTCTCCTCCATATAGTAGAGACCGGACTTCTTTCTTCCTCTGGCAATCACCATCGAACCTCTGGAAAGCTTCCACTGACTATTCCCGAAGAGACTGAAGAATCCCTCGTCATCCAACCTTCCAACCTATACCAGGTTGAAACGAATATCAGAGACATGACGAACATTTTTTAGAACAAGAACTGCACCCGTCTTCGTCCTCAAATGCACATCTCCAATGGCAACCGCCTTTGACACATCTCCATTGTCCATCTTCAACACTCGACAGTCGTCTGTCGTGTAAATGGCAAATAGTACCCTGTTATGAGATACGTGCGCTGAAGCCCCTGAGTCCACCAGCCAAGAATTGTTATCGCAGGCGAGTTTTGTGATAACCTCATCACCTACGTACGACGATCATATCGCCTCCATGTATCGACCAGCCGTTGTAGTGTTCTCATCTTGCTTCCCCTTGTTGCCCTTCTTCTCTCTCTTCCAAGCAAAATAGTTCCGCTTGATGTGGCCCTTCTTGCCACAATGGTAACACTCCGAGTCCTCGTACCGATCCATGGACTTTTCTCTGCTTTTGTCTTTGCCACCACCTGGACCCCTGCTTTTGCCCCTTCCGTGGCTCTCTAAAACTAGTGCCTCTGAGTGATGGGATATGGATGAAGTGCCGTGAGAACGTCTCCACATCTCTTCATTCAGTATCCCGCTTTTGGCAAACTCCAGACTGACCACGCCTTCCGGAGCAGAAGCGATCATAGATACTCGTACGGTCTCCCACGAGTCTGGCAATGTACATAACAACCAAAGTCCTTGAACCTCGTCATCGAACTTGACTCCCACCGAGGATAGCTGGTCCACCACGTCCTGGAACTCACTCAAGTGATCCGTAATGGATGCATCATCTTTGTACCGTAGACCCATCATCATCCGAATCAGGAACAGTTTGTTTACCCCGGTCTTTTTCGCGTACAAAGATTCCAACTTCTCCCACAACGTCTTCGCATGCTCAATATTGGCAACGTGGTTGTACACGTTCTCGTCAACGAACTGTCGCATGTACCTACATACCTGTATATGCTCGAAGTTCCAGTCCTCATCGGATTTGTCACTGGGCTTTTCGGATGCAAATACTGAAAGATGCAGCTTCTTGATGAACAGTAAACCCTTCATCTTGCTCTACCAATAATGGTAGTTAGTACCATTCGGGTTTACCATGTGCACCGGCTTCGCGTCCATCTCTGCTTCCTGGTTTGACTGTCAACTCCTGACACTTCTTTAAACCCAAAGCTCTGATATCACTATGTTGGGAACGAAGCGCAGAAACCGTTCCCTCAAACCAGAAAGTCCTGCGAGAGAACCGAACGAAAGCACACAAACCAAAAATGTCAAACACAATCGCAGACACAAAGATTTTTGACATGAAAAATCCTTGTGGGAAAAACTACGGGACGACCGGAGTCCAACCCTGAAGAACCTCCACTAATGGAATAAAGAGAATACACCCTCTACAAGCTTCTCCCGATCCAACACGGATCACCACAAATCACTTGAAAGAAGAAATTTTTTGATTGCGGACTCCGAAGAACAAAAGATGCCAAAAAATTATTATTCGAAGCCACTACCAAAATAAGTCATATCAGCGACGTAATTAGCGACGCCAACTTAAAACGTCGCCAATATTTTTGGTTTTAGCGACGCCAAATTTAAGCGTCACAATACGTCGCTGGTAGCGACATACAGCGACATATTGCGACTACCTATAGTCTAATAAAAATCAACGT
The DNA here is from genome assembly GCA_029216955.1 of Iris pallida. Lineage (NCBI taxonomy): Eukaryota > Viridiplantae > Streptophyta > Magnoliopsida > Asparagales > Iridaceae > Iris > Iris pallida. The sequence continues at coordinate 20,614,681 of JANAVB010004600.1, read as the reverse complement.
CGTTGATTTGTCGGAAAACGTCGCTAGTTTTATCAGTTCAGCGACGTTTAGCGTCGTAAAGTCTATAACATCGCCGAATATTAAACTAATACTGACGCTTTGCGACGTATTTCGGGCGTCGCTAATTTCTGCTAAATAGGGTTTCCTCGGTTCCAATTTTCATTTCTTCCTCTCCCCAAATTCTTTGTTCCCGTCCCTCTTCCCCCGAACTCGACGACAGCCCGACCCCCTTCCCTCCGGCGCCGCTCATCCTCCTCCTCCACTGCGAGCTCCTTCTCCTCCCTCCGGCGAGCCCCTTCTCCTCCTCCTCCTCCACCGCGAGCCCCTTCTCCTCCTCCTCCTCCACCGCGAGCCCCTTCTCTTCCTCCACCGCGAGATCCTCCTCCGCCACTACCGCGAGGAGACTGAAGGTAAACCCTAACCCTAATTGAGGTGTTTTTCGTATCCAAAATGGACACGGAGACACATTACGACCATGTGTTGACTGATACAGTGTGTTCGTGAGGTTTTGGACACTTTGTGTCCATTTGTTGGATACGTGGACACCCCCAAGCTTGCATATATATGTATTTCACCTCTTTACACTTAATCCCCTCCTCCTCCACCACCGAACTTGTCCTCCTCCTCCTCTTCCACCACCGTGAGGAGACTGAAGGTAAACCCTAACCCTAATTGAGGTGTTTTTCATATCCAAAATGGACACGGAGACACGTTACGACCATATGTTCACTGATACAGTGTGTTCGTGAGGTTTTGGACACTTTATGTCCATTTGTTGGACACGTGGACACCCCCAAGCATGTATATATATGTATTTCACCTCTGTACACTTAATCCCCTACATACACTTGTGTATTTTCGTATTAATTTGGATTTGCATATTGGGTTTGGGTTTCGATATAGTGTTTGATACATTGTTTCACCTTGTAACATTCCTACACTTATTTTAGACAACAAGTATATGAACCAAGTAGTCAACATCTATTCGTTGAAGTATGGTACTCCATTCTTCGTAAGTTCTAGCTATATATGTCTTAAGATCCAATACTCGAAAATCCTAAGAAGAAGAAGAAGAAAAGAATAAAATGACATCGCTCAACACCCTATGACAACTCTTTGTAGAATTGTGTTAAAGTGTAAGTTCTACAGTATGAGTTCTACAGTATGGTTCTCTTTGTAGGATAAAATGACATTGCTCAACCCTATCGATCCTCCATACAAGTCTTCCTTCATCTATTGTCTTAAAGTGTGAGTTCTACAGTATGGTTCTCTTTGTACAATTGTGTCTTATTTTAGACAACAATGGTTTCCTATTTTTATAGGTAACATGGCAACATGTGTAAGGGAACATATAGGTGTGTGTGTTTGTGTTTGAAAGGGAGTGTCACAAGAGTAAGGCGTGAGCATGTGTTAGTATTTTGAGCTGTGAGAGTGTTTGTTCTATTGAGGTTAGTACCAACTGGCAAATTAGGTTAAAAGAACCTGGGAACTATGGTGTGGTTGTATACATCATGTATATGTATGTGTGTGTCTAGTGGGAGAAAGGGGGAGGGTTAACTAGTACCAGGTATTTGGAGAGGAGGGAGAGTTTATACTAGTATATATAGACTAATATCCTAAAACTTGACTTATACAACTTAGAAATGGCTAGTTTGACCAAGTTGGACTAGTTTAGCTTAGAGTTGGCTCGGTTGGACTATACATAATATATAGACTAATATCCTAAAACTTTACTTCTACAACTCAGCCTATATGAAATATTGTAGACACGGATGATATACCGCCGCGACAATCTCTGACCACCGTACGCACAAACATGCAAAAGAAAAGATAGCAATACGAAAAAAAGATGACAGATAATCTCTGACCATTTAACGTAAAATGTCATGTGTACATATACTGCGGAAAGTGTAGACCGCATGAACTGACAATTGCATATCATTCACTACCTTGATGTATCTATCTTACAGAACTATGGAGCTGAATTACTATTTGCGGAATCGTACTTGGATGTACAACCGTCATCCTGATGACATGTGCGGTGTGCGGGATGAATTCATAGAGGGCGTACACCAGTTCCTGCAGTTTGCCAAGGCGTTCCCTCAGTACATGGACGGTACCAAAATTAAGTGTCCGTGTGTGAGATGTCGCAACTTGAAATATCATCCAGAAGTGGATGTCACGTATCATTTATACTCGAAGGGTTTTACGCCGAATTACTATCAGTGGAGCGAGTACGGAGAACTTGTGTCTTTAGCATCGGAGTACGAGCCTTATGTGGATGTCCACAACAATGCTCCTTACGACGATGGGTTGGTGAACATGGTTTTCGACGCGGCCGGGCCTAGTTTCGATCCGGATGATCATGATGCACCTGAGGAGGCACCGATCTCCGATGTTACACAGTTCATGGAGTTGCTGGAGAATGCAAGGACTCCATTATATCCTAGTTGTGAGGATCATTCACCGTTGGAGGTGGTTACAAGATTGTTGAGCATCAAGTCCGATTTTAACATGTCGCAAGATTGCTACAACCGTCTTATGGAGTTGCTTATAGAAATATTGCATGAGGGTGCGAAGTTGCCTAAAGACTTCTACCGGTCTAAGAGGATGGTTAGATCACTCTGGATGGGATACGAAAAAATCGATGCCTGTCGTAACGGGTGCATGTTGTACTACAAAGACGACAAGGATGAAGACGCCTGCAGATTTTGTGGTGTCGATCGCTACAAGGCATGTGGTAGAGGAAAGTCTGTCGGTGCCAGGAAGCCTACCTCTTCGATGCACTACTTGCCGTTGACGCCGCGGTTGCAGCGGTTGTTTATGGTGAAGGAAACTGCAGAAAACATGAGTTGGCATAAGCGGGAACATACCGAAGGAATGTTGGATCACCCATCTGATGGAGAAGCATGGAAGCACTTTGATCGAGAGTATCCAGATTTTGCTTCTGATCCGCGTAATGTCAGATTGGGTCTCTGCTCCGACGGTTTTACCCCATTCGGACTTTCGGGATCCCAGTATTCGTGTTGGCCTGTGATCGTAACCCCGTACAATCTACCGCCTTGGATGTGCATGAAGACTCCGTATATGTTTCTCACCATTATTATCCTAGGTCCGAACAATCCGAAAAGGAACATCGATGTGTATTTACAGCCGTTGATTGATGAGTTGAATCAGCTGTGGGAAGTAGGTTCCAACACGTATGAAGTATCTAGAAAACAAAATTTTCGGATGCATGCAGCACTTATGTGGACCATCAACGAATTTTCGGCCTATGGAATGTTATCTGGATGGAGCACGCATGGTCATCTTTCATGTCCGTATTGTATGGACAGCACTAAGGCTTTCCGTTTGAAATACGGAGGCAAATCGTGCTTCTTCGATTGTCATCGACAATTCCTGCCGAAGGATCATCCGTACCGGAGGAACAGGAATGCTTTTCGTGCTGGCGTTGTGGAGAAGGCTAATCCCCCGCCAAGATGGACCGGATACACGATATGGGAAGAGGTAAAAGATTTACCAAGGGCTATTGAGCAGCCTGCTACGGGCTACAAGTGTGACGAATTTGGTCGCACTCATAACTGGACGAAGAGGAGTATATTCTGGGATCTTCCATATTGGAGCACCAATCTGATTAGACATAACCTTGATGTCATACATATCGAGAAGAATGTGTTTGACAACATAATTAATACTGTAATGGACGTAAAGGGGAAGACGAAAGACAATCCAAAGGCTAGATTGGACTTGGAAGAAATATGTAGACGTCCTGTATTGCATTTGATAGAGGACGGGAATGGGAAGTTGAAGCAGCCTAAGGCAATTTTCTCACTGGAGAAGGAGGATAAAGTGAGGCTTTGTAGGTGGATTCAAGGTCTTTGATGTACTTTCATATTTCTAGTCTCTATTATTTGTTGTACTTTCATATTTCTAGTCTCTATTATTTATTGTACTTTCATATTTCTAGTCTCTATTATTTGTTGTATTATCATATGCTGTTATCAGGTATGGAAGGTCGTCGCGGAGCGTACCAAAGGGGACAACGAGGTCACTCTCCTCCGGTACTTTCTACAGGTACTGCTAGAGGACGGAGTTTTCCTTCGGTACCTTATTCTGTTACCGGCTCTGGATCCTCGTCGCCGATTACTCCTCCATATCGGACAGTAGGTGGGCCTGGTGGGACGACGTCACGTGGCATATCTCCTGGGACGAGTAGTTCCAGGCCTGTTGAGAGTGATCGCCCGTCTAGCGTTCCTACTGCTGATACGATGATGGAGACGGATGAGCAGATGGCGGAGGCTGCGACGACGGCCGAGACGGCGGCGCCGACGGCCGACCAGCATCATGCAGATGATGCGTACGCACCTCCGGAGGAGAGGAGGACGGAGATCTGGGCCGACGGTACAAAATAGGCGTTTTGGTTTATAATTTTTTTCTTTCTATTTTTATCATAATTTAACTTTTTTCATGAATATAATATGTTTGTATAGATATCGTCCCCCAGAGGTACAGAGACGTCTAGGCCACATGCTGAGGCATAATTATGGTGGTGCTTGGATTAACTACTCTGAGGCTCCGGACGAGAGGAAGGCCTTCTGGTTTGCGTGCTTCAAGGTTAAAATATATTTGCTTTTAACATGAATCATATAATTTTTGTATATTATATATAAATGATAAATATTTGGTTTGCGTTCTAGGATATGTTTTTCTATCCACCGCACCGGGCCGAGCTTATCGAGGGGATATTTTCTGTCGTCGCTGCCAAGTTGATCCGCGACTCTATCAATGATCAGAAGGATCGTGATCATGCCGAAAGCCGATCCAAGGTTGGATCACCCCTGATCAATGGAATGCGATGAAGGCTCGATTCGAGGAGCCAAAGTACAAGGAGAAGTCGGAGAAGGCCAAGGCGGCTAGGCAACATGTCTCGAAGTGGTACGGTGGGTCGATTCCGATGACAGAACATTTCCGTCGTCTAGTATGTCTTCCTCTTTTAGAAATATTATTTTAATGAAAAACTGATAAATTATTACTAAGATAATATATTTAATTACAGGTAAGGAAGGTCGGTAACGCCGACATGGTGGCCGCTTCCTGGCCACCCATCGTCGCGGCGCTGACCTGATTGACGAGAGGGCCGAGCAGACTTATGTAAGTATTACAATACGTTATCTTAATTTAATACTTCGTGTCAATTTTAATATAACTTAGTAAATATGATGCAAATAAATATTCATGTAGTTAGTAATAATAAGTACATTAATTAGAAATTAGAAATAATAAGTACATTAATTAGAGATTAGTAATAATAAGTACATTAATTAGAAATTAGAAGTTAGTAATAATAAGTACTTTCTAGGCCGAGTATCAGAGGCTGCGGGAACGGGCGGCTGCTAGTGCACCTGATGCAGGCAAGGCCGGTACTTTCTCGCAGCCCACTAAGGCTCCGTCGGAGGACGAGCTGTGGATTTCCGCCACTGGTGGACTCCGTAGGGGTACATACTACGGTACGGGATCCTATGGCGCCCTAGTTGCGACCCAGCCCTCTAGGACATCTCCTGCTAGTGTGCATGGTCCACAGCCGTCCCAGGAGTCTGCCCGAGTCCACCAGAAGATGGAGTCTCTCCGTGACGACCTGCTACGACGGATCGAGGAGCAGTCTCAGCACGACGATCCTGCGCTGCTAGCACGATTGGATGCGCTCGACCGCGGCATTATGGACCTCGGGGAGACGACTGAGAGGACAGAGCGCACCGTTGGAGGGTTAGAGCGCACGGTCACGGAGCTGCAGACAGGACATGTGACCATGACCGAGAGGATGAGATTGGCGCAGGAGTCGATGGTCGAGAGCAGTAATAGAATGTTATCTATCATGGATTCATACCACCAGCGACTTGCAGCGTTGGAGCGTGCTGGTGTTCCGGGTACGCCTTCATCGTCGTCGACTCCGCCGCCTCCACCGCCATCTTCTTCGATACCGACTCCACCGACGTCACTGCCTCCATCGGTATCGATTTCACGTGAGGAGTATCAGTTGTTCTTATCCCTTCGTCACGGCGGTGCCCCTTCTGCACTAGATTCCTAGTAGTCCTAGTTAGGACTGTTTCTGTGTTTGTTTCATTCTTTATTTGTGACTTGGATATTTGTTGGTTGTGTAGATTTGGATACTTGGTTGTTTGGATACTTGGTTATTTAGATATTTGGTTATTTGGATACTTGGTTATTTGGATATTTGGTTATTTGGATACTTGGTTATTTGGATATTTGGTTATTTGGATATTTGGTTATTTGGTTAGTTGTTGTGTGATTGTTGTAAACTTGGTTATTTGGATATTTGGTTATTCGCAATTATCGACGTCAAGTATACAAACTTGGTTAGTTGTGTACAGCGAGAAATGGACATTCTGTGATTGTTTGGATCCTATTCTAAAGTGAGAAATGGTTATATTTTTAAACTGCAGGGAGAAATGGACATTCTGTATTTTATTTTTTTATTTTTTTGCAGATTTAGCGACGTTTACCGACGGACACCGACGTAAGTTTGCGTCGGGAAACGTCGGTAAATATGCCATATTTTCTAGTTTACCGACGTTTTAGCGATGTTATAAATGTCGGCGAACGTTGGTAAACGTCGGTGTTCGTCGCTAATATTCCCAGGAATTCCCAGGAATTACCGACGTTTAGCGACTTCGATCATGTCACTAAACCACCGACTATTCGTCGATAATACGTCGGTAATTTACCGACGCGTAGCGATACACAGTATTACGTCGGTAATCCACCAACGTCACGACGATAGGCGTCGGCAATATACCGACGTATATATACGTCGATAAACGTCGATAATGGCGACGTTTTACGACGTTTCGAAGATTAGCGACTTACATTTCAGCGACTATCACGAAACGTCGATAATTTCGTCGCTAACTTTATTTAGCGACGAAATTTGTCGTTTTAGCAACGTCTTTATGCGTCGCTAAAACGACTTATTCTGGTAGTGAGCAATCTCTCCTTCACAATAGTCCTTAATCATCTCTCTCTCTCTCAAAGATTGTAAAGCACTCTTGTTTTTTAAATAAGTTTTCAACTAGCATGCATCATCCTTTTATATGCCATTGGTAATCTATACATGGAAGGCCAATATATATATGGAAACTTCCAATATGCATCAATCATATATTTAATGGAAATCCAATCATAATTGGCTTGCCATAATTGGAAGCTCAATTAAATGGAAAGCTACTATATGAAGGGTCCAATCATAGATATATGATCAAAGTAAATAAGAAAATTCAATCATATATTTTCTTACCATATATGTTCCAAAATAGAATCCATGCACTCCCCGAGCTTCTCCGACACATGGATGGCGCTCGTCGCTCTCCAGGGTATTCTTCACATAGGTTGGGAACCCCACCCACTCCAACACAACTCACCTGAGATATAACTAACTCCCGTCTAACGAACGCCAAGCAATAAATATGATCAGTGATTATGGCGTATGTACAAATCCCACTCTATATAACTCAGATGAATTTACAATATTGACAACCCTTTGATAGGTTCAATTTCCTCATCACACTCAAGAAGAGACGACAGAGGTTGCTTAGGGTAATTCTTCTTTTTGTCTATTGTTCTTCGGATTGTATAATCTATTTTTATCGGCCAAGTAGTTGTTGTGATCCGCTTAGATCGGAGAAAAGTTAGTAAGAAATATGCATCTTGAATTAGACTCCGATCGTCTTATGATTTTTTTCACAAGGAACCCCAAAATTGTTGTATTTGCGTTTGAGCTCGTGTGATTTTGGCAATTTGATTTTCTGTAACTTTTTTTGATTCTCTCACAATTTCTTTGATTTGGGTGTTTATGGTTTTCGCGTTTCGTTCCCAACACTTATTTCAGTTCTCCTGTCAAGAACTCTTGTAATGCATGAAATAGTGACCCTCTTGATTAACGGAAAAGGCATAAGATTATGACTGGGTGACGAAAGATCAGTGGATCGACCCAGAGTGACGTATTATTCCTTAAGTGATGGAAGTTGGAGATAGTCGGCCCAAAGTTATGAAATACAACATGTATATAATCCCGTCCCGTGTGACCGGGCACCTCAGCAAATCAGCTTGCATGTGATTGCATGTAGTTATCCATCAAACATAGCAAACTATGATTGATCGAAGAAATATTTCAGGAGAAGTAACCAATTCCACCACACTCAATCTATAACTAGGCTTGACAATGGTTCCTCCATCATAGGCTCATAGCCTGCGTCAGTTCTTACAACCCCGTCGACGCAGCCAAAGATGGCCTCCTACTCGGAGAACCTACGTAGACTATAGTAATAAGTAGGGAACGTAGATTATTGACAGAAGGAAATTTAAGGATGTACAGCTGGCAAAAATGGCCTCTTGTAACAATTTCGAAGGGAGTAGTTTGTACATCATTGATCTCTCAGAGATATCAGAGGCAAGGAGATTTGACAAGTCTTATCTTAACAAATATGGAGGCCCCTCTATCCTAATGCAGGATTACTACACCTTTCTTTTCTCAACAGCGATCACAACCCTATTCTATTACTTCCCAACCTAACCTACAGAAGAAGGAAATTCCCAATTCGCTTTGAAGCTGCCTGGACCCTTCATGACGATTATTACCAATTCCTTCTTCACTCATGGACTTAAGCAAGAGCAAATAACCTAAAGAGTAAACTGAGATATCTTCTTCCCAGATTACGCCCTTTGGGCAAATCTCGAATTGATTATCTTTCCAATGACATCAAATCTTATGAAGAAAGACTGCTACACATTCAAACTCAACAACCGAGTGACACTTTACAAAGAGAAGAAAGAAGTGTTCAAATCATTCTCAATAAACTCTACCTTCAGAAGGAATTGTATTGGAAGCAAAGATCTAGCATATCATGGTTAAAAGAGGGAGACAAAAACACCATATTCTTCCACTTATCTGCAACCATAAGGAAGAGCAGAAACACCATTCACAGTATCCAGAAACCTAATGGAGAGCATGCTACAGAATATACGGATATTGCTGATACCTTTGTTAATCATTTCTCCACATTATTTCAAAATATGGAGTCTTCTCCAGTTCATGCCCATATCTTAACAGAGCTTCCTCGAGTATCAGAAGAGGAGAACAAGTCTCTGAGTTTAATCCCTAAAGCGGAAGAAATCAGAGCCACTATCATGAATATGAGCCCCTACAAAGCTCCAGGTCCAGATGGATTCCCAACATTCTTCTATCAACGGAGTTGGACGATTATAGGAGATGAGGTAACTACTCTTATTCAACAGTTCTTCAAAACTGGAATTATGCCACCTTCTCTCAACCATACTCACATAGCTCTTATTCCTAAAACTCATCACCCCTCTACACCTTCAGAATACCGTCCAATAGCTCTGTGTAATGTACTCTACAAGATCATCACCAAAATTCTTGTAAATAGGCTGCGACCCCTCCTCCACAAATTAATCAGTTCCTTTCAGAACGCCTTCGTCCCTGGTCGGTTCATTGGTGATAACGTGGTCATTGCCCAAGAACTTTTTCATTCAATAATGAACCATAACCCAAACAACAGTCAATTTGCTCTAAAATTGGACATGTCTAAGGCCTATGATAGGCTCGATTGGGGTATTATTAAACACACTCTCTCAGGGTTTGGGATTAGTGACCTTTCTCATAAGCTCATTATGCAATGTGTCTCTACGACTACTTTTGCTATACTCGTCAATGGAGAACCCTCAAAAACCATCACTCCAAGTCGAGGTATCCACCAGGGCCCCTCTCGCCTTATCTATTCATCATGAGTATGGAGATCTTATCTACATTTATCAAAATCATGGACAGAAACTTACTCTATGATAGTGTCAAGCTACCATATTCTTCAACCCATTATTCACATCTAGCTTTTGTAGATGACCTTATCATCTTTGGTAAATGTTCTCTCCACAATATTTATCAGGTTAAAATCATACTCCAAACATTTGAACTTTGGTCTGGACGTATAAACTTTGACAAATCTTCCATGTTCTTCTCCAAAAAGACAGATTATATTATGAGACAACTTTATCTTCACATTTTGGGAGTAAGATTAATGAGCAAATCTGATAAATACCTTGGTCATCTTCTTCTCCAATCTAAGAACAGATCTACTACCTACTCTAACCTACTCACTGCTACTTCTTCCCGCCGCCAAGGATGGAAAAGAAACTGCTTATCTCATGCTGGTCAAACCGTACTCATCAAATCCACCCTAGCTTCTATTCCTACTTATTATCTTTCTTCTTACCATATTCCAAAAAAGGTTACAAGAAAACTCAACATCATTCAAAGAGACTTTTGGTGGGGCTCTGTTGAAAAGAAGAAAATCCATTATACTTCTTGGTCGGATATAACAAAACCAAAGTACCAAGGCGGATTAGGTATTCGAGATCCTCACATCACTAACTTTCCCTCTTGCTCAAATTAACATGGAGATTTCTCACAGACACCACCTCAGTTTGGGCTTCTCTACTAATGACCAAATACCTTAAAAACACATCATTTTGGACTGCTACTCCATCCAATTCATCATCAAGCATATGGACCAGTATCCTGCGCAGCAGAGACTTCCTCTTCAACAATGTTCTTTGGTCAGTAGGTGATGGAACCAAAATTTGCATTTGGACTGATCCATGGGTTCCTAATCTTCCATATTGTAAGGTGAATGGTTATCAATTTGCTCCTACTTGGGTCCAGAAGGTGAGTGATCCCATAAACATAGATGCTCTCTGTTGGAAGGAAAACCTCATTCATATTCTATTCCCCCTTGAAGAAGCTACAACTATATTGAAGATCCCTCTATCTCCGAATTGCATGATCGACAAATTGGTATGGAAACATACTACTGACGGTGTTCTTACCACTAAATCGGCATATAGGGTCATCCATGACCAACTAACTATGGATGAGAGCAGAACGATTGTTTCCAGTTTCAAGGAGTGGCGGAAATTATGGTCCATCAAGAATATTTGTCCCAGAGTTCAACTGTTCATCTGGAGAGTCATTACCAATTCTCTCCCGACTAATGTCAACATCCACAGACGTATCGAACAAGTCGATGATACTTGTTCAATCTGTCAGGTATATCCAGAAACCATTGACCATTTATCTCTTCACTGTCATATTACATGTATATCTTGGCAACATCATCCGATCCTAGCAAATCAAATCACCAGTGCTACTTCAGTATCAACCTTCATCAATGATTTGCTCGTTGAGGGAGATCAACACAAAGTTTCACATGCTTTCTATCAACTATGGTCCATCTGGAAAGCGAGAAACAAAGCTATATTCCAGCAGATACCACCATGCGGGAAGAACATATTTGATGAGGCTGTCAACATGAAGATTAAATATGAAGCCTTCAATATTAAAGATCCTAATATTGACCACACCAAGGCTATTACTGGAGACTCAACACACTGGATCCCACCTCCACATGACCCATGGAAGATCAATTACGATGGATCATATCTCGACGGAAAGATAGCCGCTGCTGCAATTCTTCGAAATTCTAATGGCATATTTTACAGAGCTCTATCCAAGTCAGAAGAAGGTAGTACACCACTGGAAGCGGAAGCTTTAGGCATAAGATTGGCCATACATATCTGCAATTATGTACAACTCAATCATGTGATCATTGAAGGGGACTACAGACCACTTATTGATGCCATCAACAACAAAGAATCAATCCCCCTATGGCGAGCAAGACACACAATTGAAGATGCAAAGAGAGCAATCAATTCTTCAACTGGATTATCTTTTGTCTATGTCAATAGAAATGCAAACTCATGTGCTCACTATTTAGCTAGTGATACTCTCCTTACTGGCCTTTGTAATCAGCTTTTCTTTTATGATACTATCCCTGATAGTATCTCAAGTCATGTCCTTCAGGACATGAATCATGTACCTTCTTAATTCAGTAATGCAAATTGGTTTCAAAAAAAAAAAACAAATATGGTGGCAATGAGCAATGAGAAGACATTTTCATTTTCATACGTGTGTGTGACCTTTTAATTTTTTTGGAATCAGATAAATTGTTTCTGAAATCGCTCACATTGGGATTCGAACTCCTGACCACTCGGACTGTATGCATCTCTCTTAACCACTAGGCTATAGGACATCAACAAGAAGCATAATATATATATATATATATATATATATATATATATATATATATATATATATATATATATATGGTCTACATGTACGTGCCTTGCACGTATTTCAATTAAAATATCATAAGGTCAGTTACAATCTCTGCCTTTTCCAGGTGACTATTTATGTGTGTGTGTTTTCTTTTTACAATGCCAAGAAATTCGAAATACGAATTTTGTTTATTTTTTTTAAATTTTCTATTGAGAATAATAATATTTGGAAAATGGTAAGGAGAGACAAATTTATTACCATTGGAACTTGAAGAGTTGTATGGAAAGAAGATGCTTCATAGCATGTAAACTTTATTGCTTTGACTCTTAATATAAATGACATGCAAGTTGACATAATAATATCATGTTATAAAATATTCAAGGGTATTTTAGGAATTCAAAAGTTTCACCACCAAGTTTTCCTATATATATATATATATATATATATATATATATATATATATATATATATATATATATATATATATATATATGTCGTTCTAGTTGTTAGCAAGTTGAGACATAGCACATCTTTGTTGGATTAGTTCGATTCCGCACATAGATAACGGATTATACGTAACCACACACAATGGAAGTGGTAGAGTCGACAAACTGAGATATGACCACGATCAGTGATTCCAACTTCTATAGTGATTGTTAACAACCTTAGAGAAAGTAGTAAGATACATAATAATTTTGCTACTTCCACATAATTATTGTGTTGATTTAGCCTTTAGGTATAAGTTGGTTGAGACTATTCACTAATACATTCCTCAATGTATCGATCCCCTCCTTCACAGGTCCAGGAAATCGTTTGAATTTTCTAAGGTGTTCAGAGCTCAATCGACAACTTGAAGTCTTTCATTCGAAGATGTTTTTCTTTGTAATAAAAGACTTGATGTATGGAAAATTGTTATTGTATGAGTTGCATGAGTTGTAAGCTAAGTTGGCATATTTACGTTGACTATTAAGAATATTTGTAATTCCGTTGCAAACTTGTCAATAAAAGAAATTTTCTTGGCATATAATAGAAAAAAAATAAATTTTTTTTCTTTCAAAAACATTAAAAATATTGACTTAGAAAATAAGAGAAATGTAGTGATATAATGGATTATGCCAAGTGTCAAGAAATTAGTGGACAGACTCACCATTTATCATTGCCACGTGGTGAGGCCGGACCATCCAATAATTTTTACATCATATGCTGCTACTCGCTTGCCATCTCTTTCATGGAGTGCACTTTCTTGTAAAATTAGCACAATATCTCTTTCTTTCTTCGAATTAGTAGTGGCTCAAGAGCTCCTTCTACTCCCTTGATCATGGAGAAACTCTTCCCATCATCACTTTGTAGTTTTCTTTATGGATTATGTCTTACAAGTTACAACCTTCATACAAGATTATGCATGCCTCTTTGATTGAAGATACCTTTCAAGTTTTATACACATGGTTATCATTATATTGTAAATTTTGTAATTGTAACCTACAAGATAATGTGAATTATTTTGATGTGAATATTGAATATATATTTATATGGGGTTGATTTAAATTTTGAAAAGTTTTTATCTGGTTGCTAATGTAATAAGTATTATATATATATATATATATATATATATATATATATATATATATATATATATATATATATATATATATATATATTATTTTAGCTGTGGAATCTAATTATGTACCACTTGGTCGAAACTGTAATATCAATGGTAGCATTTTTTATGGACTAGATCTATGAACTTGTCTTGTGTTGGGAAAGAAATGCGGAAACCTTTTCCCAAACCGGAGAGTACCTGCGAGAGGACCGAGCAATACAACGCACGAACCCAAAAACAAACACAACAAAAATAATCCACGCAGACACAGAGAATTTTTGACGTGGAAAACCCTTGCGGGAAAAACCACGGGACGATCGGAGTCCAACCCTGAGAAGCCTCCACTAATGGAATAGAAGAAATACACCCTCTACAAACTCCTCCCGATCCAAATCAGATCCCCACGACACTCAGAGATAAGAACAATGATTACAAGGCTACGAAGAGCGAGAACGACGAGTAGAGATTACCCGAACACGACCTCCTTCGAATAGCGACCTTCAATCCTTCGTCTTCTTCTCCGAAGTTTTAATGGCACTCTTGCCTCCTTCTCTCTCAAACTTGTGTTGTCCAATGCGTTGTACTAATGAATTAGGGTTGAGAAAACTCAATATAACTTCCCAATCCCGCAACCAACCTGGACCGTTGGATTAGATCCAATGATGAAAACTCATCCTAAACTTCGCTTCAGCCCCCGACGACACAGAGTTCGGCCAGAACTCTGTGTCGAGCAAACAGAACCTCACGCCAACATTCTGGAGGAGCCAGACCGAGTTCGGCCCGAACTCGCCTTGGGACCGAGTTCGGCCCGAACTCGGATCCCCTACTTCCAGCCGCTCCAGCAGCAGCAGCAGCAACTCCGTCGCCTACTTCCCAAGCTTCTCCGACATCGGATGGCGCTCGTCGCACTTCGGGGTCTTCTCCACATAGGTTGGGAACCCCTCCCACTCCAACAAATCTCCCCTTCACAACTATGGGGAGGATGTCGTCATCCCGACGACCTGCCTGTAGTACTCAAACTTCCCCCTTGGTAGAATCTTCGTAAACATATCAGCTCCGTTGTCGTCTGTATGTACCTTCTCAAGCGTCGCGTCCTTCTTCTCAACCACATCCCGTATACAATGATACCGAGTCTCGATGTGCTTGGACCGGCTATGAAACGTCTGATTCTTCACCAGGTGGATAGCACTCTGACTGTCGCAAAGCAAAGTATACTGCTCTTGCTTCAGTCCCATTTCCTGCAACAGCTTCTTCATCCACAACAGCTCCTTGCAAGCCTCCGTCGCCGCAATGTATTCCGCCTCCGTCGTCGACAAGGCAACACACTTCTGCAACTGCGACTGCCACGACACCGCTCCTCCCGCAAACATCATCACGTAGCCCGAAGTCGATCGCCTCGTGTCTACATCTCCAGCCATATCAGCGTCGGTGTACCCAACCAGCTTCGGCTCGTCACCACCAAAGGAAAGTCTCCAACCGGCAGTGCCCTGAAGATATCATAGAATCCACTTGACCGCACTCCAATGTACCCTTCCAGGATTTGAAAGATACCTGCTAACCGTACCAACTGCATGAACAATATCTGGCCTCGTACACACCATAGCATACATCAGGCTCCCCACAGCTGAGGCATATGGAACCCGCTCCATATCTTCCTTTTCGTCCTTGGTAGATGGACACTGCTCCTCAGTGAACTTAAAGTGAGCCGCGAGGGGGGAACTCACTTTCTTCGACCCGTCCATCCCGAAATGCTGAAGTACCCGATGAATGTACTTCTTTTGGGACAAGTGTAGCAGCTTGGACTCCCTCTCTCAGCTGATCTCCATCCCAAGAATAGTCTTCGCTGCGCCCAAATCCTTTATAGAGAAGGCCGCGCCCAGTTGGCGATTCAACTCCGCTATCCTAGTGGCATTCCGACCCACTAATAGCATATCATAAACATAGAGCAACAAAATAATAAAATTATCATTGGCAAAATACCTCACAAATGCACAATGGTCCGACGTCGTCCGTGCATAACCATGCTCCCCATAAACGACTCGAACTTCCTGTACCACTGCCTCGGAGCCTGCTTCAGACCATACAAGCTCTTCCTCAACCGGCAGACCAAATGTGACTTGCCCTTCTCACAGAATCCCTCCGGCTGCTCCATGTACAACTCCTCCTCAAGATCACCGTGGAGGAATGCCGTCTTCACGTCCATCTGCTCGACCTCCAAGTCGAAACTGGCTGCTAATGCTAGCACCACCCGAATAGACGAATGCTTGATGACAGGCGAAAAGATTTCATCATAATCCATGCCTTTCCGCTGACCGTAGCCCTTGACTACCAGCCTCGCTTTGTATCGAGGGCGAGTAGCATCTTCCGTCTGCTTCACTCTGAACACCCATCGATTCTTCAAAGCCTTCTTGTCCTTTGGCAACCGCACCAGATCATAAGTGGAATTGGTGTGCAAGGAACTCATCTCCTCCTGCATAGCCACCATCCACTCATGCCTGTGTTCGTCTTCCATAGCCTCTGCAAAACTTTCGGACTCTCCCCCGTCAGTCAATAGCACATACTCATCCGGTGAGTATCTCGTAGATGATCGACGATCCCTGTCACTCCTTCTCAGTGGAGCCACTGGTGCTGGCTGTATACCGACAGCCTCCTCCCCTTCAGGAACTACCTCTTCGTCATGCTCATCCTCCTGAGGGACACCCTGACCACCATCAGCAGGCTGATGATCAAGGTTGGGAGCAACTCCATGTACCGGCTCCCCCATAACTGGATCCTCTACGATGTCCTCTGGAAACTGCTCGAAGCGAAATGACTCTAACTCAGGCAATTCCTCAGCCTCAGAAGGCGTCTCGGAATCCTGACTGTTGGTCATGGTCTGATCCTCGACGAATACCACGTCCCTGCTTCTGTAGAGCTTTCCTTCCACTGGGTCGTATAGTCTATAGCCAAACTCATCACGACCATAGCCGACAAAGACGCATCGCCTCGTCTTCGGCTCAAGTTTGGTCCTCTCGTCCTTCGGTACATGCACGAAGGCCTTCCAACCAAACGTCCGCAGGTGATTGTATGACGGCTCTTTGCCGTACCATACTTTGTCAGGCACATCACCCTGCAAAGGAGCACTAGGAGACAAATTAATAATATAAGCAGCTGTGAGAAGAGCCTCACCCCAATAACTGCCCGGCAAGTTTGCTTCTGACAGCAAACACCACACCCTCTCTATCAGTGTCCTGTTCATGCGCTCCGCTACACCATTGAGCTGAGGTGTCTTTGGCGGAGTCTTCTGGTGTCGTATCCCTTGCTCTCTGCAATACGCATCAAAGGGACTGATGTATTCGCCGCCATTGTCGGACCGAACACACAACAACTTCTTGCCCGTCTCCCTTTCAACAGAGGCCTGAAACTCCTTGAAAGTAGGCAGCACCTGATCCTTGGTCTTTAAGGCGTAGACCCAAACCTTCCTGGAACAATCATCAATAAAGGTTACAAAGTAAGAAGCACCACCAAGAGATTTTACCTTCATAGGACCGCAGACATCCGAGTGAATCAACTCGAGCAACGCCGGCTTCCTCGAACTTGGGTGACTTTGGAAAGACACCCTATTTTGCTTCCCAGCCAAACAGTGCGTGCATTTCTCCAACTTTGTAGACCTGAGCCCCGGAATCACTTTCCTGTTCACCAAGTAGCTCATCCCCTTATCGCTGATATGGCCGAGCCGCCTGAGCCACAACTCGGTAGACGCATCACTGACTGCGTTCACCTCCTGTGCCCCCTCTGCGCTCCCCTCCATATAGTAGAGACCGGACTTCCTGCTTCCTCTGGCAATCACCATCGAACCTCTGGAAAGCTTCCACTGACTATTCCCGAAGAGACTGAAGAATCCCTCGTCATCCAACCTTCTAACCGACACCAGGTTGAAACGGATATCAGGGATATGACGAACATCTTTGAGAACAAGAACCGCACCCGTCTTCGTTCTCAAATGCACATCTCCAACGGCAACCGCCTTCGACACATCTCTGTTGCCCATCTTCAACACGCCACAGTCGCCTGTCGTGTAAGTGGCAAACAGTGCCCTATTGTGAGATACATGTGCTGAAGACCCTGAGTCCACCAGCCAAGAATTGTCATCGCAGGCGAGGTTAGTAATGACCTCATCACCTACGACGAACATCGCCTCCATGCATCGAGACCGCCGCTGTAGTGTTCTCTTCTTGCTTCTTCTTGTCGCCCTTCTTCTCTCTCTTCCAAGCGAAACAATTTCGCTTGATATGGCCCTTCTTACCGCAATGGTAACACTCTGAGTCCTCGTACCGACCTTTGGACTTCCCCCTGCTCTTGTCTCTGCCACCACCTGGACCCCTGCTTTTGCCCCTTCTGCGGCTCTCTGAAACAAGTACCTCTGAGTGGTGGGATGTGGATGAAGTGCCCTGAGAACGTCTCCGCATCTCTTCATTCAACACCCCGCTCTTGGCAAACTCCAGACTGACCATGCCCTCTGGAGCAGAAGCGATCATAGATACTCGTACGGTCTCCCACGAGTCTGGCAATGTACACAGCAGCCATAGTCCCTGAACTTCGTCGTCGAACTTGACTCCCATAGAAGATAGCTGGTCAACCACGCCCTGGAACTCACTCAAGTGATCCGAAATAGACGCCCCGTCTTTGTACCGCAGACCCATCATCATCCGGATCAGGAACAACTTGTTTACCCCGGTCTTCTTCGCTTACAAAGACTCCAGCTTATCCTACAACGTCTTCGTGTGCTCAATATTGGCAACGTGATTGTACACGTTCTCATCAACAAACTGTCGAATGTACCCACACACCTATATGTAACGCCCCAGTCCCAAAATACGTAGGACTAGGAACGTAGACATGCCAGCTGTATTCATACGAAGTATACTCCAATATATGGAAGCCTCGTATAAATACATAAGCTGTAAAATGTAGTAAAACCACAACTAATCTCATCCACACAGAATAATTAAATAAAAGATCATATAATGAGAATAAATTTGTCTTGATACAATATGTTGGGTGGAGACAAATCCACTACCAACAAAATAAGGAAAAGTACATAGAAAATGTAATGAGTGGCGAGCGAAGCGAAAACGATCCAAATGCAATCATCCTCGAAAAACAGCGAAGATCACGGCTAGAGCTAAAGCACCTGCGAAAGATAATAACACACACCTGGCAAGACAACCAGGTCCTCAGAGGAACGTAACAAGACACATAATAGCATGCCATATAATCTGAATAAATATTGCTCAATAAATAAGTAAATCGAATTTATAACATGGTCCAATACGCACCTACTGAACGAGCGTACCATCCCCCCAACCAAACAAGGACAGGAGATGGTAAACTAATTCACGGTAACGTACCTTCCCATGCTAATAATCCAATATGGTATCCGGACCCCAACAAGGTTCAATACCTTCTCATCGAAGTAGTAAGTCACACCTACAACCAAACAAGGACAAGATGTGACGAACTAATCCGCGACAAGTTATTATTCCAAGCCACGGTCAGATACAAGTACCCAAACCAAAAGTACTCGTACCTAACGGATAGGGTACCTAACCGTTCTATGTGATATGTAGTTAAGAACAATCCTTCCTGCGCATGAGCCCTGGCTAAATAGGATCGGCGTAGTCCCCTCTTGGGCACCAGAGGCCCCAGCAGGAAGAGCATGACGTTCCGCAGAATCGTCAGTGGCCGTCAGTAATCTTGGGTCATCAACCCCGTATCTCCAGCGGAGAGTCCGGGTCACAAGGGAAGTGCATCGAAGCCCATACGCTAAGGAATTATCCTCCCCGCCCAATGCCTACTGTGTTGTATCCACAACACAAACCACTATAACCGCTAAGTCAAACTAGCATGCAACATCTATTAGCGGTTATTCCTATCGCACGGCTTGTACGTACTGGTGGCCAGCCAATCACGCACTTTCGTGTTCTACATGCGACACACAACTTCGTGTTTACAACGTGTCAAGGCCAATGAATGCGACACACAAGGTGGTCCCTTAAATCTAGGTTTAATTTGTAAGAAAAATAATACACAGCAGGAAATATAAAAGAACAGTTATGCCATGTATCACAGTTTATAAAGAAAATAATAGACATGCATGAAATATGAGCTAAAAATAATTAAACAGCTAATGGCAAGGTGTCTTGCCTGGTAAAGCGCCTGGTGTGCTGCGATAATCAATGTGGCACGATCTGCAACTTTGGTGCCACAACTATACATGGAGACCTCGGATGGTGGCACAGATAGTTTCATTGAGTCCAGAAGGGTTAAATCGGTTAGGGTGAACATAAGGTAGGCTGAAATTGGCGGAAGAGTAGGAATATTGAGATTGGTCGTGGAAAGGAGAAAAAATCAAAGAAAAAAATAGGTAAAATAAATATATATGATTTGGAAAACTATTCATAATCCTTGAAATTATATTTTACTATCCCGAGATATTTATAAGTAGTGAAATCGTTTTAAGTCGTAAAACTATAATTTACTCATCAAAATATTTTATATAATACTAATATCTCAAAGAACTATTTTTACTACAAACGCTAAGTTTGTTAAAGTTACAACTATAGGTAGAAAGCTATATATATTAATTTTGAAAAATAATATTTTTAAGTAAGGAAAACAAATTTTTAGAATACCATATAATATTATTAAAACTAATGATACATATAAATAATAATACTCATTATTATTCAATTATTTATATAAGGTATCACAATTAAAATAATACCATATATTATGTACATGCAAATTTTACCATCCTGATGTAATAATAGTAGAAAATATACTATTAATAATATCAATATTAATAATATTAATAAAAATTATTATACTAATACTAATAATGAATGATAATAATAATAATAATAATAATAATAATAAATAATAAAAAAATAATAAAAAAAAAACATCACCTAAAGGTCGTTCTCCTCTTTCGAGGAGAACAGAAGTTACAGAGAAAAAATAAAAAAAATAAAACAACAAGAGATCAGAGGGAGAGGGAGGTGAGGAAGAGAGAGAGGAAGGGGAGAGCTAGAGAGAGAGTGGCGGGGACGAAAGGGAGAGAGGAGAGGGAAGCGGCGGTGAGAACGGGGTCTCGCGGCGGAGGTTGACGCGGAGGAGGACGGCGAGGCTGCGGCGGTTGGCGCCGGAGAAAGGAGCGGTGGGGGCGCGGCGATCCGACGGATGCGGGGAAGCGGAGGAGGTCGGGAGGGCCAGAGGTGGCTCCGGCGGCTCGGTTTGGTTCGTCTCCGGCGGAGTTTGGGGGTTTCCAGAGGGTTTCGACGAAGGGGAGGCGGTGAGCTCGCGGAGGGTCGACCGGGCTCGCGGTGGAGTTGGCTGGAGGCTGCCTCCGCGCACGGCGGAGTGGGTTTGAAGGTCGGGTGAGGTCGTCAACGGTGGTAGTCGGTGGCTTCGCTGGGCGGAGGGGTTCGGGAGCGGCTCCAAGCGGCGGAGCGGGCTGCGCGCTGCGGTGGTAGGAGCTGGGAAAGGCACGGCGACGGTCGGCGGTCAGGTAAGGCGGTGGTGGTGGTGCTTAAATTTTTCCTTTCTCTGTGGGTTTCCTTGGGTCGCCGGCGGGTTGCGCCGGTGACGGTGGTGATGGGTTCTTTGGTGGGGTGTGGCCGGTGGTCCAGGTGGTGGCGACGATGGGTTTTTGGTCGTGGCAGGGACAGTCGGGATGGTTTGGCGATGGCTGTGGTCAGTCGTGGGGGATAGTCGGGATGGTTTGGTTGGGTGGTCGTGCCACTGTGGTGGCATTGGCGGTTGTGTTGAGGGACGGTGTCGGGAAGAGGCTGGGGTGCAGGTGGTGGTGTCGATGCCGACTGTTGCGGTGACAGTGGTGGCGATGGCGTGATGTGGTAGATGGTTGTGGAGGTGGGATTAGATGGTGGTGGTGGTTTCGGACACGGTGATGGCAGCGGTTGGCGGTGGTTATGCCGGTGGCGGCGGTAGGTGTGATCGGTTGCTGGGTTCGGGATGAGCAGGGAATCGAGGCGAGCGGGTGATGGCTGGGTCTTGGTGACGGAGACGTCGGGATGGGGTAGTGGTTAGGATTTATGAATTTTTGTCGTGTCGGGATGTCGACACGGAGGAGATGGTACGATGTATATGTATAATTAATGGAATAAGATATTGGATGGGGGAGGACACGGACACGAGCACGGACACGAGGCACGATAATTATGGGTTGTGGAACTTGTGGAAAAATAAATTTGTGGATGAAAATATTGGAGGAGTACCTGCTTATATTTATAGCATGTGGAAATTCCCAATTAGATAAGGAGTAGGAGTAGATTAAACCCAATAATAGATATATCATAATTTAGTTTAAAAGCAATTAAATCCAAATCCAAATCTAAATCCAAATCTAATCAAATTAAATCCTCTTAGTTTAAAATCAAATCAATAATTCAAATTTTAATTTGGATATCTATTTAAATAATTCCAAAAATCTAATCACGATTTAAATAGCCAAAAATAACGTCCAAATATATTTTTCAAAATACCAATAATAATAATTTCGAAAATAATAAATATTTTTAAATATCTTTTTGAACAATAAAATATTACTATTAATAAATTTCGAAAATTATACTTTTATTTAAAATAGACCAATAAATAAATAACGAAATATTTGTATGCAACAAATATCCTTTACATAATTTGGCTTTTCTAGTATATAAAATATTATTTATTATTAATAACTTTTAGAACCAAAGGCTTTTTATAGAAAGAATATTTATACAATATTTTGAAAGTATATATTAAAATAAAAAATGTTTTTCAAAAATATGTACGCTCGCACATATTCGTACTCGACGAGCAACTACGAAAAATAAATTTTCGTGCGCGACGTAAAATACGACTACGCGACATACAATACAAAATTTTAAATCCATGCAAATTAATAAATAAAAAAAATAGTAGAAATTTAGGGGTTTTACACTATATGTGCTTGAACGTCCAGTCCTCCTCGTATTTATCACTGGGCCTCTCGGATTCAAACACGGGTAGATGCAGCTTCTTGACAAATAGCAAATCTTTCATCTTGCTCCGCCAATAGTGATAATTGGTGTCGTTCAGATTCACCATGCGCACCGGCTTCCCGTCCATCTCTCCTCTCTGGTTCCTCTGTCAACTCCTGACACCCTTTGAACCAAAAGCTCTGATACCACTCTGTTGGGAAAGAAACGCGGAAACCTTTCTCCAAACCGGAGAGTACCTGCGAGAGTACCGAGCAATACAACGCACGAACCCAAAAACAAACTTGTGTGTTACTTGCGATGTACTAATGAATTAGGGTTGAGAAAACTCAATATAACTCCCCAATCCCGCAACCAACCTGGACCGTTGGATTAGATCCAATGATGAAAACTCATCCTAAACTTCGCTTCAGCCCCCGATGACACAGAGTTCGGCCAGAACTCTGTGTCGAGCAAACAGAACCTCACGCCAACATTCTGGAGGAGCCAGACCGAGTTCGGCCCGAACTCGCCTTGGGACCGAGTTCGGCCCGAACTCGGATCCCCTGCTTCCAGCAGCTCCAGCAGCAGCAGCAACTCCGTCGCCTACTTCCCAAGCTTCTCCGACATCGGACGGCGCTCGTCGCACTCCGGGGTCTTCTCCACATAGGTTGGGAACCCCTCCCACTCCAACATCTTGCACGTATTTTATAATATTTGAGAAGAACAAACGACCTTATTAATCTTTCTTTTTCTATACATATTACATAACTATCTATATTAAATGTAATGAATATAATTAGTATATATAGATGAGAATATTTTTGGAATAATATTTTTATGGTGAAACCAACTTTTTATTATTATATAGAAGTATAGATATATAATAGTATAGATTATATAGTAAAATATAGATTATGCATGGGGAATTAACTAGGCTGATCAATATTGGAACCTATTATTAAGGTTCATAGAGCTCAAGTGCAAACATATTCGTAGGAAACCCTAGCTGGTCGCTCATCATAAGTAACACCTCCTGCTGCTTTTGTTGTCATCCCTATATATATATATATATATATATATATATATATATATATATATATATATATATATATATATATATATATATATATATATATATAGGGAGTGGATCAAAAGCCCCTCTTAGAAAGCCCCCCAAAAATCCCCTCACTCTAATTCGTAATATTAATGTTAATAATAATGTTAATATTAATGTTAATGTTAATATTAATGTTAATATTGATGTTAATGTTAATATTATTTTTTTTTAACTTTTTTTATATTAATGTTAATGTTAATGTTAATATTAATGTTAATGTTAATTTTAATGTTAATATTAATTTTTAATGTTAATATTAATGTTAATTTTAGTATTTAATGTTAATATTCACATTAATATTAACATTAACATTAATATTAACATTAATATTAACATTAAATTACGGATTAGAGTGAGGGGGGTTTTTGGGGGGCTTTCTAAGGGGGGCTTTCGATCCGCTTCCATATATATATATATATATATATATATATATATATATATATATATATATATATATATATATATATATATATATATATATATATATATATATATATATTCAAGAAATTATTAACCAAGAAAAAGAATCTTGAATTTAGTTTGTACTTAATAAGAGCCTGACATAAAAAAAGGTTAGTGTAGTGTAATGTTATTGATCAAATCTTATACAGAATAATGATAATAATTAAAAGAAAAACACTATCTGGCCCGCATGCCATGTGGCCAATGCCCATTGGCCTCTCCCTATAGGCATGGGTCCCATGCTGGTTGACCTGTCAATGGTGTGGCGCCACCTGGCGGTGGACCAGCCCGCAAGTGGGCCAGCTAGCAGCGCTCTAATTAAAATATACAAATATGTCTAATTATTCTAATGACACTTCAACTATAGGGTCTGGACCTTTTTGTAATATTAACTTTTTATTGCTCGATTTTGGCACCCTAGCTTCATAAATTGTTCATTTGAAACATATTTCATCAATTCTGAAGCGCATCTGATATGAACCCAGGAGTGTCAGTCACTCTTCCTGCAGAGTATTAGTCGTATCGGTGATTTGCTCACTGGTGGCAGTTGTTGGAGTTAGTTGCTTTTGCCTCGTCAGCTGCCATCTTAGCCGCACAAGGACCAATCAGTGCCTTCCAGTGACAATCCTGGCCACGTCAGCATATAGAGTATCATTGTTAGCTGCACCAATAAATAAGAGAGGAGAAAATAGAAAAGTATCAGAGAATTGTATGTTTTCTTTTACATTTGCATTTTCATTATTCTTTTTGTTAGTCTACTTCTTGCAGTAGTGTAATTCTTCTTCTTCCCCAAAGTCTAAATAAAAATACTAGAAATTCGAGATCCCCACATCTCTTCTTCTGTTACCTAGAATTTCATCATTTTCATGGCTAATTCGAGCTTCATTCCATCAGTATACAGTGGTTTCGAAACAGGATCCTATCAAGTGGTATCAGAGCTGTACGATCCCCATTTCGGACAACACGGAAGTCCGGTCTTGAGCTCGCACAGCCATGGCGTCCGGCGAGGCTTGCCGGAGGAGCAACGACGTCCGACGGAGGAACTTCAGTATGGCTGGGGATCTCCTGGATACGGTTGGGGATCTCCTCGATATGGTTTTGGATACACACCGGCCATAGAGCTACCGCCATCGCCACCACCGCCTGACCCCTATGGTATGTTATTCGTTTCTCCATCCCCGTACTATACTTCTCCACCCGTGGATCTGTACCAGCAGCAGTACGCGACACCGCAGCAGCAATGTCAGTCACCAACACCATTTCCGACAGAGTTTCAGCATCAGGCCTCACTGCGACAACATCAGTCCCAATATGCCCCACACGTGTTCGATGAAATGACTGTTACAAAAGAAGCACACAACGGTCCTAACAATGAGGAATTGCAGCATGGAATAGTTCTTCAACAACAAATATACCCACAACAAACCCCCATGTCTCAAGGACTCGCACATATGCAACAACATGAATTGCAACATGTTGTTCCACAATCACAAGTGCAGGGACATGAGAATCCTCTACAAATGCAGCAACAGGAAAGGCCTGTGAGGACGCTTGGTTGTGCAAATTGGTGCCATAGGTGTAATGTTGACTGCACAAATATGGAAGGTTTGGTTATCCATTCATTCACAAGTGAGCATCAAAACAAGACCATGTCCATGGTTTTAAGTATCAAGCAAAGCATTCAATCAACTGCAAGTTATGCTAGCACCGGTGATAATACGACATCAGTAGATCATCTTCAAGTGCAGCATGGCGTCGAGGATTTGAAGCCTGGGCAACACCAACCAGTTGCAACAGACAACATGTCCAACGAACCTGTTAATCCGATGGATAAGGCTCTTAGTTCAAAACTTGAAGCTACAAATGGTGGGACAAGTATCATAAGATCTGATGTTGAAGGTAGTGTTAACCCAAGCTCCGGGTATCCGCAGCCAGGTCTAGAACAGTTTCCTGGACCAGCGAATTTGGACGAGGGCCCAAAATTTGATGAAGATGCCTTTGATAGAAAGACCTCTGTTACAGGAGATAATGAATCTCTCTTCTCTATAGAAGCTTTGCAGCAATTTGATAGAGAACAATATGCTGATGTAGATGTTGATCTTATTTACTACAATACACCCTCCCAGGTTTTATACTTCACTAGACAAGATTGGTTGGCAAATTTTTTGAAGGGTGTGGATGTTGTTGTCATCCCTGCAAGAGTTTCCAGAAAGCCATATATGGAGTTTGATGAGACAATCACGACCTTTCTACAAGGCTTTCGGTTGCCTGATGAAGCACAAAAGATTGATCGTATCATGGATAAATTTGCCAAGCGTCTAGTTGAATGGGATCCAGGTATACCTATTCACTGGGTTTTTGCATCTACTCCTGCCACAACCACCACATCAACATTGCCATCAGCATTTACATCATTTATGCTACAATCTACATTGGCCTTTTTCCTTTATGGAATGGTATGGGATCCCGGTGTCAAAGAAACTGTAACTATTGATGTTACTGATCCAAAATGGGGAATATATATATCATTGTGAAGAAAATACATGATGACTATAGGGTTTACAGCTACAATATGGACTTACTTGGTTTTGCTAGTGTCTATCGATTTTACCACTACCCTGATACCTTCTACAACAACATTCTTGAGAGTGTCAGTGCCATTAGTGAAATAGAAAACTTTGACTATGCTGTCAAGTATAGATGGAACGCTTTGCCAGTTGAACTGCGGGATGTGATGAAATATTACATATCAGATGTTATTGCACATCTTTCGAGTAATGAAGGCTCTTTCTGGCATGAGAGATTGTATCTCAACAAACTTAATATCATATTGGGTCAGGTTCTAAAGCACGAGGGTCCAGCCAGATGGAAAAGCTTCATTCCTGATCGGGTTTCAGCAGCTAAAACTAGTGAGACACTATGCGAGAATTGCATGTCCATACTCGAGCTTCTTAGTGAAGAAGTTTTTGATTTCTCAAGAGGCGAGATGACTCAACCGAAAATCAAAGAACTGAAACAATCATTAAACAACGAGTTTCAACTCATCAATGAGTTGTGCTTATATGTACCATCAGCATATCAAGGAACAGAGCTATATGTGCTACATTAGCAACTCTCTATGCTTTCTTATCATGGATTCCTCTGGGCTATATACTTAACTCGCTGTTGTTGGAGACACTCTTGAAATTCTTTCATGTCACATCATATAGGAATCTTACGCTCCAGTGTTTAACAGAGGGTGCAGCTCTTAAATTTGGTGATTTCTATGACAACCAGTATATCAAGGTGCGTACAATATTCATGATTCAGTTACAGACCATTCTCCTACCTGGAACAAATATCCCAGACGCTTATCCTATGGATCGGGGTTGGATGGGGCCAAATCATTCAATTTGCTCAAGTCTTTGCTCTGGAGAAGAACGGGGAATGGTATGGGATCCGGGGATCAAAATTATTCTGTATCCTAACCTTGTGAGGTAGACCATTCAGTTTGTACTAACAAACTCATGTTCTCTGTTCAAGATCAGCACTAGTATCAGTCCAATTGTCAGTTTTCATGTTTGGGTGTGGGATCCAAGGATCAGGTTATGAGTACATTGACCTTGGGACAAGGTCAATTTAAAGGGGTGGGTATTGATACGAACCCAGGAGTGTCAGTCACTCTTCCTGCAGAGTATTAGTCGTATCAGTGATTTGCTCACTGGTGGCAGTTGTTGGAGTTAGTTGCTTTTGCCTCGTCAGCTGCCAGCTCAGCCGCACAAGGACCAATCAGTGCCTTCTAGTGACAATCATGGCCACGTCAGCATATAGAGTGTCATTGTTAGCTTCACCTATAAATAAGAGAGGAGAGAATAGAAAAGTATCAGAGAATTGTATTTTTTTCTTTTACATTTGCATTTTCATTGTTCTTTTTGTTAGTCTACTTATTGCAATAGTGTAATTCTTCTTCTTCCCCAAAGTCTGAATAAAAACCCTAGAAATTCGAGATCCCCACATCTCTTCTTCTGTTACCTAGAATTCCATCATTTTCATGGCTAATTCGAGCTTCATTCCATCAGTATACAGTATTTTGGAAACATGATCCTATCAACATCAAGACCATTTCAAAAGTACATCTTCTAATACGAAAGCACAATTTAGATACTTTATATTGTCGGATATTCTTTTGAAGTGGTTCTGATATATTTCAAACTTTATTGAAATGTATTTAAAAAGAGCAGTTTATAAAATTATGGTGTCAAAATCGAACAAAGAAAAATTAGGATGCCAAAAATGACAGAACGTTAAAGTTGGATCGATGCTAGTAGGACAATTTAGGCATAAGAACATAAAGAAGAGGAAAGTTTGATTCGAGAAGAACCGTAGGTGAGGAGCAACACAATGAGGAAGAGGATTGGAAACATTTTCTGAGATGGCACCACCATTTTGGCAGCAGCAAAGATGGTGCAGTTGTATACCTAAACTTGATTGCTATAGGTGGATTAATTGTGTGGGAAGGATGCTATGGTTTGTATCTTAAATGGAAATTGAGAGCCATCGTTATGGAAGATTTCAATCCTTTGCAGTGAGAAAAAGTGTTATCATTTCATGATATGGAAAGGATGTGCATTTGTTGCCGAGGTTAAGGTTAGATGGGCATCCTGATCATGCAGTACAAGAGTTTGATACAACCAAAACTTGTAACCTTTTTAAAATTTCTGGTTACATGTTCCTGGGCATGTTCCTTTTGTTTAACTATAATATTATAAATTATATGTTATCGGTTGTATTATCTTTTGTAATTGGATCAAACAGCGACAATATGTTTTTTCTTGGCAAAAAATGAAAATGACAAATTCTTGAATATTATTATAAACTAAAGAAATATGGATTAATTGTGTGGGAAGGATGCTATAGCTAGTTTGTGTCTTAAATAGAAATTGAGAGCCATCGTTATGGAAGATTTCAATCCTTCATAGTGAGAAAAAGTGTTATCATTTCATGATATAGAAAGGATATGCATTTATTGCCGAGGTTAAGGTTAGATGGGCATCCTGATCATGCAGTACAAGAGTTTGATACAACCAAAACTTGTAACCTTTTTAAATTTCTGGTTACATGTACCTGGTCATGTTCCCAGGGACGGATTCAGGTATTTAAAATGGGGTGGACTGGACTGGATTGGGGTGTGCTAGAAATTAGCTTACTCATATAAAAAAAATCAAAAGTAAAAAAAAAAAAAGGCATATGAAAAAAAAATGGGGTGGGCTCCAGCCCACCCGAGCAATAAGGTGGATCGCCCCTGCATGTTCCTTTTGTTTAACTATAATATTATAAATTATAGGTTATCGGTTGTATTATCTTTTGTAATTGGATCAAACAGCGACAATATGTTTTTCCTTGGCATATATATATATATATATATATATATATATATATATATATATATATATATATATATATATATATATATATATATATATATGTTCCTAAAGCACTAACCTAGTGGTAGTGCGGGGGGCCGTCCAAGCACAAGTACTGGGTTCGAGTCCTGTCCACCTTGACTAAGACGACTCTCCGCCATAGTTTTGTTAATTTAGGTCCAGCAGTGGGTTTTTTCTTTCTTTTTTGTGACCCGCCTTTTCGGCTTCCTTTTTGGACCATACATTAATTATAAATAACCTAATACAGATTTCTTATCTGATCGTACTTGTGTGTTTATGATCATACGAGATTGATTGTAGGATCCGGCAACTGATAGTAGTTCCTAGCTCATGAGTATCCCTGTGGATAGCGTGATCTGAAGTTGCATGTCAACTGGTTTACTGTCTAA
The DNA here is from genome assembly GCA_029216955.1 of Iris pallida. NCBI lineage: Eukaryota > Viridiplantae > Streptophyta > Magnoliopsida > Asparagales > Iridaceae > Iris > Iris pallida. The sequence continues at coordinate 20,584,483 of JANAVB010004600.1, read as the reverse complement.
ATGATTAGACAAGTATATTTACGTACAAGCAAGATTAGGAGTCCATTTTTCTTCACCCACCAATACCATGGTGTTTGTTCACCACCCAATTATATGGAGACATGTAGCAAATAAAACCACAAACCTATTTTAGAGAGTGTACAAAATCACACTTAAAGTGGTTTTATTTGCCACATGTCTTCATATGATTGGGGGGTGAACAAATTTCATGGTATTGATGGGTGAACCAAAATGGACTCGCAAGATTAGTTATACTATACACTGCTATTATATTTCATCGTAAACTGTCTATTCATTAATGTATTTAGTTTCATATGTTATCATTGGCTGTTCATACAAGTTGTTATTGCATCTAGATTTCTGGATTTGTATGTTTCATTATATCGTATCATTGATCTCTATCATACTTCCTCTTGACCTAGTAGTGTGTACAGTGGAAGAGAGAGAGAGAGAGAGAGAGAGAGAGAGAGAGGGGGGGGTGAGGGTGGGTGGGTTGGGGGTTGGACAATCACTAAACATATGGATAAATTGTCTAGTATCGATGTTCAATGTTTCCTTTCAAGCTTGAACTCGTCTAGTAGAAAAATACCACTTTCATTTCTAGTTACTAAAGCCATCCACGTGTTGAGTGTAATCCTTAAATACACTTGGGCACATAGTTATAATACTTGATACAGTTTTGTGTATCATCTTGTTACTTATAGTCATCTATCATCTTGTTATATATGCCATCTTTTACTAGTTCCGGTTACTTATTATCTTGTTATATAGCATTATTTAATCTATAGTTACCATGATAGTCTTTTACATGTCATATATTATAATTGTACATTGTCTAGCTTATATTTGTATTTGCTCCAATATTGTTGACTAGATAACTAAAGTTGACAATTTAGATGAGTCTCTCTAGTCTACGGAGTTCGTGGTTGATATTGACATTGGTCCTTATCTTCTGATATCTTATAGTATGGAATTGCATATTTTTCGTTCGTATGTTTTTCCAATCTTGTCTTATCTAATTAGTATGTTCTTGCATGGTAATGATAGAATTATATAATTGTGGTATGACATGGTTTACTGACTTATAGACCTAGACCACTACCACCGATACTGTCGAATAGGTTGTACTTGCCATGTATTCGTATCCCAAAAAGTAAGAGCGGATCGTAACACCAGCACATGAAATCCCAATAGGAGATGCATTTTCCGCAACGTGAGCCTCCAACACAATGTTATCCAATATTTTACAGGCTTATGGACCATTTGGTTGAAATTGTAATACAATTGGTTACAAATATTTCAATGGTAGCATTTTTAATGGACTAGAGGCAGGTCTAAACAAACAACTTGTATTTTGACTTTAAAGATGGTTTTTTTATTAGTGTTACCAAGGACAAAATCCTATACCTGGAATAAAAATTTCAAACATCGACAAAAAATATGGAACAATGCTTTGTTTCTTATGTTATTGCTATTTTAGAGTCTGCTTTTTTTGCCATTGCATATTATCACGACCCGATCCCAACTATTTGGGTCTAGTCTGATCATGTCCAGCCTGCACCGTTGTTGAGACGGCGGCAGTAAGCTGTTCAGTAGCAGGCAACCATACAACAACACAGATACATTTGTCACAACTGTTATATTCGGAATTGAAATTCTGTTTAATAAAATATTCGGGATACAACTGGAAATGAAAATACAGAAAACAAACTACAACTCCAAATAAAGAAAATGCAGAAAGAAATCTATCTAGACATCTGGTTCTGTCGCCTCAGGATCAGCGTCCTCCGGAGACGGCTCCGGTACCATCGCAGGGTAGAGGACCGGATCATAATAGCTATTAAAGTATAGCTCGTCATCCTCAGTGTTACCTAAAATATTGTCTCCAGTCAGGAGGGAGCAAAGTATAATCCATGCTAATTAAGACAGTTAATTAAGAAATTGAATCATGCAGTTCTAAACAAATTTAAAACATGTTTGTTACAGTAGAAATCAGTGTTTTGAATAGGTAATGACATATGACCGGCTTGGGTTTGTTACAGTAATGGATAAGGGGGTTTTGTTACAGTATGGTCATAATCATTACGCTATTCCCCAGTCCCCGATAGTTACAGTACAATATCCAGTGAGACTCGTGTTTGAATTGTGATTTAGACATGCATTAAAACGATTTAATAAATAACTGCAAAATTTACATAAACTATACTTGCCTTGTATTAGATTGACTGGAAAGACAGGTTGATACCGAGGAGGATCGTCAGGTACGACTTCGAGTTCCTACAGTTGAGAACTCGACTTAGATTCCTGAATAACCAGACTAAGTGTGCTAGTTGCAATCTCTAGTAGTCATGTCCTAGTCAGGTTTTAAGTTGTATTAATCTACAGCTAACGTTTACGTCGCAACTACGTGCGTTGATTAAGCCGGTTAATTGGATTATTTGGAAATACACGAGAATCAATTTAACTTTGGAAAACTTTGTGTTTTGTAATATATTTATAAAAATACAGTTTCTTTTAGTGATAAATCGTGAACTAGTTATTTAATAATATTTTATCCATTTTAATTAAATTCATAATTAATCAGTAAACTACGTTCTAATCTATGATTATGCGTCTAATCACAAACCACCCAAATTCACATCCACCAGAAAAATAAAATAAACTACGCTACACAATACAATGGCACAGCTAATGATCCTAGGGTGGGCTTATGCCCTGTACAATTTTCTTTTACATAAAATAAGAGGACAATATTTAGTTCTGAATGTTACGCCATAATTAATTATCTAATAATAATTAAGTAACTAAATGTAACTATTAAATTAAGTAAATTAAGATAAAGGTTGGAGTCTCAGACTTGGTCCAATCGTCGCATCTAGCTAATGCCTCAACGTCCGGTCGGACCGGTGCGTTTGCATTTCGCTAGGGCCCACAGACCGGCACGGTCGTCGCCCGAAATCAGTTTTAAAAACGTTTTCCGAAAAAACCAATTTGAAATCCAATATATAAAGTTTTGTAAAAATTTGGGCAGCATTCCCTCTATTTTCGGGACAACCCAAAACTGGGAAATGCGCCAACAAACTCCTGCAAATGTCCCAAACCAGGGAAAACCCATAGAAATAAATTCCATCCACAAATATATCAAAATCCAATACACAGAACGTTTCCGAAGAAAATTCGGGGAACCCGAATTGAAATCGGAAACCCAAAATGATCACAGAACTAATTCCGAAACCAACTCGAAAAACCCGAAATATCAAAAACCAAAACAGCACAAATCTCACAGAACATTGTCTAAAGAATACCGAGCTATACTTAGCTAAACCGAATTCCCGAGAAGGAACCGGGGGACCAATATCATCACGGACAAACGGGAGGGACGAACTACTCTGAATATCCAGAAATTACCAAGATCCGTTGGTCGGGGAGCCGCGGGATAATCTCGGGAATGCTGGGACAGCGTCCAGACAGTGTCGAATCCGCGTGCGAAGGCACTGGACAGCGGATCAGGACTGGAATAGTCCGAACAGTGGTACGGGACAGCAGTGCGGAGTACGGAGTCTCGGCGGAACAGATCCTGCGCGGAGAGAGCTCGCGCTGGACAAAGAAGTCCGCCGGGAAGGGCGCTGCTGGCGGCACGGGGGCCCGGGGTCGCACGCGCGCGGGGTGGCTGCGCGCACTGGAGGGCGGCGGCCGCGGAGGGGGCGGCTAGGGCAGCGCCTCGCCGGAGAAGTGGGGCGCGGACGGCAGCGGCGCGGGGGTGGCCGCGAGCTAGCCGGAGGGAGGCTTGCGCGCGGAGGCGCGGGGCGAGTCGCCGGAAGAAGATCGGCCACGGATCCGGCCGGAGAGGGCGCCGGTGCGAGTGGGGGTCGGGTTAGGGCTTTTTCCTCTCGTAAGAGTGAGAGAGAGGTTTGAGAGTATTGAGTTAAAGTTCTGTTGTGAAAGGAGAACGTGGGAGAGAGGGATGGGTAGTGAGGGTTATAACAGAGAGTGGGATTAGTTGGTTTTGATTTATGTGGTGGAGCAAAAGTTGGGGAAAGTTTACCAATTCTTTAGGGAAGGAAAACGCTGGTCCCTCGGGACCAGCTAAAGACCACTTATTATTTTTTTTAAATAATACCAAGTCCAAAATCCAGGATTGAAAGAAATGGAAAGAAATGGGTTCGGGCCTGGGTCTGGGCTCAAAATCCAAAAGTCCAAGTTTATTATATTTTTTTCCAAAACTCTTTTCACCCAAAAATAAATAATAATTATAATAATAATAATAATTTGAAAACGTTTTAATTAATAACACCAAAATTCTATTTAAATAATCTAACTAAAGAAAACTGGGTTTCACAATCTTCCCTCCTTAGAAAATTTCGTCCTCGAAATTAAAGTAAGGTTAGGGATTACCTCAGGTTTCAAACAGGTACGGGTACTGCTCCCGCATCTGATCTTCTCGCTCCCAGGTCGACTCGCCTGGAGAGTTGTGACGCCACATCACTCTGACTATTGGCGTCACGGTGTTCCTGGTTCTCTTCTCGCCTCGGTCCAAAATTGCCACTGGTTTCTCTGGCACTGTGAGGCTTGGTCCAATCTCCAGCTCTGAATGGTCCAAGATATGGCTCGGGTCCTGGATGTAGCGTCTCAGCTGCGAGACGTGGAAGACGTTGTGGACGCCTTCGAGACTTGGGGGTAGAGCTACCCGATAAGCCACTTCTCCAATCCTGTTAAGTATCTCAAATGGACCAATATACCTGGGGCTCAATTTTCCTGCTCTGCCGAAGCGAATTGTTCCTCTAGTAGGCGAGATCTTCACAAATACACTGTCGCCTTCTTCAAACTCCAAGGGCCGTCTGCTGCAATCGGCCCAATGCTTCTGCCTGTCTTGTGCTATCCGAAGCTTGTCTCTAATCATTCTCACCTTCTCTGCTGCTTCGGTCACCATCTCAGGTCCAAGCATCACTCGTTCTCCGACGTCGTCCCAGGCAAGAGGGGTACGGCAACGACGTCCATAGAGTGCCTCGAACGGTGTCATCCCGATGCTAGCTTGGTAGCTGTTGTTGTAAGAAAACTCTACCAAGTGCAAGTGATCTTCCCAAGACCCTCCAAATTCCAGGACGCAAGATCTCAGCATATCTTCCAGCGTCTGGATGGTTCTCTCCGATTGCCCGTCAGTCTGAGGGTGGTAGGCGGTGCTGAACTTCAGCTGGGTCCCCAAGCTGTCATGCAAACTCTTCCAAAAATGTGAGGTAAATCTGGTATCTCTGTCAGATACAATACTTACCGGAACTCCATGAATCCGGTAGATGTGCCGCATGTACAGTGCTGCCAACTTCTCGGTGGATAAACCAACCTTGAAGGGGATAAAGTGAGCTGACTTTGTCAGTCGGTCCACTATAACCCAGATGGCATCCTTCCCTCCTTGGGATCGAGGCAGTCCCGATACGAAATCCATCGTGATGTGCTCCCATTTCCACTCCGGAATGTCGAGCGGCTGCAATAATCCTGCTGGTCTCTGCCTGCTGGCTTTAACTTGCTGACAAATTAAACATCTTGCCACATACCTGGATACGTCCTTCTTCATTCCGTACCACCATACTATAGTCCGCATATCCCGGTACATCTTGTTGGCTCCAGGGTGTATAGAGTACTGCGACTGGTGCGCTTCTTGCATCAGTTCGCTCCTCAGTTCGCCAGTTGGTACGCACAGCCTCGTACCATTCTTCAATGCTCCGTCGCTGGCGATTGAGAATCCTTCCAGTGTTCCTGCCAGCACTTGGTCTCTGAGCTTGCAAAGCGTCTCGTCTTGGAATTGTGTCTCCTTGATCTTGTCCATAAGACTCGAACGCACTTGCAACTGCATCAATGATGGTTCAGCTCCTGGTACGATGGCTTCTCTTCCAAGCTTCTTCATTTCCGCCTCGGGCAGTACAACTTCCAATCCTAGCTTCTCCATGTCTTCCAGCAAATGGCGCTCCTTGGTCAAGAACATCGCCATTGGGTAACGGCTAAGTGCATCTGCAACAACATTAGCCTTACCCGGGTGGTACTGTAGGTTGATATCAAAGTCCTTCATTAGCTCCAGCCATCGCCTTTGTCTCATGTTCAGCTCCTTCTGAGTGAAAACATATTTCAGACTTTTGTGGTCTGTAAATATTTCCACTCGCTCTCCATACAGGTAGTGCTTCCAAAGCTTCAAGGCAAAAATCACCGCTGCAAGCTCCAGGTCATGTGTGGGGTAGTTCTTCTCACGAGTCCGCAATTGTCTAGATGCATAGGCAATCACTTTCCCGTGTTGTTGAAGAACACAGCCCAGTCCTTTTTCGGAAGCATCACTATAGATTGAGAATCCTCCGGTACCTGCGGGTAGCGCAAGTATCGGTGCAGTAGTGAGCCTCTTCTTCAGTTCCTCAAAAGCTGACTGGCACGCTTCAGACCATATGAACTCTTCATTCTTCCTGGTAAGCTTCGTCATTGGCTCCGCAATCTTGGAAAAATCCTTCACGAACTTCCGGTAGTAGCCAGCCAGTCCCAAAAAGCTTCTGATTTCTGTAACCGAGCTTGGTGCAGTCCACTTCTCGATGGCAGCTATCTTCTTTGGATCCACCGAAATTCCTTTTCCTGTGACAACATGGTCCAAAAATTCCACCTTATCTAAAAAGAATTCATATTTGGATAGCTTACCATAGAGCTTCTCCTTCCTCAAGGTACTCAGCACTTTCCTCAAGTGCTCTTCATGCTCTTCCTCCGTCTTCGAGTAGATCAGTATGTCGTCGATAAAGACAACAACAAACTGGTCCAGATATTCATGGAAAACCTTGTTCATAAGGTTCATGAATACCGCAGGAGCATTTGTCAGTCCAAACGGCATGACCAAGAATTCAAACTGTCCATACTTGGTGTTGAACGCCGTCTTGGGAATATCTTCCTTCCTGACCTTGATTTGATGGTAGCCTGATCTGAGATCAATCTTAGAAAATACCTTGGCTCCACTCAGTTGATCAAATAGGTCGTTGTTCCGGGACAGGGGGTACTTGTTCTTGATGGTGATGTTGTTCAGCGCCCGGTAGTCTATGCACATCTTCACAGTTCCATCCTTCTTGGGCACGAACAATACTGGTGCTCCCCAGGGTGAAGCTCCGTCTCTGATGAATCCTTGCGACTTCAGCTCGTCGATCTGATCTTTCATCTCCTTAGCCTCCTTAGGGTTGACTCTGTAGCATCCCCGAGAAATAGGGGAAGAGCCGGGTACTAGATCGATGGTGAATTCCACACCTCGATCCGGCGGCAATCCTGGAAGACTATCTGGGAAGACGTCCATAAATTCTGCAATAATAGGGTGAGGAGGCCCGGGTTCTTCGGTGATAGAGGAGTAGGAAATACTCGTCATATCTTCCGGAGCCCGAGAGATTACAAACTCTGGTTCTCCTGGTGGGCTGAAGATTACACAACCTCGGTGACAATCTATCAGCGCATGCTGTTCACTTAACCAGTCCATTCCTAGGACTACATCATAGTTGGGTAGGGGCATCACTAGTAAAGATGTTGAAAACTGATGGCCAGATATGGTTATGGGACAATCACAAGCCTCAGTGATGGGTATAGGTCCACCACCGGTCATAACCCTATTAATCACTTTGCTAAGTCCCGAATCTATGTGGTGTGCAGATATAAACTTGGATGAAATGAAACTATGTGATGCACCCGAATCAAATAATGCGAGAGCAGGATGTGAAAACACGAAAATGGAACCTGTGATAACATCTGCAGTTGGTTCCTGCTCTGGCTCCTGCTCGTCAGCTGCTAGGGCATAAGCTCGCCCAGTCTTCTGTTGGTGCTGTCCAAATTGTTGTTGCTGAGTAGGCAGGGGAGCTCTCTGCTGGTTGGTTCCGGGCCGGTGGCCTGACTTGGGACAGTCCTTCACTTGGTGGGTGGCAGACCCACAGACTAGGCAGTGACCTAGCCTCTTCCTGCAGATATCCGACTGGTGGCCCGGCCTCTTGCAATAGTCGCAGATAGGGATCTGCTTCTGGTGTGCCCTGTCATTTGTCCTCGCCTGTTGATGATGCTGCTGGTGCGAGGGCCTGTTGTTGTTGGGCCTCTTCTGATTGCCCTGGAAGTTGCTAGTTCCAGGGTACTCCCGCTTGGATCGAGAAGGTTGGCTCTTCTCCACGTCCTGAGCTCGGATCAGGATCTTCTCATAAGTCTTCGCGCCTCCTGCGATCACATGGGTACGAATATCTTCTCGTAAACCATACCTGAATCGCTCGGCACGATCCTTCGGGTCAGCTACCAGGTTCTGGGCAAAACGGCTTAGTCGGCCGAACTCTGCCGCATACTCACTGACCGTCATGCTTCCCTGCTTCAAGTTTTGAAATTGTCTCTCCATGTCCCGCATCTCCGATGTCGGGAAGAACTTCCTTCGGAACAGCTTCTTGAAAGTGTCCCAGTCGAGCTGCTTGTCCTGGAGTCGGGGTTCATTCCGATACCAGATGCTCGCCACATCTTGTAGTAGGAGTCCTACAGCTTCCGCCTTGAGGTCCTCTGGAAGTCGTGCGACGCTCAAGAGACGCTCCATATGATCTAGCCATTCATCGGCGTAGACGATACCCTCGGTTCCTTTGAAGGGTCGAGGATTTTGCTTCTTAAAAGTCTCTATGTCACCGACCTTCAAACATCATTATATCTCCCATCAGATTAAATGGCTCTTAAAGTTGCATAAACTAATTCTAAAATTATGCTTACCTTAGCCGGTCTTGGTTCCGATTGAGACGCTTCTCTGCTCTCTAAGGCAGCCATCGCCAGTTTATGGGCATTCTCCATGCCTTCTCTCATTATCGCGTTCTGCTCACGATGGGCTTCTGCCTGGGCTTTCTGAGCTTCAAGTACACCTCGCAGCAGGCTTGCGAGGTCGGAGGAGTTATCGGGCACTGAGGCCACAGCTTGGGCAGCTACTGCTGCAGTGACCTGCACCTCAGCCCGAGAAGAGGTAGGGTTCGTCGCTTGATCTGCAGTTCCAGAAACGGCGCCAGGTGCTGGTGATTCATGGGGCTGGTCGGTCAATTGCAAGGATAAGGTGCGATCGGGAGATGGCACCGCATCACCAGCAGGGGTGGTCGTTCCCTTGGTCATATTCTGGAAAGGTATAGGTGACAATACATAAGCAAGGTAGCCTACCAGTCTATAATCAATCAAAAATATTTAATAATAAAATATTTCGGTCCTATGTCGTGACAAATTGATGTTCTAGTCTTCTAATTGTTTCTAGATAGGTTTTCCTAAGTTGTTGTAGGACCTGCATGGGCCACCACTGAAAACATGTCACGACCCGATCCCAACTATTTGGGTCTAGTCTGATCATGCCCAGCCTGCACCGTTGTTGAGACGGCGGCAGTAAGAAGTTCAGTAGCAGGCAACCATACAACAACACAGATACATTTGTCACAACTGTTATATTCGGAATTGAAATTCTGTTTAATAAATATTCGGGATACAACTGGAAATGAAAATGCAGAAAACAAACTACAACTCCAAATAAAGAAAATGCAGAAAGAAATCTATCTAGACATCTGGTTCTGTCGCCTCAGGATCAGCGTCCTCCGGAGACGGCTCTGGTACCATCGCAGGGTAGAGGACCGGATCATAATAGCTATTAAAGTATAGCTCGTCATCCTCAGTGTTACCTAAAATGTTGTCTCCAGTCAGGAGGGAGCAAAGTATAATCCATGCTAATTAAGAAATTGAATCATGCAGTTCTAAACAAATTTAAAACATATTTGTTACAGTAGAAATCAGTGTTTTGAATAGGTAATGACATATGACCGGCTTGGGTTTGTTACAGTAATGGATAAGGGGGTTTTGTTACAGTATGGTCATAATCATTACGCTATTCCCCAGTCCCCGATAGTTACAGTACAATACCCAGTGAGACTCGTGTTAGAATTGTGATTTAGACATGCATTAAAACGATTTAATAAATAACTGCAAAATTTACATAAACTATACTTGCCTTGTATTAGATTGACTGGAAATACAGGTTGATACCGAGGAGGATCGTCAGGTACGACTTCGAGTTCCTACAGTTGAGAACTCGACTTAGATTCCTGAATAACCAGACTAAGTGTGCTAGTTGCAATCTCTAGTAGTCATGTCCTAGTCAGGTTTTAAGTTGTATTAATCTACAGCTAACGTTTACGTCGCAACTACGTGCGTTGATTAAGCCGGTTAATTGGATTATTTGGAAATACACGAGAATCAATTTAACTTTGGAAAACTTTGTGTTTTGTAATATATTTATAAAAATACAGTTTCTTTTAGTGATAAATCGTGAACTAGTTATTTAATAATATTTTATCCATTTTAATTAAATTCATAATTAATCAGTAAACTACGTTCTAATCTACGATTATGCGTCTAATCACAAACCACCCAAATTCACATCCACCAGAAAAATAAAATAAACTACGCTACACAATACAATGGCACAACTAATGATCCTAGGGTGGGCTTATGCCCTGTACAATTTTCTTTTACATGAAATAAGAGGACAATATTTAGTTCTGAATGTTACGCCATAATTAATTATCTAATAATAATTAAGTAACTAAATGTAACTATTAAATTAAGTAAATTAAGATAAAGGTTGGAGTCTCAGACTTGGTCCAATCGTCGCATCTAGCTAATGCCTCAACGTCCGGTCGGACCGGTGCGTTTGCATTTCGCTAGGGCCCACAGACCGGCACGGTCGTCGCCCGAAATCAGTTTTAAAAACGTTTTCCGAAAAACCAATTTGAAATCCAATATATAAAGTTTTGTAAAAATTTGGGCAGCATTCCCTCTATTTTCGGGACAACCCAAAACTGGGAAATGCGCCAACAAACTCCTGCAAATGTCCCAAACCAGGGAAAACCCATAGAAATAAATTTCATCCACAAATATATCAAAATCCAATACACAGAACGTTTCCGAAGAAAATTCGGGGAATCCGAATTGAAATCGGAAACCCGAAATGATCACAGAACTAATTCCGAAACCAACTCGAAAAACCCGAAATATCCAAAACCAAAACAGCACAAATCTCACAGAACATTGTCTAAAGAATACCGAGCTATACGTAGCTAAACCGAATTCCCGAGAAGGAACCGGGGGACCAATATCATCACAGACACACGGAAGGGACGAACTACTCTGATTATCCAGAAATTACCAAGATCCGTTGGTCGGGGAGCCGCGGGATAATCTCGGGAATGCTGGGACAGCGTCCAGACAGTGTCGAATCCGCGTGCGAAGGCACTGGACAGCGGATCAGGACTGGAATAGTCCGAACAGCGGTACGGGACAGCAGCACGGAGTACGGAGTCTCGGCGGAACAGATCCTGCGCGGAGGGAGCTCGCGCTGGACAGGGAAGTCCGCCGGGAAGGGCGCTGCTGGCGGCGCGGGGGCCCGGGGTCGCACGCGCGCGGGGTGGCTGCGCGCACTGGAGGGCGGCGGCCGCGGAGGGGGCGGCTAGGGCAGCGCCTCGCCGGAGAAGTGGGGCGCGGACGGCAGCGGCGCGGGGGTGGCCGCGAGCTAGCCGGAGGGAGGCTTGCGCGCGGAGGCGCGGGGCGAGTCGCCGGAAGAAGATCGGCCACGGATCCGGCCGGAGAGGGCGCCGGCGCGAGTGGGGGTCGGGTTAGGGCTTTTTCCTCTCGTGAGAGTGAGAGAGAGGTTTGAGAGTATTGAGTTAAAGTTCTGTTGTGAAAGGAGAACGTGGGAGAGAGGGATGGGGAGTGAGGGTTATAACGGAGAGTGGGATTAGTTGGTTTTGATTTATGTGGTGGAGCAAAAGTTGGGGAAAGTTTACCAATTCTTTAGGGAAGGAAAACGCTGGTCCCTCGGGACCAGCTAAAGACTAGGGGTGAGCATCGGTTCGGTCGGTCCGAACCGAACCGAAAAAATTAAAACCGACTCAAAACCGAACCGACCAAATCAAAACCGAACCGAACCGAATTAGTTCAGAACCGAACTTGAACCGAACCGAATTGGTTCGGTTCGGTTCATCGGTTTTTCGGTTTTATATATATTATATATATATATATATATATATATATAAATAATATATATATATATATATATATATATATATATATATATATATATATATATATATATATATATATATATATATATATATATATATAAAGTTATAAACCGGTTTACAAGTTCGGTTTTCGGTTCGGTTCGAAAACCGAACCCAAAAACCGAAAACCGAACCGAAAATAAATAAAAACCGAATCTTCAAACCGACAACCGAACCGTTTAAAAAAAAACCGAACCGAAACCTTATTTCGGTTCGGTTCGAATCGGTTTTCGGTTTTCAACCGAGTTTTGCTCACCCCTACTAAAGACCACTTATTATTATTATTTTTTAAATAATACCAAATCCAAAATCCAGGATTGAAAGAAATGGGAAGAAATGGGCTCGGGCCTGGGTCTGGGCTCAAAATCCAAAAGTCCAAGTTTATTATATTTTTTTCCAAAACTCTTTTCACCCAAAAATAAATAATAATAATAATAATAATAATAATAATAATAATAATTTGAAAACGTTTTAATTAATAACACCAAAATTCTATTTAAATAATCTAACTAAAGAAAACTGGGTTTCACACATATGATGCAAGTGTTTGTTAACATATGTCCTAATAACACATGTTAATATATGGATGAATGTATATTTTACATCGGCACTTCTACCATTATATTTATCAATATAGTTTCACATAAAATGTATATTGATAAATGTAAAAAATTAATGTGCAAATGTTTGAGTGACGGAGGAATTTTTTGGTGTTGCAAATTACTTACTAGGTGATCCAACTTGACATGATATATATACAATGTTAAGGTAGCTTTGGGAAGAGAAAAAAATTGAGGGAAGAAAAATATTGAGAGAAAAATTAGAAGTAGTGGTGTTTGGGAAGGGGGGAGGGGATGAGGGAGAGAAATTTGGGAGAAAAAATTCATGTGAGTTCCATTAAAAAAAAAAGGTAATTTCTATGGGCACTACCAAAATTGCTAGGGGGCAGCCCATGAATGTGGAGAAATTGCTAGGGGGCACCCAAAAATTGCTAGGGGCAGCCCAATCCCCCAAACCCTAATTTTTTCCCTCCTCTTTTCTCCTCCTCTTCCTTCCTCCGGCGGCGGCGGCGCCACCACCACTACCAGACCGCCACCGCCGGTAGCTCCGCCGCGAGCGGAGGGAGTCTAGGAGGAAAATGAGTGGGGAAGTGGGGAGGAGGAGGATGTAGGGGAAGTGGAGGTCGAGGAAGTGGAGGAGATTGGGCTTCAGGTGTTGCGGGAAGTCACGGCGGAGGAGGGAAGAGAGGGAGAGGTCGAGGAGGGGGAGGGAGAGCCAGCGGAAGCGGCGGGAGGGAACGGAGGAGTGGAAGTCGTCGATTAGGGCTTCCCACTCCTGAGGGGAGAGCTGATGGTGGGGATCTGGGCGTTGTTTGATGGATTTGGTGCTCGTCATGGCGGGCGACGGTGAGGTTGTCCTCGCGGAAGGAGAGGACGGTGGAGATGAGCTTGGCGACGAGGAAGGATAAGATGAGGCCGATGAAGACGGCCGCCTGGCAGAGCTCCTGCCACTCTCCACCTCCTCCGCCTCCCATGAGAAATCCAGGCGTTCCTTCCTTTTCTCCCATCTCCGAGGAGGACTGCCACCTTGTTGCAGTCCTAACGTATGTTAGGACTGCCAATTTGCTGGCAGTCCTAGGACTGCCAATTTTCTGGCAGTCCTAGGACTGCCAACTTGCTGGCAGTCCTAAGACTGGCTTGGGCTAGCCCCTAGCAAAATTTTTGGATGGCAAACTTGTGATAAACTTGAAAAATTTTGGGCTAGCCCCTAGCAATTTTGGTAGTGCCCATAGAAAAAATCAAAAAAAAAATCTCCCAAAAGTGGGAAAAAAAATTGAAAAAGTTGAGAGGATTGTGGAAGAAATTACCTAACTTTAAAATACCTTTCGTCAAAACATAAGACAGTTTAATTAGAGAAGAACCGTATGTGAGGAGCAACATGATGAGGAGGATTGGAAACATTTTCTGAGATGGCACCACCATTATGGCATGCAGCAGCAAGATGGTGCAAATGTATATAAACCTAAAGTTGATTGCTATTATGCTATATCTAAGTGATTAATTGTGTCTTAAATAGATGTTAGCCATCATGGAAGTTTTCTAACCTTTGTGAGCAAAAATGTTATGATTTCTGATACGGAAGAATTTGCCGCCATGTCACAAACATTTTAGTGCTAGGATCCATTGCTGCATTTCATGGCCGGACCTATGGTTTACAGGCCTAGGACAAAAACCAGAATTTAGACCTTCTTTTTTCTCATATAAATATTTTTTTAGCATTTTTACAAGTAAAATCATAAATCATCAATTAAGCTATCATAAGCAAGTTTTTCTAGCATATTTTCTCAATAGATATTAGAGCTAAACCATTTATCTTTGATCTTGTGACATAGTTGATCTTAAATAAATTTTATTAATTTTAGTTTTATTTCCAGAATGAATTTGCGCTGGCTTTTTTGTTGTTTTCAGATTGGGTCTATGTTTTATTTTTTATTTTAATTTTTTAATGATATATCTAGTCTATTTTAAAATTATGGACCTTCTAAAATTGGGATCCATGGCGGTCCCCTACCTCGTCCGTGTCCTAGACCGGCCCTGCTGCATTTTATTGTCGAGGTTAAGGCATCATGATCATCTGCAAGAGTTCGATACAATCGAAACTTATAAACCTTTTTAAATTTATACATACATGTTTGTGATCATTGGCTGATTTTAAAACTTGAAGGAATATTTTTGCGTTTCTTTTGTTTAAATATAACATTATAAATTATATGTTATCGATTGTGTTATACTTTTGTAATTGAATCTAAAAGCGACAATATGTTTTTTTCTCTCCAAGACAATAAAAAAAAATTAATAGAAATTCTTGTAATTCAGAAGACACAGGTAACCGTACAATAAAATGACAAGATATTATTTAAGACAAACTGTTGTCCCTCAAAAATTCGGCAGAAGCACGAACAATAATAGCCTTGTGACAACGAGTAAATAGCAAATAGCAAATGACGATATATTATTGCAAATTAGATTCTTATAGTCGGCTTCTCCACATAGAACCTCCTCAAGTACATGGGTTTAATATGATAACTACATTTACACCTTTTATTTTTACTTTTGAAGAGATTTTTTTTTGGGCTGATTTTGCTACAAGTCACTTCAATTCCTTCTGTTTAATATATCATTTTAAATTGTTTGTTATGATTCGTTTGTTTTATTATGCAGTAGTAACCAAAGCAGCACCTTCAGCAGACTCGAGAATGAGCCTTACATCCAAGACTCCTTCAAGTGGACATATAGAAATCGACAGCAGATAGTAAAAGAAAATAAGATGCTTGGATCTGAATAAATCTGAAGTAAAAAATCAAACACAAACCTGATGGCATCGGACACTTTCCACAAGCGTTTCGATATTGTGAGTCCGAAAGTTGACCGCCGGAAATTTAGGTCAACTCATCAGAAATAACCAAGCCCTGTCAGATAAACGTCAAACAATAAATACAAAATATATGATCGGTGACTACGGCGCATGTACAAATCACAATCTATATAATGAAATTACAAGAGTGACAAAAACTAATGTTAACCCTTTAATTCGTCCAACCCCTTCACCACACACTCAAGAAGAAAAGACAGATTGTTTAGAAATTTTTTTTTTCGTTTTTTCTTGTTCTTTGGAGTTAATCTATTTTCATCGTCCAAGTAGTTGTGGTTATCCGCTTAGATTGGTGAGAAGTTTGTAAGGATCATGTATCTTGGGTTAGAATCCAATCGTCTCGTAATTTTTTTACGTAAGGACGTCAAAAGTGTTGTGTTTGCGTTTTGGCTCTTATGTGATTTTGACAATTTGATTTGAGCAATGCAGCGTGTACAAAGTCTCATCCTGTGTAACCGGGCATCCCAAAATAATAATTCATTTGAGCAATTCAGCTTGCATGCATGTATGTAATTATCCATCAAACATAGAAAACTATGACTGATCGAAGAAATATTTCAGGAGAAATAACCAATTCCACCACACTCGATCTGTAACTAGGCTTGACAATGGTTCCTCCATCATAGGCAATGGCGGATCCACATGTAGTTTACTGGGGGGTTAGTGAATATTTTTTTCCTTCCAATTTATTTTTATGAAACATCTTCCAAATTTTAATATTTGTTGTATGTCCACTCCAAATTAATTGATTGAGATTTTAAATTGAAAGAAATTCATAGAAGCATACATACGAAGTATGCTAAATTAGAATAATTATCTGGACATATGACAAATACCTGAATTTCTTCCAATTAACTTACAAATTAGAAGCATACTTTGGAATATAACAACTACTAATATTTACAAACGCTTAGTATTTTTTTAAAAAATATACTTCATAGAAAAAGAGTTGCTTATAAGTAGTATTACAAATGATGTTGTAGAACAATTATGAAATATAATATTTTATTGTATAAAAACAATACTATTTAATATTATATTATATTATTAGGTCGGAAAAAAAAATAGGTACGTTGTCCCGATCCCTTTTATGATTGGGCTCTCAATGAATTGTAATTCTGTATCCGCCACTGGTCAAGGGTCATAGCCTGCGACAGTTGTTACAACCCCATCTACACAGCCAAAGATGGCCTCCAACTCGGAGAAGCTACCTAGCTAGACTCATTGATACTAATAAGTAGGGAACGTAGATTATTAACAGAAGGGGTACTGCTGGCAAAAATGGCCTCTTGGTAACAATTCCGGAGGATATTCATATATAGAAAGAAGGATCATCGCGAACTTAATTGCGTGTTAGTTTGAAGGAGTAGTTTGTACATCATTTGATCTCTGAAATCAGAGGCAAGGAGATTTGACAAGTCTTATCTTAACAAATGGAGGAATTTTTTTTTTTTTTGAATATAAACAAATGGAGGAAATGAGCAATGAGAAAGACATGCATTTTCATTTTCATACTTATATATACGTATTGACTGAAAGTCTTGGCTCTATAGCACATCTTTGCTGGGTGAGTTCGATTCCACATATAACGGATTATTTGTAACCATACACCAAACTGAGATATGAGCACGATCAGTACTGATTGCAACTTCTATACTGAAGCCTTGGTTTTGTCAATCTTCGCATCATCTATTCTCCTGTACTCAATCTTCACCATCCATCTTTCTTGCTTGTATTCACTAGTCTAAGAAAACTCAACAAACAACTTCAAACCTATAACTTAAGCATTTGTTTAATCTCACCAAAGAATCAAATAATGAGGAAGATGCAAACACTAGCTATATTCATATCCTATACCCATGTACAGCAAAGAAAATCTTTAGATCCATGGGATTGTTAATAAGAAAATAAAGTGCAAAATAAAATTCTTGAGGCATAGTCCTATTGTTAATCATCCACATGCCGGACTTGCTACGAGACCTCAGGGCACCAAAAGTTAATATATTGTCTAGCTTATATTTGTATTTGCTCCAATTGCTGACTGGATAACTAATGTTGACACTTTAGATGAGTTTCTCTCTAATATACGGAGTTAATGATTGATATTGAGTTTGGTCCTAATCTTCTCATATCTTTATATATATATTTTGAAATTGCATATTTTTCGGTCGTATGCCTTTCTAGTCTTTTCTTATCCAATTAGTTCTTGCATAGTAATGATAGAATTATAGAATTGTGGATGTATGACATGGTTTACTGGACCACTACCATCGATACTACTCTTAAAAAAATATAAAGAGGGTTCCGAATGACCTTTTTGCCCTTCTTTCTAATTTATTGAGAACACCCACGAAACTACTCTTAAAAAAATGTTTCGATACTTCATCTTCTTCTGTACGATGCTCACTTTCGAATCTAGGTTTTCTCCTCAAAAATCTTCAAAAACTCGTCGAAAATTTTTGGAAAGACCGAGACAAACGGCAAAAGTGCTAAAACGGAGGTCCAAACATCATTTTTTTTTACGATCCTAAAATTTCGGAAGATATGCTCATTTTGCGACAAACCGGACCTCGTTTCGACCTCCAAGTTAAAAGTTATGGCCCTCTAAAGTTTCAACTGACCATAAAATGCAGGAGAATGGCCATTCTCCGTGTTAGAACACGAAGAATGTTAATTTCGCATGAGGGTGGCCATTCTCCGTGTTAGTAACACGGAGAATGTCATTCTCCGTCTTAGTTTACATGGAGAATGGCCATTCTCTGTGTTAGTAACACGAAGAATGGCATTCTTCGTCTTAATTTACACAGAGAATGACCATTCTCCGTGCTAAATTACACGAAGAATGGCCATTGTCCGTCTTAATTTATACGGAGAATAGTCATTCTCCGTGTAATTTAGCACGGAGAATGGTCATTCCAGTGTTAAAACGCAAAAGAATAGCCATTATCCGTGTTAGAAACACGGAGAACGTCATTCTCCGTGTTAAATAACATGAAGAATGGCATTCTCCGTGTTAATTTACACGGAGAATGGCCATTCCCAGTGTTAAAACGTAGGAGAATGACCATTCTCCGTGTAATTTAGTACGGGAATGGCATTCTCCGTACTAAATTACACGGAGAATGACCATTCTCCATCTTAATTTACACGGAGAATGGTCATTCTCCGTGTAATTTAGCACGAAGAATGGTCATTCCAGTGTTAAAACGCAGGAGAATGACCATTCTTCGTGTTAAAAACATAGAGAACGCCATTTTCCGTGTTAAATAACACGAAAAATGTCATTCTCCGTGTTAATTTACACGGAGAATGGCCATTCCCAGTGTTAAAACATAGGAGAATGACCATTCTCCGTGTAATTTAGTACGGAGAATGGCATTCTTCTTGTTAAAATGGAGAATGGTCATTCTCCGTGCTAAATTACACGGAGAATGGCCATTCTCCGTATTAAATGACACGGTGAATGGTCATTCAAATGTTAAAACACAGGAGAATGGCCATTCTCCGTGTTAGAAACACGGAGAATGGTATTTTCTGTGTTAATTTACACGGAGAATGGCATTCTCCTTGTTAAAATGCAGGAGAATAACTATTCTTTGTGTTATATCGACGGAGAACAGTTGACAGAAACCTAATTTTTTAATTTTTTTGTTTTGTGAAAAAAATTTGACATGAATAAAGATTCAAGAGTTTTCGTTCTTCTTTCAAAACGATTCTAACTCTTATGGAAAAGAAGAAGAAGATCTTCTCTCCATAATTGACCTAATTGTCGAAGAAGAAGAAGAAGATGAGCGATGATCGGAGTTCGGCTGGGAAAAAAATATGGTGAACTACGAACGATCTTTGCGATCTCTGCTGAAGATGAGAGCAATGGAATTCAGATCTCTCGTGAAGAAGAAGAAGACGAGAATCGCAATCCAAATCTGATTTTGTGCGGAGGGGTAGTTATGGTATTAATTTTGTAAATACAGAGTATCTAAAGGGAATCTTGGAATACTTAACATGGAAATATATAATTCTGGACATTTCATAAAACCCATCATGCGGGTGAATTTTTCATAAAAACTAATCCCGAAATTGGATTTCTCAACAATTTCCAGATTTTAAATTGGAAGAAATTCATAGAAGCATACATACTAAGTATGCTAAATTAGAATAATTATCTGGACATATAACAGATACCTGAATTCCTTCCAATTAACTTACAAATTAGAAGCATACTTTGGAATATAACAACTACTAATATTTACAAACGCTTAGTATTTTTTTAAAAAATATACTTCATAGAAAAAGAGTTGCTTATAAGTAGTATTACAAATGATGTTGTAGAACAATTATGAAATATAATATTTTATTGTATAAAAACAATACTATTTAATATAATATTATATTATTAGGTCGGAAAAAAAAAAATGTACGTTGTCCCGAACCCTTTTATGATTGGGCTCTTAATGAATTGTAATTCTGTATCTGCCACTGGTCAAGGGTCATAGCCTGCGTCAGTTGTTACAACCCCGTCGACGCAGCCAAAGATGGCCTCCAACTCGGAGAAGCTACCTAGCTAGACTCATTGATACTAATAAGTAGGGAACGTAGATTATTAACAGAAGGGGTACTGCTGGCAAAAATGGCCCCTTGGTAACAATTCCGAAGGATATTCATATATAGAAAGAAGGATCATCGCAAACTTAATTGAGTGTTAGTTTGAAGGAGGAGTTTGTACATCATTGATCTCTCAGAAATATCAGAGGCAAGGAGATTTGACAAGTCTTATCTTAACAAATGGAGGAAATGAGCAATGAGAAAGACATGCATTTTCATTTTCATACTTATATATACGTATTGACTGGAAGTCTTGGCTCTAGTTGCCAGCAGGTGAAGACATCGCACATCTTTGTGGGTGAGTTCGATTCCACATATAATGGATTATTTGTAACCACACACCAAACTGATATGACCACGATCAGTACTGATTGCAACTTCTATACTGAAGCCTTGGTTTTGTCAATCTTCTGTACTTAAAGGCTATATGTAATGATGAATTAATTATTGTTTTCTCATGCTCAATCTTCACTATCCATCTAGCTTGTATTCACAAGTCTAAGAAAACTCAACAAACAACTTCAAACCTATAACTTGAGCATTTGTTTAATCTCACCAAAGAATCAAATAATGAGGAAGATGCAAACACTAGCTATATTCATATCCTATACCCATGTACAGCAAAGAAAATCTTTAGATCCATGGGATTGTTAATAAGAAAATAAAGTGCAAAATAAAATTCTTGAGGCATAGTCCTATTGTTAATCATCCACATGTCGGACTTGCTACGAGACCTCACGGCACCAAAAGTTAATATATTGTCTAGCTTATATTTGTATTTGCTCCAATATTGCTGACTGGATAACTAATGCTGACACTTTAGATGAGTTTCTCTCTAATATACGGAGTTAATGATTGATATTGAGTTTGTTCCTAATCTTCTGATCATATCTTATATATATTATGAAATTGCATATTTTTCGGTCGTATGCTTTTCTAGTCTTTTCTTATCCAATTAGTTCTTGCATATATAGTAATGATAGAATTATAGAATTGTGGATGTATGACATGGTTTACTGGACCACTACCACCGATACTGGCGAATAGTCTCTACTTGGCTATGTATTCGTATCCCAAAAAGTGAGAGCAGGTTGTAACACCAGCATATGGAATCCCAAAAGGAGATGCGTTTTGAACAATGTGAGCCTCCACCGAAGATCCAATATTTTACCTGTGGAGGCTTATGTACCATTTGGTTGAAATTGTAATACAATTGGCTACAAATATTCCAATGGTAGCATTTTTAATGGACTAGAGGAAGGTCTAAACAAACAACTTGTATTTTGGCTTTAAAGATGATTTTTTTTGTGTTACGGAGGACATAACCCTATATCTGGAGTAAAAAAAAGTTCAAACATCGACCAAAATTTTGGAATAATGCTTTGTTTTTCTTATGTTATTTCTATTGTAGAGTATGTTTTTGGCCATTGCACATGATGCTTGTTAACATATGTCGGCACATCATGTTAATATATGAATGAATGTATATTTTACATTTGTACTTCTATCATCATATTTATCAATACAATTTTCACGTAAAATGTGTATCGGTAAATGTAAGATATTAATGTGCAATTGTTCGAGTGACCGGTGAATTTTTTGGTGTTGCAAATTACTAGTAGGTGATCCAACTTGACATGATATATACACAATGTTAAGGTATTGTTTAGGAAGAGGAAAAAATTGAGAGAATGAAAATATTGAGGAAAAAAATAAGAGAAAAATTAAAAGTAGTGGTGTATGGAAAAGGGGAGGAAAAATAAGGGAGAAAATTCTGGGAGCGGGTCCCATTCAAATTTTTTTTTCCAAAAATGGAAGAAAAATGGAGAGAGTTGAGAGAATCGTGGAAGAAGTTACCCAACTACACCTCGTATCAATTATGATTTTAAAAAAATTAAAAATTAATGATAATTATATCTTTCTCCACAAACAAATAAAACATTATTTTAAACTTTTCGTGAAGTAAAAAATATAACTTTACTTTCATTTTTTTTTCCTCAAATTTTTCTTTCCCTCAAAAAATGTTCCAAACACAGTGTATGAGTGTAAGACCATTAATAGAAAACATCAACCTTATTTGCTTATATTTATTATTATTGGAAGAACAACAACACTGATCAACAATCACAAACATTGGAACATACTATTATTATTCTCGGAATGCGAAACATTAACAAACAGCAGCATCAAAAAAGCTTGCAAGCGCAATTAAGCATAGATGTGCTAATTATTAAAACGTTCACATCCACTACAGTGGCAATAGCCATCCTCATCGCACTGCCCTGTTAAACAAAAGTCGGTTTGACAAGCACCAGCACATGTGTAGTATGTGCAAACATCTTCGTCGGAAACCCTAGCCAGTGGCTCATCATAAGTAACACCTCCTGCTGCTTTTGTTGCCATCCCTATATATATATATAGAAAATTTATGAAATGCCCAAAAATTTAAAAAGTTTTATGAAAAATCCACCCCAAAATAAACTTTCATCGCGTGCCCAGCATTAACTTAAAAATTAAAAAAAGGGCACGGCATGACCCTTTTGCCCTTCTAATTTATTAAGAATATCAACAAACCCAGCAAGTTTTATGAAAAACGGTTCGATTCCAGAAGCTTGAGAATTAAATACAAAACCAAACGACTCTTCAAAAAAGTGTCTCTATCGCTCACTCCTCTTCCATACTCTGTTCGGTTGCGATTTTAGGTCATCTCCTCCAAAAATCTTAGAAATTTCTTACAAGAAATCGCCAGCGAATCTCCATCACAATGTCGCAATCATCAGCAATGGATGTAGACCAAGTTAAAGAAGAAGGAGAAGAAGTAGTTATTGGAAAGCAAACGAAAGGAGGGATGAAAGTTAAGAGGGTTGCTCGTAGACGAACCGCTCCAAAAGAAAAAGAAGTGCAAGAACCAGTAGAAGAACAAGAACAAGAAGTAGCAGGGGAGGAAGAAGAAGATCAAGAAGAAGGGAAGAAAAAAGGTAAAACTTTGAGACCTGTTCATTCTCCGTTTATATTGACGCGGCAAATGAAAATGATCATTCTCCGTCTATAAAATACACGGAGGATGTCCTTTCTGTGTCATTTGAATTAGAAATTGCCATTCTCCGTCTATTTTGAGACGGAGAATGGCATTCTCCGTGTTTAAACACACGGAGAATGGCATTTTCTGTGTTTTTGACCTAAAGAACGAGCATTCTCCGCCTAATATGAGACGGAGAATGTCATTCTCCGTTATAAAATAGACGGAGAATGACCTTTCTTCTTGCATTAACCTAGAGAAATTAACATTCTCCGTCTTACTGACACGCGGAGAATGCCATTCTCCGTCTATTTTATAACGGAGAATGGCATTCTCTGTCTATTTCGACACGGAGAATGGCATTCTCCTTGTATTTTGACCTAAAGAATGCCATTCTCCGCCTTATTGAGACGGAGAATGTCATTCTCTGGGTCAAAATAAAGAGAGAATGTCATTCTCCGTGTTAATACAAAACGGAGAATGACATTCTCCGTCTATTTTAAAACGGAGAATGTCATTCTCCGTTTTGTATTAACACGGGGAATGTCATTCTCCCTTTATTTTGATCTAAAGAACGAGCATTCTCCGCTTAATATGAGACGGAGAATGGCATTCTCCGTATTAAAACACGCGGATAATGGCATTCTCCTTGTATTTTGACCTAAAGAATGCCATTCTCCGCCTTATTGAGACGGAGAATGTCATTCTCTGGGTCAAAATAAAGGAAGAATGCCATTCCCCGTGTTAATACAAAACGGAGAATGACATTCTCCGTCTATTTTAAAACGGAGAATCACATTCTCCGTCTATTTTGACACGGAGAATGGCATTCTCCCTTTATTTTGATCTAAAGAACGAGCATTCTCCGCCTAATATGAGACGGAGAATGGCATTCTCCGCCTTACTGAGACGGAGAATGTCATTCTCCGGGTCAAAAGAGACGGAGAATGCCATTCTCCTTGTATTTTGACCTAGAGAATGAGCATTCTCCGTCTTTCTGAAGCGGAGAATGAGCATTCTCCGTCTTGCTAACGCGGAGAATGGCATTCTCCGTTTTAAAACACGCGGAGAATGCCATTCCCCGTCTATTTTGACACGGAGAATGGCATTCTCCGTGTGAATACAAAACGGAGAATGCTCATTCTCCGTCTATTTTGACACGGAGAATGACATTCTCCGTCTAATATTAGACGGAGAATGGCTTTCTCCTTATTATAATAAAGAAGAATGTTGACGTAAACCTAATTGTTGTTGTTTTTAGGAAAAAAACTGTCAGGAACAGAGAAGAAAGACTTTTCCGTGCAACATTCACCCCAATACTCTCTCTCATGGATGAGGTGAAGGAAAAGTTTCGCCATTTGCCTGAAGCAGTTGTTGAAAGCTTGAAGAATGTAGGATCCTACAACTTCGTAGATGTATTCTACAGAACTAAGGTGAAAAAATCAGAACTATCTAAAGTCACCCAAGGTCTGGAAAAGTTGATGGGGACTTATTTGGAAGAAAATGGAATTGGATATTTCCAATTGAGCAGCAGTGTCAAAGTAGCACCAACTGCTGATGAGATGGCAACCATTTTCGGTCTGCCAATGAATGATGACACTGAAGTTGATGAGAAGTATTTGAAGATCATCACTGAAAAGCAGAAGACCCCCCCACCAGCAGACTCATTCAGCATGTGTACAAAACACTTCACAAGATTGCTGAAAAATTCCAAGGACAAAAATGCTGAAGTCTCAAACGCAGAAGTTAGAAAAAGGATATTAGAGCTGCTGGGGGGCGAAAATGCAAGTCCTGATGAATTGGCCAAGTTAATAGTATTCAACTTGTGCCAAACAGTATTCTTTACCAGAATGGGGGGGTCGAACTTGCCATACAAGTTCTTCGCTCTGGTGGAGAGCACAGATGTTATAAAAAGTATCTGTTGGCCTCGGATTATACTGGGGTACGTCATGGACAGCATAAAGAGGGCTGTCACAAAATCTGAAGATGGTGATGTTGATATATCGTACAAGAAGATTGAAGGTTGTACGATATACTTCTTGTATTGGTTTGCAGAGCACAGTCGACTGGTAGAGAGAAAGTGCAAACCAACAGTCGCATCTCCGAGATTCGATACATGGGATAGGAATAGAATCTCGATATTCCTAAAAAATGAATATCAAGGTGCTAAAATGGATTCGGATTTGATATTCAAGGATCTTGTTGCATTGAATGTTGATGAACTTGAAGAAGTCCCAGCAGAGCAGCAATATATAGAAGGTGGAGATAATTCTGTTGATGAAGAAGAACCACAAACTGAAGCTCAAGCACCAGCACCCTCTACAGCTGACAATGTAGATATGTTGCGTGTCTTGCAAGAGAAATCTCAGCTTATCGCTGAGAATGAGCAACTCCAGGAAAGAGCCCAGCAACTAGCGGCAGATGTAGCCCAACAACGTGCTGTGGGGCTCGTTGCTGATGGCTTGGAGAAGGAGTTAGACTCTTTAAGGAACGAGAAATCGCTCTTTATTGATGATAATAAGAAACTCCTTAAGCGAGTTGAAGAACTGGAGGCACAGGGGTCGGAACTAGACTCCCTGAGAAAGCAGAAGTCTGAGCTTACTGCTGATAATGAGAAGCTTCGTCAACATGTTGAGGAGCTACTTCTAAAAGGTAAGATTTTATATTTTTGTCTATTTTAATCTGTAATTACATGTATCTAACAAGGAGAATGACCATTCTCCGTGTCAAAGTACACGGAGAATGAAGTTTTCTGTTTGTTTTGACCTATAAAATGTCATTCTCCGTGTCAAAATAGACGGAGAATGTCATTCTCCGTATTAAAACACACTTAGAATGACATTCTCCGTCTATTTTGACACGGAGAATGACATTCTCCGCTAGTATTTTGACACGGAGAATGACATTTTCTGTATTTTGACATAGAAATGACCATTCTCCGTCTGTTTTGACACGGAGAATGCCATTCTCCGTGTCAATTTAGACGGAGAATGTCATTCTCCGTCTAAATTGACACGGAGAATGGCATTCTCCGTCTATTTGGAAACGGAGAATGACATTCTCCGTCTATTTTGACACGGAGAATGACATTCTCCGTCTAAATTGACACGGAGAATGACATTCTCTGTCTATTTTTTACGCAGAGAATGACATTCTCCGTCTATTTTGACACGGAGAATGACATTCTCCAGATTAAAGTAAACGGATAATAATATTTTTCATTGTTTTTAAAAAGAAGATTATATAATATTGACATCATACCTCTTGTTGTTGTTTGTTTTTATATCAGTAAAAATGACAGAGGATCTGAAAAAAGAGAATGAAAAGCTAAATAATGATAATAACAGACTTCTAGAGGAAGTCGTTTCATTGATTGACGAAGTCAAGAATAAGAACGAAACAATCGTTAACCTTGAAGCAATGGCTAGAGCAATGGAAAGAGGGGATACTCAAGCAGTTCCCCAAAAGCATTACACAAGATCAAATGAACCTGCTGGAAATAAAAAACAATCAAATGCTGCAGATGAGGATGATTTTACTACATTGCAAAAGAAGAAAATATCCGATGCTACAACAAGTAAGAAGGCAGGTCCTGGTCGGAAAAGAAAAGCTCCTTCCAGTCCCAGAAAGAAAGTAGCTTCTGCTGGGAAAAAAAAAGCTCCTTCCAGCCCCGAGAAGGTGGACAATAAAAAGGAGATGTCAGCTCTGTAGGATGTGGAAAATTATGACACGCTGTCATTTACAGATGCTCAGCTCAAGGCCATACGCTCAGTTAAAGTTGTACGCTCAAGGCCATACGCTCTCATGCGCTCAGTTCAGAGTTGTACGCTCATTCAACAGCCATACGCTCAGTAAATATTTTATTATTTACTGAGGTGACAGCACAGCATATGTTTAAATGAGGAATGAATCTGACACTTCGTCTTTCGTGCAAAGACAGTTGTCACGAGAAGAATAACCGTCGTATAGGTTTTCGAAGAGTCGGTTTTGTCTTTTACGAGGACAGCTCAGCAGCCTTCATAAATGCAAAAGCCATCATTATTGTCAGTTTTGACAGTCTGTCAGCCGTCAAATCCGCAGTCACGACGCTCGAGAAGATTTTGTCAGTTATGGGAAGATATGGCGTATCAGAGAAGATTGATGATGGCCACGTGGCCATTTCTTCAGTGAGCGTATGAAGTTTATATGACTCCTTCCTCCTCCAGTGAGCGTATGAAGTTTATATGACTCCTTCCTCCTCTAGTGAGCGTATGAAGTCTATACGACTCCTTCCTCATCAAGTAAGCGTACGACTCCTGTTCAGTCAAGTGAGCGTATGACTCCCATACGACTCCTTGATGACAAAGTAAGCGTATCAGCTTCATTTTGTTCTACATCATTCAAGCTAGCGTATGACTCCTTCAAAAGCTAGCGTATGACTCCTTCAAAAGCTAGCGTATGACTCTCCTTCAAAAGCTAGCGTATGACTCCACAGCAGTTATATCCAGGATGATTTTCAACGTGCAGTCAACACACGTTCTTACGTGTCCTGCACTCAGTTACCCACCTTTTCAGAAGTTATGCAACGTGGCATCCATGCCATCAATCTCTCCTGAACATGCTCCACTACTCTCAACCGCACGCTAACGTGTCTCTGTCAGAATTCGCCACGCGTCCCTGCATTTATGCACACGTCCAGTAACTACCTGAGCGTATGCTCAAGGGCAGTTATCCTGAACTCTATAAAAAGGAGTTTCTTCATCTTCATCAGGGACTACAAGTCAATTTCAGAGAGAACAGAGAGATTGCCCAGTTGCTGTCCAAGTTCTTCTTCGAAGTTCGAGTTTTTTCTTCATCGCATCGTCCAAGGGATAAAGTAATCGTCTTCTAGATTAGATTCCTACAGTTGTAATTTTCTCAGATTCAAAATAAATAAAGTGAATTTATTTATGGAAAACAAGCTCCTGAAGAACTTGAGGAAGAATCTCCTCAAACAGCAAAGCTTGTTAAAGAGGGAAAAATGCTGATGCAATGTCCGAAGCTCAGACTTTGGAACCTTGCGGACGATGAGCTGAAGCAAGTATACAGGAGCATCGTATACCCAAGAAGGATGTCTCCAACGTAACTATTCTAAACTTGAACCAATTTCTGTACAATTCACAAGGGAGAATGATCATTCTCCGTCTCATTTAAAACGGAGAATGACATTCTCCGTCCAATTTATAACGGAGAATGATCATTCTCCGTTTATATTGACGCGGCAAATGAAAATGATTATTCTCCGTCTATAAAATACACGGAGGATGCCCTTTCTGTGTCATTTGAACTAGAAATTGCCATTCTCCGTGTTTAAACACACGGAGAATGGCATTTTCTGTGTTTTTGACCTAAAGAACGAGCATTCTCCGCCTAATATGAGACGGAGAATGTCATTCTCCGTTATAAAACAGACGGAGAATGACCTTTCTTCTTGCATTAACCTAGAGAAATGAACATTCTCCGTCTCACTGACACGGAGAATGACATTCTCTGTCTATTTCGACACGGAGAATAGCATTCTCCTTGTATTTTGACCTAGAGAATGAGCATTCTCTGCCTTATTGAGACGGAGAATGTCATTCTCTGGTCAAAATAAAGGGAGAATGCCATTCTCCGTCTATTTTAAAACGGAGAATGATTATTCTCCGTCCCATTTAAAACGGAGAATGACATTCTCCGTCCAATTCATAACGGAGAATGACATTCTCCGTCCATTTCATAACGGAGAATGATCATTCTCTATTGGAGTTATTTTTTATGCAATTTTATCATTAGCCTATATTATTATCATAATCGAAACTAAATTTATGTGCAGTGATTATGTATACATGTACGTTCCAAATGCTCCAGAAGAATGTAAAATAAGAAGAAGAAACAATGATGTCAGCATGTTGTTAAATGCTAAAGATTTTCAAGACATAATAAATGAGGCGGATATAGAAGCCGGTGTTATGAACTACTTAATAAAGCTTATGAACGAAGTTCAAGCCGAATTAAGGCAGAGCATTCAGTCAAGCTCGCAGGGTGCACAATGTAAATGGTTTGCAATCATGATGCCCCATTCATTGGTAAGAATCGAAACTAAAAAATAAATATTAATGTGTACAGCTACTAATAGTGTTGTAAAAAACTAACTCATGATATTATTTTTTGTTTTTTTTCTTCTGGAAAACAGAGTACTGCCCGGTATGTCGATGAAAAAAATCCAACACCTGGAGCAGTGTACAATTTCAAAGTTGATATAGAAGATTTTATCATGGAGCTGGAAGATGACATTGAATGGCTATTCGTGCCACTCTTCCGCGAGGAGAATAAACACTATACGCTGTTGGCATTCAACTTCAGCTCCTATGTTTGGACGCACTACAACTCATTGCGGAAAAACACGGGAACTAAGGGAATCCAGGATGCAAAATACATGATGAATAAAATCGAGCCAATTATAATAAAGAAGATTGCATTGATGAGGAATAAAAGCCCAGCAATCCAGGAATACGAAACAACAGAGCTCAAGGTTTGCAAAGAATGCCCACAGCAACTATCACCCAGCTGCCTGCTGTATGTTTCATATTATATTGAAAAGTTGTCGAGATCTCCATTTGATTTACAGAAGAAAACAAACAAAGAAGTTCACAATACTATTGTAAAGAGAAGGCTAAATTTGGCTAAGGCTTTGCTTATGAGTGAATGTGCAGTTCCTTTTGTACAATAAAAGAAAATGACAATGTAAATTGGCTAACAAATTCATTGTATATATTCTGTTTGTCAGGTTTCTTTTGTAATGTATTTGTTTTCCTTTGTAATGAAATTCAATTTTTCGACTAATTTACATTGTTCTATATATGTAAATCTGTTTTGTTAAAGTTCTGTTGTTTGATTCAAACCTATAATGTCATTATCTGTGTTAATACAAACCTATAATGTGTGCATTTGGAACTTAGAAATGGCCATTCTCCGTTTCGTATGAGACGGAGAATGTCATTCTCCGGGTCAAAAGAGACGGAGAATGCCATTCTCCTTGTATTTTGACCTAGAGAATGAGCATTCTCCGTCTTACTGACGCGGAGAATGGCATTCTCCGTTTTAAAACACGCGGAGAATGATTATTCTTTGTATTTTTGACCTAGAAAGCAACATTGTCCGCCTTAGGGACGCGGAGAATGGCCATTCTCCGTGTCAAAATAGACGGAGAATGTCATTCTCCGGGTCAAAAGAGACGGAGAATGCCATTCTCCTTGTATTTTGACCTAGAGAATGAGCATTCTCCGTCTTACTGACGCGGAGAATGGCATTCTCCGTTTTAAAACACGCGGAGAATGATTATTCTTTGTATTTTTGACCTAGAAAGCAACATTATCCGTCTTAGGGACGCGGAGAATGCCATTCTCCGTGTCAAAATAGACGGAGAATGTCATTCTCCGGGTCAAAAGAGACGGAGAATGCCATTCTCCTTGTATTTTGACCTAGAGAATGAGCATTCTCCGTCTTACTGACGCGGAGAATGGCATTCTCCGTTTTAAAACACGCGGAGAATGATTATTCTTTGTATTTTTGACCTAGAAAGCAATATTATCCGTCTTAGGGACGCGGAGAATGCCATTCTCCGTGTCAAAATAGACGGAGAATGTCATTCTCCGGGTCAAAAGAGACGGAGAATGCCATTCTCCTTGTATTTTGACCTAGAGAATGAGCATTCTCCGTCTTACTGACGCGGAGAATGGCATTCTCCGTTTTAAAACACGCGGAGAATGATTATTCTTTGTATTTTTGACCTAGAAAGCAACATTGTCCGTCTTAGGGACGTGGAGAATGCCATTCTCCGTGTCAAAATAGACGGAGAATGTCATTCTCCGGGTCAAAAGAGACAGAGAATGCCATTCTGCTTGTATTTTGACCTAGAGAATGAGCATTCTCCGTCTTACTGACGCGGAGAATGACATTCTCCGTTTTAAAACACGCGGAGAATGATTATTCTTTGTATTTTTGACCTAGAAAGCAACATTATCCGTCTTAGGGACGCGGAGAATGCCATTCTCCGTGTCAAAATAGACGGAGAATGTCATTCTCCGGGTCAAAAGAGACGGAGAATGCCATTCTGCTTGTATTTTGACCTAGAGAATGAGCATTCTCCGTCTTACTGACGCGGAGAATGGCATTCTCCGTTTTAAAACACGCGGAGAATGATTATTCTCCTTCTATTTTTGACTTATAAATGGTCATTCTCCGTGTATCTAAAACGGAGAATGATTATTCTCCGTGTTAAAACACACGGAGAATGGTAATTCAATACATTATAAAGTCAGAGAGTATAAAGGAGAATAAGTTCTTATGCTGTTAATATATATGTGAAACATCAAATATGCAGAATTCAAACTATTACCATTGATATCAAAAAATGTAAGATATGTATTCAAAAAACAATTTCCAGTTATATAAAAGAAGGAATATATGTGTATGTATTAACGAAGGGGCGCTGCCCCCTGGACCACCGTAGCAGCACGTGGAGGCAGAGGACAAGTGCTCCGATTGTGATTGCATAATTCAAAACAATTCTGGCACCTTATCTTTCTCTTCTCTTTTCCCTTGTTCTCATATTTGCTCTTGTAACGGTCCGCTTTTGGTCGTCCAGGACCCCGTTTCGGAACAGGGGATAGAACAACATCAGTGGGATTATTTTCAAACTGTTTTTCGCAATCTGGAACTGGACGAATGACACATGAATATAACTTCTGGTAATAATCTGATGTCCAATACTGCTCCACAAAGTCGTAAACAGATTTATCTGAACCAACTCTGATGCATTGTATTGCATGGCTGCATGGGAATCCATATACCTTCCATCTACGACAACTACAATGACAATCAAGAAGATTCACCATATGGGAGGAAGTATCTGCGATCACCTCAAATTCGAAATCACCGGACCGATATACCCTATAACACATGCCATCATCTGTAAGATGCTTCAGCATATCCTCAGCGTATGGAGTCAATTTGCTATTCAAACCAATTGCATCCTTGTGGCGATCCGAAATCATCTTCACACGGATGACATTTACAATTGCTGATATAGACAATTTCTTCTCAGCCTTTATCCATGCATTGAATGACTCTGCACAACTAGAAGCAACCTCACCGTATCTACATCCCGAGAAGAATGCGTTTGACCAGTGTTCAGGTTTTTGTTTATTCATCCAATTCACAACATGACCACAATTCAGATCATAGATCTTCTTGATTGCTTGTCTATACCCACCTTTATACAAAAAACAAATAAGTAATAAAGAATTAGGTCAATTCACAAAATTATGAAAAAATAAGTGCATTCTCATAAGGATAATAGTCATTCTCCGTTCAAAAGCTAACGGAGAATGATATTCTCCGTTCTATGCAAGACGGAGAATGGTCATTCTCCGTTCAAAAGCTAACGGAGAATGACATTCTCCGTTCTATGCAGGACAGAGAATGGCCATTCTCCGTTTTAAAACACACGGAGAATGACTATTCTCCGTCTTACTGACGCGGAGAATGGTCATTTTCCTTGTTAAATTAAGGGAAAATGCATAGAAAATGTGCATATATCTGTCTCATTAACACACCTGGAGTTAGAGCATATACTGCTTGCCTCCAAGCTTCAAGTACATGCGGATACACTCTTTCATTTCCTTTCTCTTTCAGCGGTATGTTATTCTTCATGTGATAATAGCAATAGCTATGACAATCATTAGGAAACACTTTAGGGACTTCAGAAACTAGACCGGTGCCTTGATCCGAAAGAAAAACAATACGCCTACTACATCCAACAATATTCTTTAGATTTCTAAGGAACCATTCCCAATTATCGCCATCTTCGCCTGAGACTATACCGTATACAATAGGGTAGAACTGTTGGTTACCATTCTTTGCTGTAGCAGACATCAAACATCCTCTAAACCTCCCTGTAAGGAAAGTGGCATCCAAATATAGCATCGGACGACAATATTGAAAGCCTTCTACGCAAGCCCCATATGAAAGAAAAAGCCGCTCAAACCTCATTGATGAATCATCTTTCTGGAAGTCGATAACGGAATCATTATTGGTTTCCTTTACCTTGTTCACATACCAACACAAGTCACTGTAAGATCTAACATCATCTCCGTACATTTCCTGGTGCACCAGCCTAATTCCGTGGTATGCATGTCCATATGTAACAGATAAGCCGTAGTCGACCTTGAAATCATCGACAACAGATTTTGCGGACTTTTTAGGATGCATCCGAACAATGTCACTAACCAAACTTTTCATAAACTTTGCTGGAACAACCAGCTTACCTTTATCCATATAGCCAGCTCCACAATTATGTTCTCCCACATACCTCCTCACCTCAAAAATTTGATTATCTTTCGAAATAGATATAGCATGGAAGCTCCACAAACAAGCATGTGTCTTGTAATTCTTGCAACAAACAGTATACCTCCCCGGCTCAGATTTTAAAATGTGGAATGGATGACGAGATTCAAAACAAACCTTTCTAACAGCATTCCTAACTTCTTCAACACCATTTAGAAAAATCTGACCAACACCAGTAATTAATCCAGGCCACATATCCGATTTCCTCTTCTTCACTGTCTCAGTTGAGCCCTCATAAAATTGTACTACTCGTTTGTCCTTTACAGTAGGAGAACATCTACTCAAAGAACTAGAAGAGGAAGACGAAGGTCTCATGTGAAAGCTTTGACAAGGAAAAGATGTTGATGAAGAACATGGAGAGTGTATTTGCTCCACATATAGATCAAAACTCACATCATGAGTACCGTTAAAACCACCAACCAATGAGCGAAGCCAAAAATCACTTTCAACATACAGTTCAATCCCATCAGAGTACAAAAACCTGAAACGGAAGGAAAGTGGATCCAAAGAACTCCATCGATCGCACACTTTATTCTTTAAAAAATCCACGGTACTTTCATGTGTGACACGGCAGGAAACTATGTCTCCCTTGAAACAAATGTTAACTAAACAACTTGATTCCATATCTTCCCCCCCTGATAACATAAAAACATAAGAGGCCACAAATAGAACAATAAAATTCTCATCTAATAATGATCATTCTCCGTCTAAAAATAACGGAGAATAAATATCCTCAGTTGGAACTAACTTATAATGATCATTCTCCGTCTAAAGTAAAACGGAGAATGTCATTCTCCGTCCTAATTAAGACGGAGAATATCATTCTCCGTCCTAACTAAGACGGAGAATGGCATTCTCCGTCCTAATTAAGACGGAGAATGGCATTCTCCGTCCTAAAAACATACGGATAATGATCTTTATAAGAAGTAATTGTCATTCTCCTTTAAAATATAACAGAGAATGCTATTAGCATAAAATAACAAGATTAAATATCTCACTAACATTTTCTAAGTTAATAATCTTCATAACAAAATCAAATTCAGCATAAATTTCGAGAGATACGAAGCTGATGGATGAATTTCTACAGATCTGAACTCTCACCTTGTTTTAAGATCTATAAAAAGAAAAGAAGAAGATCTTCTATCCACAATTGACCTAATCGCCGGAAACCACGAAGATGATGTTGATGATGATGATGATGATCGATAATGATGAAGGATGATCGACGTTCGACTGACGAAAACCACAGTGAACTACGAACGATTCTGCGATCTCTAATAAAGATTATATCAATGGATTTCAAATTTCTCGTGAAGAAGAAGAAGAATACGAATTTCTCAATCCAAATCTGAGTTTGCGAATTCATAATTATATATAGATGTCCAAATTTACGCGAAGGGGTATTTTTGGAATTATGATAATGGCAAATTTTGTAAATACATAGCAACTAGAGAGAATCTTGAAATATTTAACGTGTAAAAACTTAATTCTGGGCATTTCATAAAAATAATCCAGCGGGTGGGCATTTCATAAAAGCCCACCCCGAAATTGGGCTTCTCAGCAATTTCCAGATATATATATATATATATAGTCAAGAATTAACCAGGGAAAAAAAAACTTGAAGTTAGTTGGTACTTAATAAGAACCTGACATAAAAAAAAAAAAGGATTAGTGTAGCGTTATAATTGATCAAATCTTATACAGTAACAGAATAATGATATTAATAATTAAGATATAAAAATATGTCTAACTTATTCTAATACGCTCCAACTATGTATAACGTTCGGATTGGTATCCTAACTTCATAAATTGCTCTTTTGAAAACACCTTTCGATCGTCAATTCTGAAGTACATCGATCAAGACCTTTCAAAAGCATATTTCGTAGTACAAAAGCACAATTTAAATACTAGTATCGTCAAATATTATTTTGAAGTGGTTTCGATGTACTTCAAAATTAATGAAATGTGTTTCAAAAGAACAAATTTATAAAATTTGGATGCCATATTCGAGCAATGAAAAAATTATGATGCCAAAAATGTCAGAACGCTATAGTTGATATGCTAGTAGGATAATTTAGCCTAAAAACATAAAAGAAGAAAGTTTAATTAGAGAAGAACCGCAGGTGAGGAGCAACACAATGAGGAGGATTGGAAACATCTTCTGAGATGGCACCACCATTATGGCATGCAGCAGCAAGATGGTGCAAGTGTAAAGTTGATTGCTGTTATGTTAATAGGTGATTGATTAATTAATTGTGTGGAAAGGATGGTATAGTTTGTGTCTTAAATAGATGTTAGCCATCATGGAATATTTCAATCCTTTGTGAGCAAAAATGTTATGATTTCTGATACAGAAGAATTTGCCGCCATGTCACAACCATTTTAGTGCTAGGAGCCATTGCTGCATTTGTTGTCGAGGTTAAGGTTACATGATCATCGGCAAGAGTTCGATACAACCGAAACTTGTAAACATTTTTAAATTTACAGATTCATGTTTCTGATCATTGGTTGATTTTTATAACTGGAAGGAATATTTTTGCGTTTCTTTTGTTTAAATATATAACATTATAATAAATTATATGTTATGGATTGTGATATACTTTTGTAATTGAATCTAAAAGCGACAATATGTTTTTTTTTCTCGCCAAAACAATAAAATTTATAGAAATTCAAGTAAATAAGACGGCACACGTAATAACCAAACAATAAAATAACAATATATTATTAAACACAAATTGTTGTCCCGCAAAAATCCGGCTGAAGCACAAAAACTAATAACCTCAGGATAACGAGTAAATTAAATAACAAAGAGCAAATGACAATGTGTTATTACAAAATATATTCTTATAGTCGGCTTCTCCTTGAAGAACTTCCTCAAGTACAAGGGATTAATATATATGATAACAACATTTATACCTTCTTTTTATTTTTGAAGAGATGTTTCTTTGTCTTTGGCTGATTTTGCTAGAAGTCACTTCAATTCCTTCTGTTTCATATAACACTCTAAATTGTTCGTTATGATTCATTTGTTTTATTAATAATTATTATGCAGTAGTAACCAAAGCAGCCCCTTCAACAGACTCGAGAATGAGCCCAACATTCAAGACTCCCTCAAGTGGACATATAAAGTAAATCGATAGCAGAAAGTAAAAGAAATAAGATGCTTGGATCTAAATAAATCTGAAGTGAAAAATCAAACACAAACATGTTGGGATCGGACACGTCGCACAAGCGCCAGTTCCGATATCGTGAGTTTGAAACTTGATTGTAACAGAAACTTAGGCCAACTCACCTGAGATATAACCAACTCCCGTCTAACGAACGTCAAGCAATAAATATGAATGGTGACTATGGCGCATGTACAAATTGTTGGGAAAGAAGCGTGGAAACCTTTTCCCAAACCGGAGAGTACCTGCGAGAGGACCGAGCAATACAACGTACGAACCCAAAAGCAAACACACAAAACAATCCACGCAGACACAGAGAATTTTTGACGTGAAAAACCCTTGCGGGAAAAACCACGGGACGATCGGAGTCCAACCCTGAGAAGCCTCCACTAATGGAATAGAAGAATTACACCCTCTACAAACTCCTCCCGATCCAAATTGGATCCCCACAACACTCAGAGATAAGAACAATGATTACAAGGCTACGAAGAGCGAGAACGACGAGTAGAGATTACCCGAATCCGATTCTCCTTCGAAAAGCGACATTCAATCCTCCGTCTTCTTCTCCGAAGTTGCAATGGTACTCTTGCCTCCTTCCTCTCTCAAACTTGTGTTACGTTGCGCTATTGCGTAAAATGAATTAGGGTTGGGAAATCCCAACTTAACTCCCCAATCCCGCAACCAATCCGGACCGTTGGATTAGATCCAATGGTGAAAAGTCACCCTAAAATCCGCTTCAGCCCCCGACGACACAGAGTTCGGCCAGAACTCTGTGTCGGACAACCAGCACTGGCCGACCCACTTCTGGAATGGGGAGGCAGAGTTCGGCCCGAACTCGGCCCCCCTGCTTCCAGCAGCTCCCTGCAACTCCATCAGCAGCCCCGCTTCCTCCCCGAGCTTCTTCGACACACGAACGGCGCTCGTCGCACTCCGGAATCTTCTCCACATAGGTTGGGAACCCCACCCACTCCAACAAATCTCCCCCTTCACAACTATGGTAAGGATGTCGTCATTCCGACGATCTGTCTGCAGTACTCAAACTTTCCCCTTGGTAGAATCTTCGTGAACATATCAGCTCCGTTGTCATCTGTATGAACCTTCTCAAGCGCCGTGTCCTTCTTCTCAACCACATCCCGTATCCAATGATACCGAGTCTCGATGTGCTTGGACCGGCTATGAAACGTCTGATTCTTCACAAGGTGGATAGCACTCTGACTGTCGCAAAGCAAAGTATACTGCTCTTGCTTCAGTCCCATTTCCTGCAACAGCTTCTTCATCCACAACAGCTCCTTGCAAGCCTCCGTCGCTGCAATGTATTCCGCCTCCGTCGTCGACAAGGCAACACACTTCTGCAACCGCGACTGCCACGACACCGCTCCTCCCGCAAACATCATCACGTAGCCCGAAGTCGATCGTCTCGTGTCTACATCTCCAGCCATATCAGCGTCGGTATACCCAACCAGCTTCGGCTCGTCACCACCAAAGGAAAGTCTCCAACCAGCAGTGCCCTGAAGATATCGTAGAATCCACTTGACCGTACTCCAATGTACCCTTCCAGGATTTGGAAGATACCTGCTAACCGTGCCAACTGCATGAGCAATATCTGGCCTCGTACACACCATGTCATACATCAGGCTTCCCACAGCTGAGTCATATGGAACCCGCTCCATATCTTCCTTTTCGTCCTCGGTAGATGGACACTGCTCCTCAGTGAACTTAAAGTGAGCCGCGAGGGGGGAACTCACTTTCTTCGACCCGTCCATCCCGAAATGCTGAAGTACCCGGTGAATGTACTTCTTTTGGGATAAATGTAACAGCTTGGACTCTCTCTTTCGGCTGATCTCCATCCCAAGAATAGTCTTCGCTGCGCCCAAATCCTTCATAGAGAAGGCCGCGCCCAGTTGGCGCTTCAGCTCCGCTATCCTAGTGGCATTCCGACCCACTAATAGTATATCATCTACATAGAGCAATAAAATGATGAAATCATCCTCGACAAAATACCTCACAAATGCACAATGATCCAAACATCGTCCGTGCATAACCATGCTCCCCCATAAACGACTCGAACTTTTTGTACCACTGCCTCGGAGCCTGCTTCAGACCATACAAGCTCTTCCTCAAACGGCAGACCAAATGTGACTTGCCCTTCTCACAGAATCCCTCCGGCTGCTCCATGTACAACTCCTCCTCAAGATCATCGTGGAGGAATGCCGTCTTCACGTCCATTTGATCGACCTCCAAGTCAAGACTGGCTGCTAATGCTAGCACCACCCGAATAGACGAATGCTTGACGACAGGCGAAAAGATCTCATCATAATCCACGCCTTTCCGCTGACCGTAGCCTTTGACTACCAGCCTCGCTTTGTATCGAGGGCGAGTAGCATCATCCGTCTGCTTCACTCTGAATACCCATCGATTCTTCAAAGCCTTCTTGCCCTTTGGCAACCGCACCAGATCATAAGTGGAATTGGTGTGCAAGGAACTCATCTCCTCCTGCATAGCCTCCATCCACTCCTGCCTGTGTTCGTCTTCCATAGCCTCTGTAAAACTTTCGGGCTCTCATCCGTCAGTAAATAGCACATACTCATCCGGTGAGTATCTCGTAGATGGCCGACGATCTCTGTCGCTCCTTCTCAGTGGAGCCACTGGTGCTGGCTGTATACCAACAGCCTCCTTCCCTTCAGGAACTGCCTCTCCGGCATGCTCATCCTCCTGAGGGACACCCTGACCACCATCAGCAGGCTGATGATCAAGGTTGGGAGCAACTCCATGTACCGGCTCCTCCATAACTGGATCCTCTGCGATGTCCTCTGGAAACTACTCGAAGCAAAATGACTCTAACTCAGGCAATTCCTCAGCCTCAAAAGGCATCTCGGAATCCTGAGTGTTGGTCATGGTTTGATCCTCGACGAACACCACGTCCCTGCTTCTGTAGAGCTTTTCTTCTACTGGATCGTAGAGTCTATAGCCAAACTCATCCCGACCATAGCCGACAAAGACGCATCGCCTCGTCTTCGGCTCAAGTTTGGTCCTCTCGTCCTTCGGTACATGTACGAAGGCCTTACAACCAAACGCCCGCAGGTGATTGTATAACGGCTCTTTGCCGTACCATACTTTGTCAGGCACATCAACCTGCAAAGGAGCACTAGGAGACAAATTAATAATATAAGCAGCTGTGAGAAGAGCCTCACCCCAATAACTGCCCGGCAAGTTTGCTTCTGACAGCAAACACCGTACCCTCTCCATCAGTGTCCTGTTCATGCGCTCCGCTACACCATTAAGCTGAGGTGTCTTTGGCGGAGTCTTCTGGTGTCGTATCCCTTGCTCTCTGCAATACGCATCAAAGGGACCGATATATTCGCCGCCATTGTCGGACCGAACACACAACAACTTCTTGCCCGTCTCCCTTTCAACAGAGGCCTGAAACTCCTTGAAAGTAGGCAGCACCTGATCTTTGTTCTTTAAGGCATAGACCCAAACCTTCCTGGAACAGTCATCAATAAAAGTTACAAAGTAAGAAGCACCACCAAGAGATTTTACCTTCATAGGACCGCAGACATCCGAGTGAATCAACTCGAGCAATGTCGGCTTCCTCGAACTTGGGTGACTTTGGAAAGACACCCTATTTTGCTTCCCAGCTAAACAGTGCGTGCACTTCTCCAACTTTGTAGACTTGAGCCCCGGAATCACCTTCCTGTTCACCAAGTAGCTCATCCCCTTCTCGCTGATATGGCCGAGCCGCCTGTGCCACAACTCGGTAGACGCATCACTGACTGCGTTCACCTCCTGTGTCTCCTGTGCGCTCCCCTCCATATAATAGAGACCGGACTTCTTGCTTCCTCTGGCAATCACCATCGAACCCCTGGAAAGCTTCCACTGACTATTCCCGAAGAGACCGAAGAATCTCTCGTCATCCAACCTTCAAAATGGAGGAAATGAGCAATGAGAAAGACATTTTCATTTTCATACTTGCATATACGTATTGACTGAAAGTCTTGGCTCTAGTTGTCAGCAGGTGGAGATATAGCACATCTTTGTTGGGTGAGTTCGATTCCACATTATTTGTAACCACACACCAAACTGAGATATGAGCACGATCAGTACTGATTGCAACTTCTATACTGAAGCCTTGGTTTTGTCAATCTTCTCATCATCTATTCTCCTGAACTTAAAGGCTATATGTAATGATGAATTAATTATTGTTTTCTCATGCTAAATCTTCACTATCCATCTAGCTTGTATTCACAAGTCTAAGAAAACTCAACAAACAACTTCAAACCTATAACTTAAGCATTTGTTTAATCTCACCAAAGAATCAATTAATGAGGAAGATACAAACACTAGCTATATTCATATCCTATACCCATTTGCATCAAAGAAAATCTTTAGATCCATGGGATTGTTAATAAGAAAACAAAGTGCAAATTAAAATTCTTGAGGCGTAGTTCTATTGTTAATCATCCACATGCCGGACTTGCTACGAGATCTCAGGGCACCAAAAGTTAATATATTGTCTAGCTTATATTTGTATTTGCTCCAATATTGCTGATTGGATAACTAATGTTGACACTTTAGATGAGTTTCTCTCTAATATACGGAATTAATGATTGATATTGAGTTTGGTCCTAATCTTCTCATATCTTATATATATTCTGAAATTGCATATTTTTGGTCGTATGTTTTTCTAGTCTTTTCTTATCCAATTAGTTCTTGCATAGCAATGATAGAATTATAGAATTGTGGATGTATGGCATGGTTTACTGGATCACTACCAGCGATACTGTCGAATAGGCTCTATTTGGCTATGTATACGTATCCCAAAAAGTGAGAGCAGGTCGTAACACCAGCATATGGAATCCCAATAGGAGATGCGTTTTGAGCAATGTGAGCCTCCAACCGAAGATCCAATATTTTACCTGTGGAGGCTTATGTACCATTTGGTTGAAATTGTAATACAATTGGCTACAAATATTCCAATGGTAGCATTTTTAATGGACTAGAGGCAGGTCTAAACAAACAACTTGTATTTTGGCTTTAAAAATGTCATGATTTCTGATACAGAAGAATTTTCCGCCATGTCACAACCATTTCATTGCTAGGAGCCATTGCTGCATTTTGCTGTCGAGGCTAAGGTTACATGAGCATCATAATCCCGAAACTTGTAAACATTTTTAAATTTACAGATTCATGTTTCTGATCATTGGTTGATTTTTATAACTGGAAGGAATATTTTTGCGTTTCTTTTGTTTAAATATATAACATTATAATAAATTATATGTTATGGATTGTGATATACTTTTGTAATTGAATCTAAAAGCGACAGTATGTTTTTTTTTCTCGCCAAAACAATAAAATTTATAGATATTCAAGTAAATAAGACGGCACAGGTAACCAAACAATAATTTGATAAGATATTATTAAACACAAATTATTGTCCCGCCAAAATCCGGCTGAAGCACAAAAACTAATAACCTCAGGATAACGAGTAAATTAAATAACAAAGAGCAAATGACAATATGTTATTACAAAATATATTCTTATAGTCGGCTTCTCCTTGAAGAACTTCCTCAAGTACAAGGGATTAATATATATGATAACAACATTTATACCTTCTTTTTATTTTTGAAGAGATGTTTCTTTGTCTTTGGCTGATTTTGCTAGAAGTCACTTCAATTCCTTCTGTTTCATATAACACTCTAAATTGTTCGTTATGATTCATTTGTTTTATTAATAATTATTATGCAGTAGTAACCAAAGCAGCCCCTTCAACAGACTCGAGAATGAGCCCAACATTCAAGACTCCCTCAAGTGGACATATAAAGTAAATCGATAGCAGAAAGTAAAAGAAATAAGATGCTTGGATCTAAATAAATCTGAAGTGAAAAATCAAACAAAAACATGTTGGGATCGGACACGTCGCACAAGCGCCAGTTCCGATATTGTTTGAACTTGATCGTAACAGAAACTTAGGCCAACTCACCTGATATATAATCAACTCCCGTCTAACGAACGCCAAGCAATAAATATGATCGGTGACTATGGCGCATGTACAAATCCCACTCTATATAACTCATATGAATTTACAATATTGACAAAAACTAATGTTGAACCCTTTGATATGTTCAATTTCCTCATCACACTCAAGAAGAGAAGACAGAGGTTGCTTAGGGTAATTCTTCTCGTTGTCTATTGTTCTTCGGATTCTGCAATCCATTTTCATCGGCCAA
This sequence comes from Iris pallida, assembly GCA_029216955.1. Taxonomy (NCBI): domain Eukaryota; kingdom Viridiplantae; phylum Streptophyta; class Magnoliopsida; order Asparagales; family Iridaceae; genus Iris; species Iris pallida. The sequence continues at coordinate 20,541,525 of JANAVB010004600.1, read as the reverse complement.
GTAGTTGTTGTGATCCGCTTAGATCGGAGAAAAGTTTGTAAGAAATCTGCATCTTGGATTAGATTCCAATCGTCTTATGATTTTTTTCACAAGGAACCCCAAAATTTTTGTATTTGCGTTTTAGCGCGTGTGATTTTGGCAATTTGATTTTCAGTAACTTTTTTCGATTCTCTCACAATTTCTTTGATTTGGGTGTTTCCGGTTTCGCGTTTCGTTCCCAACACTTATTTCGTTCCCAACACTTATTTCAGTTCCCATGTCAACACTTATATTTGTATTTGCTCCAATATTGTTGACTAGATAACTAAAGTTGACAGTTTATATGAGTTTCTCTCTAGCCTACAGAGTTCGTGGTTGATATTGACTTTGGTCCTTATCTTCTGATATCTTAGTATGGAATTGCATATTTTTTGTTCGTATGTTTTTCCAATCTTGTCTTATCTAATTAGTACGTTCTTGCATGGTAATGATAGAATTATATAATTGTGGTATGGCATGGTTTACTGACTTATAGACCTAGACCACTACCACCGATACTGTCGAATAGGTTGTAATTGCCATGTATTCGTATCCCAAAAAGTAAGAGCGAATCGTAACACCAGCACATGAAATCCCAATAGGAGATGCATTTTCAGCAACGTGAGCCTCCAACACAATGTTATCCAATATTTTACAGGCTTATGGACCATTTGGTTGAAATTATAATACAATTGGTTACAAATATTTCAATGGTAGCATTTTTAATGGACTAGAGAGTAGAGACAGGTCTAAACAAACAATTTGTATTTTGACTTTAAAGATGGTCGTTTTGTTAGTGTTACCAAGGACATAATCCTATACTTGGAATAAAAATTTCAAACATCGACCAAAAATATGGAACAATGCTTTGTTTCTTATGTTATTCCTATTGTAGAGTCTGTTTTTTTTGGCCATTGCATATGATGCAAGGGGTTTGTTAACATATGTCCTAATAGCACATGTTAATATATGGATGAATGTATATTTTACATCGGCACTTCTACCATTATATTTATCAATATAGTTTCACATAAAATGTATATTGATAAATGTAAAATATTAATGTGCAAATGTTTGAGTGACCGATGAATTTCTTGGTGTTGCAAGTTACTACTAGGTGATCCAACTTGACATGATATATATACAATGTTAAGGTAGGTTTGGGAAGAGGAAAAAATTGGGGGAAGAAAAATATTGAGAGAGAAAAATTAAAAGCAGTGTTTGGGAAGGGGGGAGGGGATGAGAGAGAAAAAATTCATGTGGGTTCCATTCAAAAAAATTTCTCCCAAAAGTGGAAGAAAAATGGAGAGAGTTGAGGGGATTGTGGAAGAAATTACCCAACTACACTTCGTACCAATTATGATTTGAAAAAAATAAAGATTAAATGTTAATTATGTTTTTCTTCACAAACAAATGAAATATTATTTTTTTTTTCTTTTTCTACTTTTTGATCATCCAAACAAGTGAAGAAAACATAACTTTACCTTTATTTTACTCTCTTTCGTTCTCTTCCATCAAATCTTTCTTTCCCTCTTCAAAAATGTTTCCAAACACATTGGAAGGCTGTTACTAGAAAGCGTCAACCTTATTTGCTTATATTTATGTATTATGGGAAACTATAGCACGTACAACAACACTGATCAACAAACACAAACATTGGAACTTATTACTGAGCTAGGTTTATTTAGCTCAAGAGACCAACCTAAGGAATGATGTCCTTGATTATTCTCGGAAAGCGAAAATATTACCAACATCTTCCACTGCACGCGCATTTGCCATCATCACCGCACTGCCCTGTTGCACAAAACCAGTCAGAACAACCAGCATCACAGCTGTAGTCTGTGCAAACATATTCGTCGGAAAGCGAAAATATTACCAACATCCACTGCACGCGCAATAGCCATCATCACCGCACTTCCCTGTTAAACAAAACTGGATCCCACAACCATTATCACATGCGTAGTCTATGCAAACATATTCGTCGGAAAGTGTAGCTGGTGCCTTATAAGTAACATCTGCTGCTTTTGTTGCCATCCCTATATATTCAATAATTAATGCAAGAAAAAAAATTCTTGAACTTAGTTGGTACTTAATAAGAACCTGACATAAGAAAGGGTTAGTGAAGCGTTATAATCGATCAAATCTTGTACAGAATAATGATATTAAATATAGCATTCTGATTGGTATCCTAACTTCATAAATTGTTCTTTAAAATACCTTTCGTCAATTCTGAAGCACATCAAAACCTATTCAAAAGCATATTTCGTAATACAAAAGCACAATTTAAATACCAGTATTGTCAAATATTCTTTTGAAGTGGTTTCGATGTCCTCCATAATTAATGAAATGTGATTCAAAAGGACAATTTATAAAATTTTGATGTCAAAATCAAAAGTAATGATGCCAAAAACACCATAGATTTGCTAGTAGGATAATTTAGCCTAAAAACATAAAAGGAGAAAGTTTAATTAGAGAAGAACCGTAGGTGAGGAGCAACATGATGAGGAGGATTGGAAACATTTTCTGAGATGGCACCACCATTATGGCATGCAGCAGCAAGATGGTGCAAATGTATATAAACCTAAAGTTGATTGCTATTATGCTATATATAAGTGATTAATTGTGTGGAAAGGATGGTATAGTTTGTGTCTTAAATAGATGTTAGTCATCATGGAAGTTTTCTATCCTTTGTGAGCAAAAATGTTATGATTTCTGATACGAAAGAATTTGCCGCCATGTCACAAACAGTTCAGTGCTAGGAGCCATTGCTGCATTTCATGGCCGGACCTATGGTTTACAGGCCTAGGACAAAAACCAGAATTTAGACCTTTTTTTTCTCATATAAATATTTTTTTAGCATTTTTACAAGTAAAATCATAAATTATCAATTAAGCTATCATAAGCAAGTTTTTCTAGCATATTTTCTCAATAGATATTAGAGCTAAACCATTTATCTTTGATCTTATGACATAGTTGATCTTAAATAAATTTTATTAATTTTAGTTTTATTTTCAGAATGAATTTGCGCTGGCTTTTTTGTTGTTTTCAGATTGGGTCTATGTTTTATTTTTTATTTTAATTTTTTTAATGATATATCTAGTCTATTTTAAAATTATGGACCTTCTAAAATTGGGATCCATGGCGGTCCCCTACCTCGTCCGTGTCCTAGACCGGCCCTGCTGCATTTTGTTGTCGAGGTTAAGGCATCATGATCATCTGTTAATTCTTGTAATTAAGAAGGCACAGGTAACCGAACAATAAAATGACAAAGATATTATTTAAGACAAACTGTTGACCCTCAGAAATTCGGCAGAAGCACGAACAATAATAACCTTATGACAACCAGTAAATAGCAAATAGCAAATGACGATATATTATTACAAAATAGATTCTTATAGTCGGCTTCTCCACAAAGAACCTCCTCAAGTACAAGCGTTTAATATGATAACAACATTTACACCTTTTATTTTTACTTTTGAAGAGATTTTAATTTTTTTGGCTGATTTTGCTACAAGTCACTTCAATTCCTTCTGTTTAATATATCATTTTAAATTGTTTGTTATGATTCATTTGTTTTAGAGCATCTCCAACCCTATTGTTTTTGTGTTATCATTCCTATGTGGCATGAGGCACAAGACAATATCTTTTATATGTGGCAAGATAATATTCACACAAGACAATAAGATAAAAAAAAAAATGTTCTCCAATGCAAAAGTATTGAGAAGACAATAAAAAGTATTTTTTTCCAAGTTCCAAGACAACTCATCCACTTCTTCATTTTTTTATAAATATTTCTATTCATAATTGATGATGTGGAGACAAAGACATTGTGAAGTGCATTGTCTAGATCTAGACAACCAACTTCACATTGTCCTTGCCATGTCATTGCTATGTCAACTTCATGATTTATTCTATATTTTTATTGGAGAAATTTTTTTGAAATAAAACTTGTCATACCTATGTGGCAACCATTTTTTCTAAACTCATAACCAAAGCAGCACCGAGAATGAGGCTTACATCCGAGACTCCTTCAAGTGGACATATAGAAATCGATAGCAGATAGTAAAAGAAAATAAGATGCTTGGATCTGAATAAATCTTAAGTAAAAAATCAAACACAAACCTGATGGCATCGGACACTTTCCACAAGCGTTTCGATATTGTGAGTCCGAAACTTGACCGCGACGGAAATTTAGGCCAACTCATCAGAAATAACCAAGTCCCGTCAAATGAACGTCAAACAATAAATACAAAGTATATGATCGGTGACTATGGCGTATGTGCAAATTCCAATCTATATAACTCAGGTGAAATTACAAGAGTGACAAAAAACTAATGTTAACCCTTTGATTCGTCCAACCCCTTCACCACACACTCAAGAAGAAAAGACATAGATTGTTTAGGAAAATTCTTTTCATTTTCTCTTGTTCTTTGGAGTTAATCTATTTTCATCGTCCAAGTAGTTATGATTATCCGTTTAGATTGGCGAGAAGTTTGTAAGGATCCTGTATCTTGGGTTAGACTCCAATCGTCTCGTAATTTTTTCGTAAGTACGTCAAAAGTGTTGTGTTTGCGTTTTGGCTCTTGTGTGATTTTGACAATTTGATTTGAGCAATGCAGCATGTACAAAGTCTCATTCCGTGTGACCGGGCTTCCCCAAAAATAATAATTCATTTGAGCAAATCAGCTTGCATGCATGCACGTAATTATCCATCAAACATAGAAAACTATGATTGATCGAAGAAATATTTCAGGAGAAATAACCAATTCCACCACACTCGATCTGTAACTTGGCTTGACGATGGTTCCTCCATCATAGGCAATGGCGGATCCACACGTAGTTTAGTGGGAGGTTAGTGAATCTTTTTTTTTCCTTCCAATTTATTTTTATGAAACATCTTTCAAATTTTAGTATTTGTTGTATGTCCACTCCAAATTAATTGATTGAGACTTTAAATTGGAAGAAATTCATAGAAGAATACATACTAAGTATGCTAAATTAGAATAATTAGCTGGACATATAACAAATACCGAAATTCCTTCCAATTAACTTACAAATTAGAAGCATACTTTGGAATATAACAACTACTAAATATTTACAAACGTTTAGTATTTTTTTAAAAATATACTTCATAGAAAAAGAGTTGCTTATAAGTAGTATTACAAATAATGTTGTAGAACAATTATGAAATATAATATTTTATTGTATAAAAACAATACTATTTACTATAATATTATATTATTAGGTCGGAAAAAAAATAGATACGTTGTCCCGAACCCTTTTATGATTGGGCTCTCAATGAATTGTAATTCTGTATCCGCCACTGATCAAGGCTCATAGCCTGCGACAGTTGTTACAACCCCGTCGACGCAGGCAAAGATGGTCTCCAACTCGGAGAAGCTACCTAGCTAGACTCATTGATACTAATAAGTAGGGAACGTAGATTATTACCAGAAGGGGTACTGCTGGCAAAAATGTGGTAACAATTCCGAAGGATATCTATAATATAAAGCACAGTGGGTTTTTGGTCCGACCCATGTGCTTTGGTTCAACGATGATGAAAGGACTAAAGTGCCCCTCTCGCTATAAGAGAGGAGGAGGTCCCATGTTGGGTGCGGAGCAACCGGTTGTTCCAACAGCGCCCCTGCCTCCAGCTCCTCTTACACCGTCCCTCCCTCCGCCGCCTTCGCTCCATCCTCGTCCACGTCGTCGTCGCCGGCCTCTTCCGCAACCCCTTCGTCGCAAGCAGCCTCCTCCACCGCGCCGCCGACGCCGACCCTTCCTTCGCTGCCTCCCTCTTCTCCGCCATGACCAACCCCAACCTCTTCTCCTTCAACACCGCCATCGCCATCTCCGCGACCCACTCTCCATCTACTCCCAAATGCTCCGCCGCCGCGTCCCTCCCGACTCCCACACCTTCTCTTCCTTGCTCAACACCACCACCGCCGCCGCCGCCACAGGTCGCGCCATGCACACGCCCTCCTCATCGGATTCTGGTCCGACCCCTTCGTGCAGACCGTCCTGCTCACCGCCTACTCACGACGCGGCTCCGCCGACGACGCCCTGCGAGTATTCGACGGAATGCCGCACAGGGACGTCGTCTCCTGGACAGTCGCCGTCTCGGGTCTCGCCGCCCTCGGACGTCCCGCGATGGCCCTGTGCGTCTTCGCCTCCATGAGGTCCTATGCTACCCCGAACGTCGCCACCGTGGTCTTTGTCGTGTCCGCCTCCGCCGGGCTCGGGTCTCTGGCGCTAGCACGGTGCCTGCACGCCTACGTCGAGAAGGCTGGATTCGAAGGTCGTGTCTCCGTCCGAAACTCCCTGGCGCTGGCCCGGTGCCTGCACGCCTACGTCGAGAAGGCCGGGTTCGTGTTCTTGCCATTATGGCACGGGTTATCCACTAATTCATATATAGAAAGAAGGATCATCGCGAACTTAATTGAGTGTTAGTTTGAAGGAGGAGTTTGTACATCATTTGATCTCTGAAATCAGAGGCAAGGAGATTTGACAAGTCTTATCTTAACAAATATGGAGAAAATGAGCAATGAGAAAGACATTTTCATTTTCATACTTGTATATACGTATTGACTGAAAGTGCTCTAGTTGCGAGCAGGTGGAAACATAGCACAACTTTGTTGGGTGAGTTCGATTCCACATATAACGGATTATTTGTAACCACACACCAAACTGAGATATGAGCACGATCAGTACTGATTGCAACTTCTATACTGAAGCCTTGGTTTTGTCAATCTTCGCATCATCAATTCTCCTGTACTTTTTTTTTGAAGAGAATACGCAGATTTTATTGCTAAATCAGAGCAGTATGAACTACCTACAATCATTTTCCAAGATTGGGACAATGAAATCCGGAGGATTTGTAAAAATGGAGTTGTCAAGATTTTTGACAGCAAAAGTAGCTAAAGAGTGAGCTACTTTGTTACATTCTCTTCTAGCGAAAATGAAGGTGGGTTGCTTTGGAAGGAGAGTAATCTGCTCACGGATGGAGATGAGCAGATCTTGCATACGCCAAGGCAGGAGGTCCGTCTCGCCATTCATAATCCTAACCGCCGTCAAAGAGTCGCTTTCGATGGAGATCGCATCTGTGCTGACCCCTCGCGCCAATAGAACTCCATGATGAATGGCCTGTAGTTCAGACCATAAACTACAATCTGCTCCAAAGAAATGAGTCGTCGTCCATGTCTTGCCTGTCACAAAACTTTCCTGTGCATCTCGGACAACTGCTGCCACCGCAATTGTCATAGAAGAGGTAGCCCCATCCATATTTATTTTGATCTCACCTGTCCTCGGAGCCTGCCATGTAGTGTTGGAAATGAATTCTTTCCTCAAGGCATGTATTCCATCTAGGATTTTAGCATTCTTATTAGTATAGTTCGAATGCAAGAGAGATGCTTTATTGATGATTTGCTGGACGTTGGGAGCTGTTTTATTGAATAAACAGGAACATCTCATTTTCCAAATACTCCACAGTAGGTATGCTCCTAGCGTGAGAGCTTCATGAGCAGAGGGTTCTTGCAACCATTTGCAGAGCAGAGTAATAATATCCATTTGATCATCGATCCGCAAGCCCAGTAAACTTCCAAACCATGAAGTCTTTGCAACATGGCAATGCAAAAATAAGTGATTTGTATCTTCCCTATTAGATAAACAGAACGGACATAATGGATTTATGGTAGGAATACGTCTGTTGATAGAAGATAGTAATGGTAATGAATTTCTCATCACTCTCCAGATAAATAACTGAACTCTTGGTGATAAATTTCTCAAGCTCCACAGTTGTTTCCACACACCATGGTCCAATGCAATGCTAGAACTGCTAGGCCCATGTCGGCGGATCGATTCATATAATGATTTCTAAGAAAACTCAACAAACAACTTCAAACCTATAACTTAAGCATTTGTTTAATCTCACCAAAGAATCAATTAATGAGGAAGATACATACACTAGCTATATTCATATCCTATACCCATGTACAGCAAAGAAAATCTATAGATCCATGGGATTGTTAATAAGAAAATAAAGTGCAAATTAAAATTCTTGAGGCATAGTCCTATTGTTAATCATCCACATGCCGGAATTGCTACGAGACCTCAGGGCACCAAAAGTTAAAATATTGTCTAGCTTATATTTGTATTTGCTCCAATATAGCTGACTGGATAACTATTAATGTTGACACTTTAGATGAGTTTCTCTCTAATATACGGAGTTAATGATTGATATTGAGTTTGGTCCTAATCTTCTCATATCTTATATATATTATGAAATTGCATATTTTCCGGTTCGTATGCTTTTCTAGTCTTTTCTTATCCAATTAGTTCTTGCATAGTAATGATAGAATTGTGGATGTATGACATGGTTTACTGGACCACTACCACCGATACTATCGAATAGGCTCTACTTGGCTATGTATTCGTATCCCAAAAAGTGAGAGCAGGTCGTAACACCAGCATATGGAATCCCAATAGGAGATTCGTTTTGAGTAATGTGAGCCTCCAACCGAAGATCCAATATTTTACCTGTGGAGGCTTATGTGCCATTTGGTTGAAATTGTAATACAATTGGCTACAAATATTCCAATGGTAGCATTTTTAATGGACTAGAGGCAAGTCTAAACAAACCACTTGTATTTTGGCTTTAAAGATGGTTTTTTTTTGTGTGTTACAGAGGACATAACCCTATATCCGGAGTAAAAAAAGTTCAAACATCGACCAAAATTTTGGAATAATGCTTTGTTTTTCTTATGTTATTGCTATTGTAGAGTATGTTTTTGGCCATTGCACATGATGCTTGGGTTTCGTTAACATATGTCGGCACATCATGTTAATATATGGATGAATGTATATTTTACATTTGTACTTCTATCATCATATTTATCAATACAGTTTTCACGTAAAATGTGTATCGGTAAATGTAAAATATTAATGTGCAATTGTTCGAGTGGCCGGTGAATTTCTTGGTGTTGCAAATTACTAGTAGGTGATCCAACTTGACATGATATATACACAATGTTAAGGTATTGTTTAGGAAGAGAAAAAAATTGGGGGAATGAAAATATTGAGGAAAAAAATAAGAGAAAAAATAAAAGTAGTGGTGTCTGGGAAAGGGGAGGAAAAATAAGGGAGAAAATTCTGGGAGCGGGTCCCATTCAAAAAAAAAATGGAAGAAAAATGAAGAGAGTTGAGAGAATCGTGGAAGAAGTTACCCAACTACACCTCGTATCAATTATGATTTGAAAAAATTAAAAATTAATAATAATTATATCTTTCTCCACAAACAAATAAAACATTATTTTAAACTTTTCGTGAAGTAAAAAAATTAACTTTACTTTCATTTTTATTCCTCAAATTTTTCTTTCCCTCAAAAAATGTTCCAAACACAGTGTATGAGTGTAAGACTATTAATAGAAAACATCAACCTTATTTGCTTATATTTATTATTATTGGAAAGTATAGCACGTACAACAACACTGATCAACAATCACAAACATTGGAACATACTATTATTATTCTCGGAACGCGAAACATTAACAAACAGCAGCATCAAAAAAGCTTGCAAGCGCAATTAAGCATAGATGTGCTAATTATTAAAACGTTCACATCCACTGCAGTGGCAATAGCCATCCTCATCGCACTGCCCTGTTAAACAAAAGTCGGTTTCACAAGCATGAGCACAAGTGTAGTATGTGCAAACATCTTCGTCGGAAACCCTAGCCGGTGGCTCATCATAAGTAACACCTCCTGCAGCTTTTGTTGCCATCCCTATATATATATATATATATATATTTTATTTTTCAAGAATTAACCAGGGAAAAAAACTTGAATTTAGTTGGTACTTAATAAGAACCTGACATAAAAAAAAAGGATTAGTGTAGCGTTATAATTGATCAAATCTTATACAGTTACAGAATAATGATATTAATAGTTAAGATATAAAAATATGTCTAAATTATTCTAATATGCTCCAACTATATATAACGTTCGGATTGGTATCCTAACTTCATAAATTGTTCGTTTGAAAACACTTTTCGTCAATTCTGAAGTACATCAAGAACTTTTCAAAAGCATATTTCGTAATACAAAAGCACAACTTAAATACTAGTATCGTCAAATATTCTTTTAAAGTGGTTTCGATGTGCTTCAAAATTAATGAAATGCGCTTTAAAAAAATAATTTATAAAATTTGGATGCCATATTCGAGCAATGAAAAAAATTATGGTGTCAAAAACGTCAGAACGCAATAGTTGATATGCTAGTAGGATAATTTAGCCTAAAAACATAAAAGAAGAAAGTTTAATTAATTAGAGATGAACCGCAGGTGAGGAGCAATGTTGGAATTATTCAATAATTATGGGACCACACATGTAAAATTAATTGTGTTTGGGCTATCTAAATAATTAAGCCAAATTAAAGTGGTCTATTTGAAAAATTGGCTTAAGGGTATAATTGTCATGGAATTAATGTGCAGATACCGGAGATAATTCTAATTTGATGAGGGGCCAAATTAGAAATATCACAACACACATATCTATATATATATGTATTCATTAGGGTTATGGTTCCCAACTCATACGACCACCAAAGAGAGGGTTTCTCTATTCTCTTCTGTATCCCCATCAACAAAGAGAGGAACAAGGATTTCATCTTTATTATTAAGGGCCGTAGCGGGTTGGAAGATCAAACCCCATAAGAGACGTGTGCTTCAAGATCCGTCAAGCAAAGACAATGGATTCAGGTACGCTTCCGCAATTTAATTTTTGTTCTTTATCTCATGAATCGAAAGGGTACAATAAAATTTCCAACAAGTGGTATCAGAGCCTCCTTGTTAGATTTATGAGATTGAAGTTTCAGAATCAATTTTATTGTTGTTCGGAAACTCTAAATTGTTTGATCTAATTTAATTTAGGATTCCGATTGTTCGATAATAATTTTTAATATTGATGAAATCATTGATTTTTTAATCGTTGGATAAATAAGTTCTTTCGATGAATTTTTGAATGAACTTCGGCTACTCAACTGCAGCATTCATTCAGTTTCATAAGTTTTTACATTATAATATATTATGTGGTCTCACCACATCAGCACATCCCCACTTTTAATTGTTCTATTCTGTTAATGAACCAATCGGCCATTTTTTATTGTGATGATCCTTTGGCTGTAACCAAAATGATTTTTTTTTTGTTAAGAGTGGGATTTGAGAACCCACACCATTTCGTACCAGAACCTTAATCTTCAGCCTTAACCCAAATTTGAAGCCTTGATTGGGTATTGAACCCAAAGAACTAAAGCAGAAGCTTTTTTTGGATGCATATTTCTTTGGTCGGCTAAATTTTTTTTTTGTTTAATGTTAAAAGAATATTTGAACGTTCTTTATTTAAAGTGGTTTAATTTGTGATTTAAATCATGCACAAGGTTCACATGCTTTTGATATAGAAGATCAATTTTGGTATAATATTTATAGATTATTTGGTGTAATCTATTAATACATATATTTGGTCTTCTATAGATTATTCTATATAAAGTCATCCTTATGAAATATTTGATATTTATTTGTTGATGCATACATTTGTTAGAGTTTAATCGGTTGATTATTTAAATTTTAAAAAAAAAAATATGCAAGTACATAAGATTTATGTTTATTTAATTTAAATAAGCAGAAGGATTTGGATATGATTCAGTTTTGTAAAATTTAGTCAACATTCAAATTTTTTGGTGCCTTTTGTGACTAGCAATAGTCGTCTAATATTCTAAATAAACCCATTTGTGAAACCCATATCTTGTGTAATTATTAAATAGTATTTTAGTATTATTATTATTAGTATTTCTAAAATTATTATTAATATTACTATTAAATATTTTTGAGTGAAAAGGATTTCGAAAATATAAATAACATGGCTTTTTGGATTCAGACCCAGACCCGAGTCCGAACCCAAGCCTGAGCCCAATCCCATTCTTGTTAAATCTGAATTGACTTGGTTAATCATTATTTATATATAAAAAAAAAGAATTAGCTTTGGCTGGTCCCGTAGGACCAGCATCTGAATTGGCCAACCTCCACTCCCTATTCTCACTCACCCCAACTCCTCTCCTCCACACACGTGAACACCCCACCTCCCCATACTTTTTCCAACGTTCACCCACTCCCCTCTTTATACTCTCCCCTCTCTTCCCATCTCTCCACAACTCCCAGGAGAGAAAAACTCTATTCCCTCAACAGAACTCCCTACTCCACTTCTCTTCACACTCCCCCTAAAACTCCACACTCTGTTGGAGAAACCCCTCTTCCAACTTCCCCTCACCTAACCCTATTCCCCAAACCCACTTCAGAAACCCCTCTCCTCAGCGACCGCCCGTTCTCGCCGGCTCCCCCGCGGGTCCGCCTCCGCGAGCGCCCCCTCCGGCCGCGCTGCCCCCTCTGCGCCGACTCCCCGCCGAGCCTCTCTCCGGCGCGCACCCCCGCGCGCCCTTCTCGTCGTCCCCGCGCCCTCCGGCGCACGCTGCCATCTCCGGCGACCCCGCGCGCCCTTCCCGTCGGCTCTCCGGCGACCGCGCTTCTCCGCCGAGCTTCCCTCGGAAAATTCGCCGGCGATTCCTTGCTGGCTTGCTGCTCCGGGCTCACTGCTCTTTGGTGAGCTTTACTGTTGGTTCGGTCGTGCCCTAATTTCTGGTTCTTTGGTATTCTTCGACGTTACTGCGGATCCAGCGCTGTTTCGGGAACGTCGCTGCTCTGGATTATCATTTTCTTTCTATTTTTACATCTGAGAGCTCTAGCCGAGCAACCCGAGGTATAACCCATGTCCCGCTATTTTATTATTATGTTTTCGATGATGAAATGGTCCCCGGTTCCCTTTGGGAATTCGGTTTTAGCGACGTCGTAATTTTTCGGGACTTTCGGAAAGGTTCCGTGGATTATTTTGCATTCCCGGAATATTTCGGGAATGGTTTTTGGTATGTCTTAGTTTCTGGAAATTTCCGGGAACGTTATGTGACTTGTGAATTTGGAATCGGACTTCCGAAATTATTTCGGGTCGTCCCGATTATTCTGTGGATTGGCTGTGGGTGTTTTATATATATAAAATGCGGGTTTTTCCCTGGTTTGGGACTTGCAGGAATTATCGGCGCCATTTTCCCAGTTTTTGGGTTGACCAAAAACAGAGGAGATGCTGTTCGATTTTTCCGTAAATCCTGAATTATTTTCAAAATGAATTTAAAATGATTTTCGGAATTTATTCGATATTTTATTTTTGGGTGACGACCGTATCGGTCAATGGACCCGGCTAAGTGCAAACGATACCGGCTCCGCCCGGACGTTGAGGCAATTAGCTAGATGAGGATCGGACCATTATCTGAGACTTATGATTTATCATTATTTTATTATTTATTTCTGTTTACATTTATTTAATATTTTCAGTTAGGACTAACGGCAGTTTATTCTTATTTCAATTTATGAAAATAAATTGTAATGGGTATAAGCCCAGCTGGCTGGTCTGTGACTGTAATAGCTTAGATTTCTTGTCTTTCTGGTTTTGCGAGTTTTTAATGTTTAACGATTAAAACGATTAAAAGGTATTTTCGTATAAAATTAATTAATGTTTTCTCACTTGAGAATTGACAATTTTATTATTAAATAAAAATCACGTATTTCTCACTAAAATAAGAAAATTAGTTTTATATTATATTTTACAAAAATTACCAAGTTTTCATAAATAACCTGGCAGCGACGAGTTTTTCCGAATTCAAAGTTAAATAATCGTTTTACCTCGTATTAAATCAACGCACTTAATAACCGTGTTTTTCTGTGTTTGGTTAATTAAATAACTAAAATTTGACTAGGACGCAAATAGAGATTACAACTAGCATATCTAAGTTGGTTGACCTGAAAGCTGAGTTTATCTCTCGAATGTAGGAATTCGAGGACAACTCTAAACTTTCCGTCTCGGAGTCGTCCACCTCTCCAGTCATTTTCCTGAGACAAGTATAGTTTGTGTTAGTTTTACAGTTATTTCTATAATCGTTTTACCGCATGTTTAAACCACGATGCAAACACGAAACTCTCTCGGAGAGTACTGATTGTGACTACTGTACTGATTGGGACTGGGGGAATAGAGTAATGATTATGACCAAAGCCAACTGTAACTACTGTAACTGTATTAGCTTACCCCTCTTACACACGGGAATAAGCCATATTGTATCGCTAGGATACTACTGTACATCCCAAGCCGGTCATAATTCATTGCCTGTTCAAATCACACTGTTTTACCGCTGAAAACTATTCTTTCTTCAAACTGTTTAAAACTGCATGATTCTATTATTTACTTTAACTGTTTTAAATTAGCATGAATTGTACCTTGCTCCCTCTTGACTGGAGACCCAACATTTTTAGGTATCACTGATGAGGCTTTGTTCCGCGATATTTCCAAGGTCCCAACTAGAAGACGGGGATTTCGAGACTGATGAGCTGTTTGCCTAGAGTTTTCTTTTCTTCTTGATGTATGTAGAAAATGGTTTAAGTTGTATCTTTCATTTCATTGTAAAAGTTTAATAAAGTTTTAAATTTCCCGATGTTGAGTTGTGACAAATATAGTGTTGTTGTATGGTTACCTGCTACTGAACAGCTTACTGCCGTCGTCTCAACAACGGTGCAGGCTGGGCATGATCCGGTTCGACCCCTTTAGTTGGGATCGGGTCGTGACATGTTTTTAGTGGTGGCCCATGCAGGTCAAACAACAACTTAGGAAAACATACCTACAAATAATTAGAACACTAGAACATTGATTTGTCACAACATAGGTCCGAATTATATATAAATAAATATATATTTTTTTGATTATAGACTGGTAGGATACCTTGCTCATGTTTGCATCCTAAACCTTCCAGAGAATGACCATTGACAAGACCAATCCTGCTGGCGATGAGGTATCATCTCCGGATCATACCCCATCTCCTCAACCAAGTCCAGGGTTTATTCCCTCGCGGCTGTTTGACCGTCCTCATAATGCATCCAGTAAAGTTTTCACTACACTGGCGATTCCTACCTTATCTCAAACTGAGTTGCTTTTCCTTGGTGGAGTATCCATTTTTGTTGCTCCACCAGTACCAGCAAACACCTTCCAAATGGTTGCCCTATTTCAAGAAATCCTGGAGTTCCAGAAAGCTCAAGATGAAGCCCAGCAGGAACAGATGAATATCACGAGAGAGGACATGAGGAACGTCAATGTTGTAGCCTTAGTTATCTTAGACCAAGTTGGAGAAGAACCTCGTCCTAGGAGGGAAACCCCTGAATCTAGAAGATATTTGGGTCCCATCAAGTACTCTACTTTCCGACAGTCTTGTCGTAAGAGGCTATTGGCTTGTGACTACTGCAAGAGGCCTGGTGTCACGCCCCGATTCCGTCGAATCGATAGTCGTCCCCCGGGCGTGATGCCGTGCGAACCTAATTTGCGATCGCACAAGGCCAAGTCATAAGGTAATCCGAGACACGAGATCTAAGAGAGTACGCAGACAAATTGATACACACAATAAGTAAAGGAAACTTGATCTTTATTGATAATGAACATCTTTTTACAGACTCCGACACAAGACTCATTGCCGCGCGGGCTACAACATGACTCGATTACAAAAGAGTGCCGATGAGATGGCCGTTCCATACATTGCACACATCCCTCAATATATACAAGTACTCCATTGACCTGGATGGGAGGGACGCTGAGTCATTTTCCTTGGACTGTCGAGAGCCTTCAAAATGTGGAGTCGCTGAGAGATAGTCTTCGACGCACGGCCGAAGCTTCAAAAGTCACGAACGTCGCCTTGCTAGTTGGCGCGTCCTTCCTGGTTCGCGGGACCTGCAAAGAGCGAGGATCAGCACGATACACATGTACTGGCGAATGGCTAATTAAATCCAAGCTCTGCATTTGATTCAAGAAATTTGTAAACATGTTAGCTAGTTAGTTCAATGATCTTTCTAACCATCCTGTTCGGTTTGCATGTTAACATGTTTGGCGGCAAGCATATGAAATTGTATAACATTGAGCAACTATCTAAATCATCCCGTGCCATGTGCGTTTGTTAAGCAGTGTGAAGGGTGTGGAGGCCACTGGCAATTTCAAGCCATCGCGGACATATAGCTGAGTTAGACGGTGACCCTTTCGCGTCGGGTAGCGAGCCCTGTGTGAAAGTTCCCGCATAACTCGCGCCGATGAAGGGCTGGCGCTTACTATACACTCGTTCCTCCCGGGCCGAATCGGTCCCTTGGCCTAGGTAACCGTTCGAGGAAACTACACCTTGTCGACAAGTTGTCCAATGACCGTTTTCCTTTGAACTTAGTTGATTTGGTCATTTAACCGTATCGTTGCGATAAACATTAATTGATTCATTCATTGGTTTGCATAGACCAAGTATAATTGCATAGGGAAGCATGTTTTCGATTTCCAGAACCGGCAGTTCGTTAACAAGTGTTTCATGAAGTATCGTGGCACGATTTCATTGATTCTATGATATTATGACAAGCTTTTAATTTACTTCACATATTGAGTTTTGAAGTAGAGGGACGGGACGAAGAAGGTCAGCCACTCGCCTTAGCTTGCTTCAAGCGAGCGACCGGTTGGCTGCGCTGTCGTCGCCTACGCGATCACCTGCAATCGCATAAGCAACTGATTAGAACACTGTGTATTTCAAAGAATTTCGATATGAATGCGAGCTCAAAAACGCGTCACGAAAAACCCATCGAAAGCATTCACAAAAACGAAAGCCAAAGCCAATTCAAGTGCGGCATGAAAACCAGAGCAACGGGAGGTCTCTCCCGACTCAGCCGCAGAGCCAATCCTCGAGGCGCAACCCGCTGAATATGGGACTTGGTTCCGAAGAAGCCATTCCATAACGTGGAATGGATCTTAATTCAACCGTTCCCGTTCGATCGACTCGGCCGATTCCGACCTATCGGTCCCGACCAAATCGATAGCGACAGTGTTCCTTTCTCGCGCACCCCGTGGACGGAGACGGGGCACGATGTAGGGACGGGGCACTACACCATAACCAACTAATAAAAAGTTTCGTCCTCGAAACTTTAAAGATGAAACCTACCTCTACGAGAACAATGAAGGGAATTTATCCTTCATCTCCGATTCAAGCTCCCACGTCGACTCTTCGACCGAGTGGTTCTTCCAGAGGACGCGGACCAGAGGGATCGCTCGATTGCGCAGCAGCTTATCCTTGCGTTCTATGATTCGAACTGGTTCTTCAACGTAGGATAAGTCAGACTTTAGCTCCAGCTGGCCAAAATCCACCACGTGGCTCGGGTCGTGCACGTACTTCCGCAATTGAGAGACATGGAAGACATTGTGAACACCTTCAAGCGCCGGTGGTAGGGCAATTTTATAGGCCACTGGCGCGACCCGTTCAAGTATTTCGAACGGCCCAACGAATCTCGGACTCAGCTTTCCTTTCGCGTCGAACCGACTAACTCCCCGCATGGGCGACACCTTGAGGAATACGTGATCGCCTACTTGAAACTCGAGTGGTCGACGATGAATGTCCGCGTAGCTTTTCTGGCGACTCTGTGCGGTCTTTAATCTTTCCCGAATGAGCTTGACCTTTTCCACAGTCTGTTCTACCAGCTCCGGGCCGAGTATCTGCCGTTCCCCGACTTCATCCCAGCAAATAGGAGATCTGCACTTCCGGCCGTACAAGGCTTCATACGGCGCCATTTGGATGCTGGATTGGTAGCTATTGTTGTATGCAAATTCCGCCAGCGGTAGGTGGACGTCCCAGCTTGATTTGAAGTCGATAGCGCAGAGCCGTAGCATGTCTTCAAGAATCTGGTTGACGCGCTCCGTTTGGCCGTCGGTCTGAGGATGGTAAGCTGAGCTGAACTGCAACTTGGTTCCCAGCGCCGACTGAAGGCTACTCCAGAATCGCGACATGAACCGTGAATCCCGATCAGAGACGATGGATACTGGAACTCCGTGCAGCCGTACTATCTCGTCAAGATAAATCTGCGCCAGGCGATCAACGCTCCAAGTAACTTTGATGGCGATAAAGTGCGCTGACTTGGTTAATCGATCGACGATGACCCAGATGGCGTCGTTCCCCCGTGGTGTCTTCGGCAGGCCAACAATAAAATCCATAGTGACATGATTCCACTTCCACTCGGGAATAGCGAGGTTCTGCATCTCCCCGCCCGGTCGCTGATGCTCAGCTTTCACCTGCTGACAGGCCATGCATTGCGACACGAAGAGCGCCACATCTCTCTTCATCCCGTGCCACCAAAAGGTCGTGCGGAGGTCCTTATACATTTTGGTACTGCCTGGATGCAAAGTGTATTTCGCATAGTGCGCCTCCGCCAGGATCTCCTTTCTAAGTTCTGAATCGTCCGGAACGCATAGCCTACCCTTCAATCGAAGCACGCCGGTTTCGTCTTCCGCAAAGTCGGTCGTCCTGCCTGTCGAAATTAGCTCTCGCACTTTCTTCAGGTACGAATCGTCCGTCTGAGCGGTCTTGATCTTATTCAGCAAGCTCGGCTCCAACTGTAACTTTGCCAACTGCACGTTCCGGAATCTGACTCGGAGCTCGATGCCCATCTCTTCAAGGTCGCGTAGCAGTCGAGGGTCGATGGATAACGAGGCAAGGTACTTCCGACTCAAAGCGTCCGCCACAACATTTCCCTTTCCCGGCGTGTAGTCGATAGTCAAGTCGTAATCCTTGATTAGTTCCAGCCAACGCCTTTGCCGCAAGTTCAGCTCCTTCTGCGTGAATAGATACTTGAGGCTCTTGTGATCGGTATAGATCGTGCACGCCACACCATAGAGATAGTGGCGCCACAATTTCAACGCAAACACAATCGCCGCTAACTCCAGGTCGTGCGTGGGATAATTTTTCTCGTGCGGCTTTAGCTGTCGGGACGCAAAAGATATCACCTTGTTCCGCTGCATCAGCACGCACCCCAAGCCCTGACCGGACGCGTCGCTAAATATCTGGAAACCCTCAGTCCCTTCTGGAAGTGCGAGTATCGGGGCCGAGACGAGCCTCTGCTTCAACTCTTGGAACGCAGCTTCACAGTCGTCTGACCATTCAAAGGCGACTCCTTTCTGGGTGAGGCGAGTCAGAGGCGATGCGATCTTCGCGAAGTCTTTCACGAAGCGTCGGTAGTATCCAGCTAGGCCAAGGAAACTTCGAATCTCGCCGACGGACGCTGGCCGCTTCCAATCGACAACGGCTTCAACTTTCTTTGGGTCGACTGCAATGCCTTCAGCAGAAATGATGTGTCCGAGGAATGCGACGCTGCTAAGCCAGAATTCACATTTGCTTCGCTTCGCGTATAGTTGATTTTCTCGAAGGGTCTGAAGCACGGTCCGCAGATGCTCAGTATGCTGCTGCTTATTCTTCGAGTAGACGAGTATATCGTCGATAAAGACCACTACGAACTTGTCGAGGAAGGGTCGGAACACCCGATTCATTAAATCCATGAAGGCAGCAGGGGCGTTCGTTAGGCCGAACGGCATTACCAGGAACTCGTAATGGCCGTATCGAGTGCGGAAGGCAGACTTCGGCACATCGTCCGGCTTGATCTTGAGTTGATGATAACCCGAACGCAGATCAATTTTAGAGAACACCGTGGCTCCTTGGAGCTGATCGAACAGATCATCTATGCGGGGCAGGGGATACTTGTTCCGGACGGTGGCTTTATTCAGCTCGCGGTAGTCGATACAAAGACGCATAGAGCCGTCCTTCTTCTTGACAAATAGTACGGGCGCTCCCCACGGCGAGACGCTGGGTCGGATGAATCCCTTGTCGAGCAATTCCTGTAACTGCACCTTGAGTTCTTTAAGCTCTGCAGGGGCCATTCTGTACGGGGTCTTCGAGATCGGTCGAGTGTCGGGGAAGGTATCGATAGTGAACTCAATCTCTCGATCGGGCGGCATGCCGGGCAACTCGTCCGGGAACACATCGGGGAATTCTGCCACAACGTCGGTCTGGCCCACGTTTGCACTATTCTGTCGCATGTCTCGAACGGAAGCCAGATAGCCTTCGCACCCGGAATGCAGCATCCGTCGAGCAGATATCGCAGAGATCACCATGCAGGTCGGCGACGCCTCACCATACGAGTAGCAGAATTCAGGCACCCCCGGTATGCGGAAAGTGACTTTCTTCTCAGCACAGTCTATGGTTGCGTTGCACGGACCGAGCCAATCCATCCCCAGAATGATATCGTAGTCCTTTATATTTAGAACTATCGCATCGAGACTGACCTTTTGACCACCTATACAAATGATTCCGTCTCCACAGACTAAACTCGCAGCTAGTGGCATGCCCGACGGGATGTTAACAGTAAGCTCGAGACCGAGCGGTGTCAGGGGAAAATTGTGCTCGGCGGCAAAGTCCGCCGATATGAAACTATGCGTGGCACCTGAATCAAACAATACACGAGCAGGTTTATTATTGAATTGCAGTATACCTGTCACGACTGTGTCAGATGCATAGACTTCGTCTCGGGTCATGGCGTAGACACGGCCCTGAGCATTAGGGCGACGGTCTTGGCTATTCTGGGGTGCGGTCGGTGGAGCCCGAGGTGCTTGGCCTCGGTTCTTCTTCGGGCAGTCACGTACGGTATGGTCGGCTCGGCCGCACCCGAGGCACGTACCGTTCTTCAGTCGGCACTCGCTGATCAAGTGTCCCTCCTTGGCGCAGAAAGTGCAGACCACTCGATCCTTCGTCTGGTTGCCGCTTCCGTTGCCACGATTTTGACGCTTGTGTGCGTTATTGCCTCCCGCATTACTATGGCGTTTGTTATTAAAGTGAACAGCGCCGGTAGTAGTAGGAGGATACTCGGACTCCAGACGGATGGCGTGGTTGAGTGCCTCGCCCATGGTTTTGTATTCGGCCACCGAAACATGCGCACGGATGGTTGATCGCAGGCCCACTTCGAATCGTCGAGCTCGGCTGGCGGTGGTAGGTAGGAAGTCCCCAGCAAATTTGGCCAGTTTGTTGAATTTGGCCGCATATTGTCGCACCGTCATGTTGCCCTGCTTTAACTGCATGAACTCATCTTCTTTCTCCTGTCGCACGGCTGCGGAAAGATATTCAGTCTCGAACGCCTTTTTGAATGTCGCCCATGAGATCGCCGCCGTCTCGTCTTCACGTCGAATTGCCCGCTTCTGCACAGCCCACCAATCGTGCGCGTTCATTCGCAGTAGAAGTTGAGCACACGCGACTTTCTTTGAGTCCTCGACACCCAGAAGCTCGAACTTATCTTCCAGCTCCTCCAGCCAGTCGATCGCCACCGCGGGATCTTCTGTGCCGTTGAAGGAAGTGCGGCAGCTTTTCGTGAATTTTGACACGTCGAAGTTAGAACTTCTCGGTGCTGCAGGTGAAAGCACGGGCGCCTCTGGTTCAGCTTCGTTGGAACGAACCGCAGGCTGGGTCACGGCAGGTGTCATCGTTGAGTTGTTGTTGCCGACGACCGACTGTACGATCTGTTGGAGGGTATTCAGCTGCTGCTGCTGCAGCTTGAATTGAGCCTCGAACCGATTCTCAAATTGAACCTGACGAGCCTCCGCTTGCTGACGATGGAGCTCGTTTTGACGTTGCTGCATTTCAAGCATTTGCAGCATACGTTGCATCGGGTCGCCGGAAGATCCGGCTACAGTAGGCGTCATTCCCGTTGGGTTAACGGAATGCTCGGGCCTAGAAGCACTCGAGCCGCTCGAAGCGCTCGTCTCGTCTTCCGCCTGAGCTCCCGTAACTGCAGGGAAAAAGGAAGGCAACTCTCGTTAGTTTCAGAAAATGTCCTGGGTTCAGCGTATGGAACAACTCTTCTCATCGACACGAGGTCAACGGTCGGAGACTAGAATTCGACACGAGAGGCCAAGGACGTAAAGCCGTGCTCTGATACCATTATGTCACGCCCCGATTCCGTCGAATCGATAGTCGTCCCCCGGGCGTGATGCCGTGCGAACCTAATTTGCGATCGCACAAGGCCAAGTCATAAGGTAATCCGAGACACGAGATCTAAGAGAGTACGCAGACAAATTGATACACACAATAAGTAAAGGAAACTTGATCTTTATTGATAATGAACATCTTTTTACAGACTCCGACACAAGACTCATTGCCGCGCGGGCTACAACATGACTCGATTACAAAAGAGTGCCGATGAGATGGCCGTTCCATACATTGCACACATCCCTCAATATATACAAGTACTCCATTGACCTGGATGGGAGGGACGCTGAGTCATTTTCCTTGGACTGTCGAGAGCCTTCAAAATGTGGAGTCGCTGAGAGATAGTCTTCGACGCACGGCCGAAGCTTCAAAAGTCACGAACGTCGCCTTGCTAGTTGGCGCGTCCTTCCTGGTTCGCGGGACCTGCAAAGAGCGAGGATCAGCACGATACACATGTACTGGCGAATGGCTAATTAAATCCAAGCTCTGCATTTGATTCAAGAAATTTGTAAACATGTTAGCTAGTTAGTTCAATGATCTTTCTAACCATCCTGTTCGGTTTGCATGTTAACATGTTTGGCGGCAAGCATATGAAATTGTATAACATTGAGCAACTATCTAAATCATCCCGTGCCATGTGCGTTTGTTAAGCAGTGTGAAGGGTGTGGAGGCCACTGGCAATTTCAAGCCATCGCGGACATATAGCTGAGTTAGACGGTGACCCTTTCGCGTCGGGTAGCGAGCCCTGTGTGAAAGTTCCCGCATAACTCGCGCCGATGAAGGGCTGGCGCTTACTATACACTCGTTCCTCCCGGGCCGAATCGGTCCCTTGGCCTAGGTAACCGTTCGAGGAAACTACACCTTGTCGACAAGTTGTCCAATGACCGTTTTCCTTTGAACTTAGTTGATTTGGTCATTTAACCGTATCGTTGCGATAAACATTAATTGATTCATTCATTGGTTTGCATAGACCAAGTATAATTGCATAGGGAAGCATGTTTTCGATTTCCAGAACCGGCAGTTCGTTAACAAGTGTTTCATGAAGTATCGTGGCACGATTTCATTGATTCTATGATATTATGACAAGCTTTTAATTTACTTCACATATTGAGTTTTGAAGTAGAGGGACGGGACGAAGAAGGTCAGCCACTCGCCTTAGCTTGCTTCAAGCGAGCGACCGGTTGGCTGCGCTGTCGTCGCCTACGCGATCACCTGCAATCGCATAAGCAACTGATTAGAACACTGTGTATTTCAAAGAATTTCGATATGAATGCGAGCTCAAAAACGCGTCACGAAAAACCCATCGAAAGCATTCACAAAAACGAAAGCCAAAGCCAATTCAAGTGCGGCATGAAAACCAGAGCAACGGGAGGTCTCTCCCGACTCAGCCGCAGAGCCAATCCTCGAGGCGCAACCCGCTGAATATGGGACTTGGTTCCGAAGAAGCCATTCCATAACGTGGAATGGATCTTAATTCAACCGTTCCCGTTCGATCGACTCGGCCGATTCCGACCTATCGGTCCCGACCAAATCGATAGCGACAGTGTTCCTTTCTCGCGCACCCCGTGGACGGAGACGGGGCACGATGTAGGGACGGGGCACTACACCTGGTCATCAGGCCGTTAGTTGCCGCAAGAGATTGGGACAATGTTTGGCATGTGGATCTGCTGAACATCGGGTAAAGGACTGCCTCTTATCTTTCCATCAAACCAGAGCACATATCCCAGCAACACCTGTTAGGCCATAACCTAGGGACTCTCTTCCTATCCAGCAGATCTTGCCTCCTACAATAAGGCATGATGCAGACTCGAGGTTCATAGAAGATGAAGCAGTTGGAGAGTGCTCATGCAAGAGCCAGAACCATGAAGATTAATACCTAGGACTGCTGATTAGCATTTTCTATTTTTATAAGAAGTTGTAACAGGATGTCCTTAGAATAATCATAAGAGTCTTGCTGTAATTCTCCTTCAGAAATAAGATTCTTAGTTACACCTTTATGGTAGATGTCTTCCCTGATAGTCTACCCGGATACCCGAGGTATAGACATAGAGTTCACTATTGACCTGGTTCCCGGCTCTTCCCTATTTCTAAGGGATGCTACAGAATCAACCCGAAGGAGACCAAGGAGATGAAGGACCAGATCAATGAACTGAAGGCTCTGGGATTCATTCGAGACGGAGCTTCACCCTGGGTAACATCTATCTTGTTTGTGCCCAAGAAGGATGGAACAATACGGATGTGCGTCGACTATCGAGTACTAAAGAACAAGTACCTTTTTCTGGATTGATGATCTGTTTGATCAATTTGAGTGGAGTTAAGGTGTTTTCGAAGTTTGACCTGATCACCATTAGATCAAGGTCAGGGAAGAGGACATTCCCAAGACGGCATTCAACACCAAGTATGGACAATTTAAATTCTTGGTCATGACGTTGGACTGACAAATGCTCCTGCTGTGTTCATGAATCTCATGAACAGAGTTTTTTATGAGTATTTGAATCAGTTTATCTTCTCCATAGATAACATTCTGATATATTCGGAGACTGAAGAAGAGCATGAAGAACATCTGAGGAAAGTTCTGGAAACTTTGAAGAAATAGAAGTTTTATGGTAAGTTATCTGAACGTGGATTTTCTTTGACAAGGTAAATTTTTGGCCATGTTGTCAAGAGAAGAAATTTCGATGGAAGATAGCTGCTGTTGAAAAGTGGTATACCCCAAGTTCAATTCGGAAGTTTCTTGAACTTGGCTGGCTACTATCAGAGGTTCGTGAAGGATTTCGCCAAGATTGCTGAGCCGATGACGAAGCTCACTTGGAAGAATGAAGAGTTCATATGGACGAAAGATTGCCAGGCGGCATTGAGGAGCTGAAGAAGAGACTTACCACTACACCAATCCTTACGCTACCCGCAGGAACCGGTAGTTTTTCAATTTACAGTAATGCCTCTGGAAAAGGACTGGGTTGCGTTCTTCAACAACATGGGAAAGTAATTGCTTACACATCTAGGCAATACAGACTCATGAGAAGAATTATCCCACACCTAATTTAGAATTTGCTGCAATTATCTTTACTTTGAAGCTATGGAAGCATGATTTTTATAGAAAGTGAGTGAAAATATATACGGACTACAAAAGTCTGAAATATGTCTTCACTCAGAAAGAGCTGAATGTTAGACAAAGAAGATGGCTGAAGCTGATGAAGGATTTCAACATCGACCGGTAGTACCACCCGGGTATGACTAATATTGTTGTAGATGCACTTAGTCGAGGAGCGACATTTGCTGGAAGACATAGAGAAGCTTGGACTGGAGATTGTACTACCTGAAGAAGAATTGAAGAAACTGGGACGAGAAGCCAGTGTACCAGGAGTTGATTCATCGATGATGCAGTTGCAAGTGCGTTCAATGGACAAAGTCAAGAAGACAATTCCAGGACGAGGCGCTTTGCAAACTCAGAGATCAGGTGTTGGCAGGAATACTTGAAGGATTTTCAATCGCCAGTGACGGAGCACTGAAGAATGGTACGAGGCTTTGCGTACCGACTGGCGAACGGAGGAATGAGCTAATGCAAGAAGCGCACCAGTCGCACATCCAGGAGCTGATAAGACGTATCGGGATATGTGAACTGTAGTGTAGTAATACGGAATGAAGAAGGATGTATTCAGAATTGAGGTTAGATGTTGAATTAGTTAACAAGTGAAGGCTAGCCGACAGAGACCCGCAGGATTTCTACAGTCGTTGGGCATTTCGGACCGGAAGTAGAAGCACATAACGATGGACTATGTGTCAGGATTGCCTTGATTCCAAGGAGGGAAGAACACCATTTGGATTATTGTGGACCGACTGACTAAGTCAGCTCACTTTATTCCCTTCAAAGATGGTTTATCTACTAAGAAGTTGGCAGCATTGTACGAGAGGCACATCTACCGGATTCATAGGTACCGAGGGACGAGCAATCAGAGAGGTCAACCCAGATGCTTGAAGATATATTGAGAATTTGCATCTTGGAATTTGGAGGGTCTTGGAAAGACCAATTGCATTTGGTAGAATTCTCCTACAAACAACAGCTACCAAGCTAGCATCGGTATGACACCGTTCGAGGCACTCTATGGACGTCGTTGCCGCACTCCACTTGCTTGGGACGACGTCGGAGAACGAGTGTTGCTTGGACCTGAGATGGTGACCGAAGCAGCAGAGAAGGTAAGGATGATCAGAGACAAGCTCAGGATTGCCAAGACGGACATAAGCATTGGGTTGATAGTAGTAGTCGACCGGTGAAGTTGAGGAAGGAGATAGCATTCCTGTGAAGTTTTCTCCTACCAGAGGAACAATCAGTTTTGACGGAGCTGGAATTTGAGGCCGGATACATCAGGCCATTTGAAGTTTAAGACGAGTTGGAAGTAGCGTACCAGTTAGCTCTACCAGCTAATCTTGAGAGTGTGCAACGTCTTATACGTCACAGCTCAGACGCTACATTTCGGATCCGAGTCACATTTTGGATAATTCAGAGCTGAAGATTGGACTCAACCTTTTAGTGCCAGAGAAACCAGTTGCAAGCCTAGTCAGAGATGAGAAGAAGATCAGTATTTGAGCCATCACTTAAACTCCTATTTCTTATCATTTTTTCGTTCTAAACTTGACTGATGCTGCTAAGTTAGACTAGTTTTGTAAGCTATCTTTTTGTCAAGCTTGATCATGACGGTATTTTATTGGGTGCACCCACTAATATATTGTCTAATCAGGACCGGTGCATGATGGTCTGATCAACCTCGTGTACTTTGGTTCGCTTTTGTATTTTTTTACATGGATGATATCATAAACCGTCTCATCCACGACTGTCTTGGAAATTCTTATTGTTGGACCTGAGTTACGAGTGTAGTACTCGTACTTGTTCGATTCTCCTACCCTGCCTTTAATTTCGAGGACGAAATTTTCTAAGGAGGGAAGATTGTGAAACCCATATCTTGTGTAATTATTAAATAGTATTTTAGTATTATTATTATTAGTATTTCTAAAATTATTATTAATATTACTATTAAATATTTTTGAGTGAAAAGGATTTCGAAAATATAAATAACATGGCTTTTTGGATTCAGACCCAGACCCGAGTCCGAACCCAGGCCTGAGCCCAATCCCATTCTTTTTAAATCTGAATTGACTTGGTTAATCATTATTTATATAAAAAAAAAGAATTAGCTTTGGCTGGTCCCGTAGGACCAGCATCTGAATTAGCCAACCTCCACTCCCTATTCTCACTCACCCCAACTCCTCTCCTCTACACACGTGAACACCCCACCTCCCCATACTTTTTCCAACGTTCACCCACTCCCCTCTTTATACTCTCCCCTCTCTTCCCATCCCTCCACAACTCCCAGGAGAGAAAAACTCTATTCCCTCAACAGAACTCCCTACTCCACTTCTCTTCACACTCCCCCTAAAACTCCACACTCTGTTGGAGAAACCCCTCTTCCAACTTCCCCTCACCTAACCCCATTCCCCAAACCCACTTCAGAAACCCCTCTCCTCGGCGACCGCCCGTTCTCGCCGGCTCCCCCGCGGGTCCGCCTCCGCGAGCGCCCCCTCCGGCCGCGCTGCCCCCTCTGCGCCGGCTCCCCGCCGAGCCTCTCTCCGACGCGCACCCCCGCGCGCCCTTCTCGTCGTCCCCGCGCCCTCCAGCGCACGCTGCCATCTCCGGCGACCCCGCGCGCCCTTCCCGTCGGCTCTCCGGCGATCGCGCTTCTCCGCCGAGCTTCCCTCGGCAAATTCGTCGGCTATTCCCTGCTGGCTTGCTGCTCCGGGCTCACTGCTCTTTGGTGAGCTTTACTGTTGGTTCGGTCGTGCCCTAATTTCTGGTTCTTTGGTATTCTTCGACGTTACTGCGGATCCAGCACTGTTTCGGGAACATCGCTGCTCTGGATTATCATTTTCTTTCTATTTTTACATCTGAGAGCTCTAGCCGAGCAACCCGAGGTATAACCCCTGTCCCGCTATTTTATTATTATTTTGTCGATGATGAAATGGTCCCCAGTTCCCTTTGGGAATTCGGTTTTAGCGACGTCGTAATTTTCCGAGACTTTCGGAAAGGTCCCGTGGATTATTTTGCATTCCCGGAATATTTCGGGAATGGTTTTTGGTATGTCTTAGTTTCTGGAAATTTCTGGGAACGTTCTGTGACTTGTGGATTTGGAATCGGACTTCCGAAATTATTTCGGGTCGTCCCGATTATTCTGTGGATTGGCTGTGGATGTTATATATATATATAAAATGCGGGTTTTTCCCTGGTTTGGGACTTGCAGGAATTATCGGTGCCATTTTCCCAGTTTTTGGGTTGACCAAAAACAGAGGAGATGCTGCCCGATTTTTCCGTAAATCCTGAATTATTTTCAAAATGAATTTAAAATGATTTTCGGAATTTATTCGATATTTTATTTTTGGGTGACGACCGTATCGGTCAATGGACCCGGCTAAGTGCAAACGATACCGGCCCCGCCCGGACGTTGAGGCAATTAGCCAGATGAGGATCGGACCATTATCTGAGACTTATGAATTATCATTATTTTATTATTTATTTCTGTTTACATTTATTTAATATTTTCAGTTAGGACTAACGGCAGTTTATTCTTATTTCAATTTATGAAAATAAATTGTAATGGGCATAAGCCCAGCTGGCTGGTCTGTGACTGTAATAGCTTAGATTTCTTGTCTTTCTGGTTTTGCGAGTTTTTAATGTTTAACGATTAAAACGATTAAAAGGTATTTTCGTATAAAATTAATTAATGTTTTCTCACTTGAGAATTGACAAGTTTATTATTAAATAAAAATCACGTATTTCTCACTAAAATAAGAAAATTAGTTTTATATTATATTTTACAAAGATTACCAAGTTTTCATAAATAACCTGGCAGCGACGAGTTTTTCCGAATTCAAAGTTAAATAATCGTTTTACCTCGTATTAAATCAACGCACTTAATAACCGTGTTTTTTTGTGTTTGGTTAATTAAATGACTAAAATTTGACTAGGACGCAAATAGAGATTACAACTAGCATAGCTAAGTTGGTTGACCTGAAAGCTTAGTTTATCTCTCGAATGTAGGAATTCGAGGACAACTCTAAACTTTCCGTCTCGGAGTCGTCCACCTCTCCAGTCATTTTCCTGAGACAAGTATAGTTTGTGTTAGTTTTACAGTTATTTCTATAACCGTTTTACTGCATGTTTAAACCACGATGCAAACACGAAACTCTCTCGGAGAGTACTGATTGTGACTACTGTACTGATTGGGACTGGGGGAATAGAGTAATGATTATGACCAAAGCCAACTGTTACTACTGTAACTGTATTAGCTTACCCCTCTTACACACGGGGATAAGCCATATCGTATCGCTAGGATACTACTGTACATCCCAAGCCGGTCATAATTCATTGCCTGTTCAAATCACACTGTTTTACCGCTGAAAACTATTCTTTCTTCAAACTGTTTAAAACTGCATGATTCTATTATTTACTTTAACTATTTTAAATTAGCATGAATTGTACCTTGCTCCCTCCTGACTGGAGACCCAACATTTTTAGGTATCACTAATGAGGCTTTGTTCCGCGATATTTCCAAGGTCCCAACTAGAAGACGGGGATTTCGAGACTGATGAGCTGTTTGCCTAGAGTTTTTTTTTTCTTCTTGATGTATGTAGAAAATGGTTTAAGTTGTATCTTTCATTTCATTGTAAAAGTTTAATAAAGTTTTAGATTTCCGGATGTTGAGTTGTGACAAATATAGTGTTGTTGTATGGTTACCTGCTACTGAACAGCTTACTGCCGCCGTCTCAACAACGGTGCAGGCTGGGCATGATCCGGTTCGACCCCTTTAGTTGGGATTGGGTCGTGACACCATTGAAACAAGATGTCGCCAAAGTGACCTCTCTTGCGTAGATGTTCTATGAGGGATGTTGGATGTTTGTGTGTGTACATTCATGCGGGTATTAGCCGGCCCAAAGGAAGGTTAATACTTGCCGAATTGCACACATACTTGTGGTGATAAATGTGTGACAATTATACGGTTTACATGTGAATAATAACCCGATCCAAAGATAGGCTTATTATTTGACATGACTTATTGTCAACTTTTGATCACTACACCAAGAGTACCACTTGCAGTTAGTATCACTGTCCAAAGACTTGATGTTAATGATGCACTAGGTATCTTGAGATGGGGTTCACCATTATTTAAATTTGTTTGAATATCTTTTATTCTTTGGTTATTAATTAGAGCATATTTGTTTATTTATTTTTTGTTCTCTTTTCAGTTAATGTTGCTATAATATCTGCCAATACGAATTCAATTTCCATGCTTAATGGGATAAATTTTAAGGGCAAAAAGAAAAGAAATACAGAAGCTGCTGAGGTCCTAGCTCAAAAGAAACAACAATATAAAACTAAGGGTTGTTATTTTGTGATAAGACAGGACACATAAGGAAGAAATGTACAAAGTACCACGCATGGCGTATAAAGAAAAGTACATTTCTAAATTTGATCTGTTCTGAGGTTAATTTAGATTTAGTACCAAAAAACTCAGGGTAGTTAGATTCTAGTGGGACTACCCACATTAATGTTCTAAGTAAGGTTGCCTGAGTTACCGAAAGTCAATTGATGGTGAAAGATACATCTATGTGGGTGACGGCAATTCGGTAGAAATGAAAGCAATAGGATATTTTAGGTTATTTTTAGGAACCGATTATTATTTGGATTTGATAGACACTTTTATTGTACCGTCTTTTGGACGAAATTCAGTTTCAGTTTCCTTAATGGACAAATTCGGTTATCATTGTTCATTTGGAAACAATAAGTTTAGTCTATCTTTAAATTTAAATATTATTGGTAACGGTTCTCTTAAGGTTTATGATAACCTATATTTAGTTGAAACTATTGCATCTTATAATGAAACATTGCAAGTGAAGTCATGTGGTACTAAACGCAAAATTAACAATATTTTTTTAGCCTCATCATGACATAAGCATTAGGTCACTTCTCTATAAATATAGTTGAACGATTTGTGTCTGATGAGATTTGGATTCCATTGACTTTATAGACTTTAATGTTTATATTGAATGTGTAATGGGAAGACAGACCAAAGTTAAATTATAAGCAGCTACTTTATTGGTTATGATACAGATCAAGGGGTTGATAATTATACAATCCCACACTAAGATTTTTTTTTTTGAGAGGAGAAGTGTAATATTTTTTGAGGATGTTGAGTTTGGGGGAGAAATAAAGTCTGGATCGTTGTCTTTGAGAAGCAATCAATTACGATTCCTACTATCAATTTTGACGATGTGCAGGATTCTATACCTGTCATGATCAAAAAGTGAATTCGGAGTCTCAATAAGACAATGTCGAATTACCTCTATAAGTCGTTGTTGAGATACCTTAACAACGACAACGTAGCGGCACCCCATTCAAGATAAGGTAATTATTCCTAAGGAACAAACTCAACAACCTCAAGAACCGGTAATTGTCACGACCCGTTACCCAAATTGTTGGGTCAGGCCGAGCCATGTCCAGCCTACGCTAGGTAAAAGCGTAGTAAGCTATTCTAAGAGTTTATACATGAATGATACTAAGTGTGCTAACATTAAACCAAATAAGATTTATCACAACACAACTTCTATTAACGAAAGTAAACAAGTGTTAAAAGTTATTACACTTCAAATGTATGAGACTGGAGACAAAGTCCAGTATCCAAATATATGTTTAAACCAAAGTCTAAGTTTTAAATACATAATAGATGTCTAAGCAAGGTTCCCCGCTGGGGCCTCTTCTGGAGCATAGGCCAGGTCCTCAAATGCAGTGCCATAATATGTATCACATAGCATTTCCTCCTCGGAAAGTACACCTACAACGTTATCCTGTCAGGACGGGAGCAAGTACTTGTACTACAAACATATAATACTGATCATGACTTGGTAAGAGATGAAGTGACTGCAATCCTAACATGGCACAATCTATCATGTAAAATCACAACTATCATGGCAAGGATGCATTTGTCATAGCGACACGTGCATATATATAGTTTAAAACTGGACCAGGTACGTGATCGTCAATAGGTGTAAAATGTGCTGTAGCACAAGTATATAAAATGTACATACGTACAAGTGCACAAGCATAGGTGTACATCCGTACAAAAATACGGGATAATAGCCTACGACAAGGGTATGCATATAAAATGCGACCTTGTTCGGTACATACGTACGGGAGAAGGGGGCATGATCACGTACTCAACCATCAGTTTTCCCTATGTCCCAGTAACCATCATGTGAGATATGTAAAAACTCTTCTAAGCATGTGAAGATACCGAGAATCCATATAAAATATGTAATGATATGACTTTGCAGTTTCCATAAGACAGTATTTAACATGGTTCATTTAAAGTTCATTATCATGTGCAGTAAATAAGTTCGTAGGGGTACTTGCCTCGAGCAAAGCAAGAATAATAATATGAAGGTAAAGATGTCCGGTGTCCTGTAAAAATGATATACAACTCAGCATCTAAGTTATGATTAAGATTAATCTAGTGTTGTGACACGGCTCCTAATAGGACACTAGCTAGGTGAAGCTCTAGTAGTCCAAAGTGAGTTACAATGTCTAGACTAACAAGTAGGTCTCTATACTAAGGTAGGGTAAGGTCCCGATACTAAAATATCCCAAAAACACACAAAAACACACAAGTTAATATTTATTAATTAATTAATTAAACTGTACATTATGTTCAAATAATTATTAAGATAGATATACAGTACTATTTTATATAAAATAATATACCAAATTGATCCTTGTTAATTACAGTAATTTAATATAAATTTTTGGAATTTATGATCTAGTGTAAGCATTTATTAAAAATCAGAATACAAGTGTGCATTGAAAATGAGTTCTGGTTTACTATTTTTAAACAGTGTCAAAACAGTAGATTAAATCATGGAAAAATTATATTAAATTAGATTAATTAACATATTATTTTATAGTAATTTTTCTAGAATTTATTCAGCATTAAAAAGTGGTAATTCAAAGTTCATAAATCACAGATTCTGAAATTAAATAAATAATTATTTAATGTATTTATCCGCGTATTGAAATTGAACCGAAGTCCAGATACGGGACCCGAAGCCGTGAATCAAGTCCATTATGACTTGACTAGACCCCGAATATGTGTAGGCTCACCTGAGTCCGATCAACCCATGCTAGGCTTGGACTCAGAGTGGTCGTTTGCACAAAGTACGTAAATCGTAAATAAATGCGGAATTTAAATACATGGAATTTAAATTGCAGATAATTGAAAGCGTACATATTACAGTATAGGCACTGTATTTATAAATACATATTACAGTATAGGTACTGTATTTATTTACATATTACAGTATAGGCACTGTATTTATATTGACATAAATTTAAATGACAGAATTTAAAATAGATATTACAATATAGGCACTGTATTTATATTGACATAAATTTAAATGGCGTAAATTAAATGACTGAATTAAATGACATAACTTAAATGACAGAATTTAAATACATATATATTTACATAATATATTCATCCAAAAACTCAAGAAAAATTTAATTATAATATTACAATATTAATATCACAATATTAATATCATAATATTAATATCATAATATCATAATATTAATATTAGAATCACATATGTATATTATACATATATATACATATATATATTTAAAACAGTAATTACATATTAAAAATCAGAAATTAGCATTATTAATTAAAATGGTGAGTTAACTTGTTGTTTACAATTATTATACATATATATACATTTATTTATACAATTTACTTAACCATATATATATATATATATATATATATATATATATATATATATATATATATATATATATATATATATATATATATATATATATATATATATATATATTAAAACAGTAATATATAAATGTATATAAAAAACAGTAATATAAATATATATATATATATATATATATATATATATATATATATATATATATATATATATATATATATAAGAGCAGTAATATAAATATTTTTTTTTAAATATATATATATATATATATATATATATATATATATATATATATATATATATATATATATATATATATATAAATATATATTACTGTATATATAAGAACAGTAATATATAAGAACAGTAATATATATTACTGTATATATAAGAACAGTAATATATATATATATATATATATATATATATATATATATATATATATATATATATATATATATTTATATATTTATATATTTATATATTACTGTATATATTTATATTACTGTATATATTTATATTACTGTATATATTTATATATTTATATTACTGTTCTTATATATATATATATATATATATATATATATATATATATATATATATATATAGAATAAGGGAGGTAGGGTGGCACCTCATAGGGGGGTGTCTACTTGTCACCCCCCCATGCTATCATCAAGCACATGGGTGCATGATGATAACATGTGGGGGGTGACAAGTAGACACCCTCCATAGGGTGGCACCTCACCTCCCTCATCCTCTATATATATATATATATATATATATATATATATATATATATATATATATATATATATATATATCAAAATCACATATATACAAAAAAAACCTATTAAAATGCAAGGGGGGCTCGAACACGGGCTAAGGAAGGGGGCGTGCTTGCTGCTGCTGCCGCTGGCTAGTAGCCCAAGTGGCCGCTGGTGAAAGGGGAGGGGGTCTGATCTATTTATGGAAAATAAATACGTAGGTGTATCCTTACAAAATAAAAAGGAAAATGTTTTGCTAAAGGAGGGACTCGAAGTGCTAACTTGATGAAGGGGGGGGGGGGGGGAATGCTAAGCTCCGCTCGCTGACCAGGAAGCCTTCAGAGCCTTTGTTAGGAAGTTGAGGCTCAGAATTTTAATTGAAAAGAAGGGGCTAGGGATTTGTTTAGGGTTTTAATGCACAACCATAGGGTCCTATTTATAGAAAAATTTTGGAACTTTTCTTGCTGAAATTTTATTACCAAAATATCCATCATAAAATCCTAAAATTGCTAGTGTGCCATTTTACCAAGTTATCCTAATATGTAATTTACCAAAATGTCCCTACAAGTTCAAAAATCGTAAAAATTCGTACGGACTCCAAATAACTCCAAATAAATCGCAAAATTTTTTTTAAAATTAATTGAAAAATATTTAGGACCTAATGGAATCAATTTGGGGCAAATTTGGAATTATTTTTCATTTATTAATTTTTTTGAAAATGGGGGTTACAGTAATATTAAGATGGTCCACCTGAGAAAGGAGAAATATAATTTCGGATAATATTATTATATTTCTCTAGGAACGTGAGGAAGACTGTGGATACTGGAAGATGATCTAATCAACTTCCATCAGGCCATGGAAAGTTCCAGTTCTCAAAGTGGATTGATACAATAAATAAGGAGTATAAGTTCATGCAAGACAATAAAGTTTAAGAACTTGTCCCATTACCAAAAGGTATGAAATCCATTGGTTGCAAATGGACATTTAGAACCAAGAAGGATTCGAAGGGTCATGTGGAGAAGTATAAAGTATGTCTTGTAACTAGTGACTTTACTCAAAATTTTGGGATTGATTTTAAAGAGTTTTTCTCTTCGGTATCTAAAAAAACTGCTTTAAAACAATCATAGCATATGTTGCACATTTTGATCTTGAGTTAAATCAAATGAATGTCAAAACGGCGTTTCTCAATGGTAACATTGACGAAACTATTTATATGGTGCAGACAGAAAACTTTGTGTCGAAAGATCCAAATAATATGGTTTGCAAATTGACAAAATTCATTTATGGACTCAAGCAAGCTTCTCGTCAGTGGTACTATAAATTTCACCAAGTTGTTAACTCGTTTGGTTTTGAGGTTAACGATGTTGAAGATTGTGTGTATCACAAATTCAGTGGGAGTAAAATTATTTTTTGGTTTTGTATGTTGATGACATACTGCTTGCCACAAATGATATAGGCATATTACATGACACTAAAAAATTTCTATCAAATAAATTTGAGATGAAAGATTTTGGTGACGCCTCTTTTGTATTAGGAATTCAAATACACCGAGATCGTTCTCGAGGTATTCTTTGATTATCACAAAAGAGCTATATCGATAAAGTGCTTAAAAGATTTGGCATGCAGGAATGCAAACCAGGTGACACCCCAGTCGCTAAAGGAGACAAGTTCAGTCTCAATCAGTACCCTAAGAATAGCCTTGAAATTAAGAAAATACAATAGATTTTTCCTTCATGATCAGTTGTAGGGAGTCTAATGTATGCACAAGTATGTACGCGTCAGGATATTGCGTAAATAATTCGGATGTTAAGCAGATATTTAAGCATATATAGATGGATCATTGGGTAGCAGCCTGTCACGACCCGCACCCGGATATACGGGTACGAATACGTGGGCCACGCCCAGCCTATGCCACGGTATCGGCGGTAGAGCGCTGTCAAGTGTACTATACTAACTACAACATCTAAGATCTATAACTAGAAATGTACTCATGTTACATCACGAAAACTAAGGAAGATAATACAAGAAATAATAACAATATCACTAGAACAACTAAAATCTACAATGATCATAAGACAGAAAAATAAAGAAGGAACAACAAGACTAACTAAGGATAACTACCAGGCAACTCTGCACATAGAAGAATAGTGAGATCCACCTCAGCTAGCAACATCATGAAGTCCAATACTGTGGGCACAACTACTCCTAAAATTTTGTCAATATATCCGGTCAGGATGGAACGAGTACATATATCTCATAACAGATCTCAAAATAGAATAAAAGCCATAAGACGGTAAATAGAGCATATACAATAAAATTATGGAGTGTACATATATGTATCATGGCATGGTAAGCTGTAGAGCTAGAGCTAGAACAGGAAAGTAGAACTGATCATGGTATGTACACAAATCAAGGTAAGCCATCTATCCAATGTGTGTGAGTAGTAGTTTCAACTTGTGATCGGCTTGGGGACCTGTAAGAACTGGCCTGGCTAGTCATAAGTGCGGTATATGACTAACACTGTTCGAAAATGCGGGATGGATCTGATCACAGGCATACGCTACTACTCCTCTACCCCAACTGGTAGAATGGATCCAAACAGGACACGTCACTGCACGGGATTCTAATGAGAAGGGAGTAAGTCTTTTCTAGAATCAGTGACCACATATTGTACAAGAGCTACAAGGGAGCTTGCACAATACATCCCAACCTAAGAAGGAGAAACATCTCTCGTCGAGATACAGGAATACCAATCCGTGAGAACCACGTGTCAGGAATAAGCATATCTACACTAAGTACATGAATTATAACAGTTATCATAAATTGGGAAAAAGTTATCAGAGAATGTACTCGCCTGAGATCTGGTGGAATATGTCAACTGAGTCCAAGAGCAGTGCCTCGAGGACCTATAGGTGGAATACTGTATCAATATAAGGGTTTGGAAGTAAAATCAAGTCATACCAAGTCAAACTAGGTCAATCTAAGTCAAGGATTGACTTACAGTTGACTTCTGGTCAACTGGTCAACTCTGGTCAACCCTAGGTCAACTCGGGTCAAACTTGACTAATGTTGACTAACAGTTGACTTTGGGTCCACTGGTCAACTCTGGTTCAGTTCTAGTCAATTTTAGGCTACGGTTGACTTCCGGTTGACTTTGGTCAAAATAGTCAACTGTGGTCAACCAGGGTCAAAACTAGTCTAACCTAGGTCAAATGTTGACTCTACTTCGACGTTCAGTCAAAGTAGTCAACCATGGTCAAACTGGGTCAAAGCTAGTCTCTACAAATATCTACAGGGTCAACACATTCAATTTCAGTGGTTGTGAAATTACTGGAATCGATGGATCTCAAAATACCACAAAAGGAGAAAGATTATAATAATAGGGTAATAACCTACAGATGTTGTCGGATGGTGAAACAACCATTACCAACGTCTCCAGAATGGTCGAAATAGCTAGAATAGCCTGTCCATAAGTCCAATTTGGACACAGGCAAAAAGGTAATTTCGGGTCAAAACGGTGTCCGTGTCGGGCCCACTTTGCACCGAAAAATGTGTCAGAATACTAGTCTACCAAACCTAACAAATTATATGTCCATGAATCCAGAATGACGATACGAACCCAACGGTATATCCAGAATTGGATTCCGTTGACCCGATCTCAAATTGGTCCGTTAACCCGGATACTGGAATCCGATTTGCACGAAAAAGCGTGTCGGAGCCAATGTCCTCAAAATTCAGCAAATTATATGTCAACGAATCCAAAATGACGAAACAAACTCAACGGTATATCCGGAATTGGATTCCGATGAGCCGAACTCAAAATGACCCGTTGACCCGGATATTGGTATCCGACTTGCACCGAAATGCGTGCCAGAACCAATGTCCACTAAAACCTAAAAAATTATATGTCAACGAGTCAGAATGACGATATGAATTCAACGGTATATCCGAAATTGGATTC